>JAVLUX010000023.1:4087500-4587500 GCA_032164185.1 Moxostoma hubbsi
CGGATCAGAAACTGCCGTTGCTGGTTCAAACCAAATGATGTGTCCAAGCCTTCGTTAGTGCTGTTTCGAAAAAGTTATTGGATAAAAAATTATGGATGTGTGTGTGTGTGTGTGTGTGAGAGAGAGAGAGAGATGGAGCGTATGTCATCACCTGTTGCCAATTCCAAACAGAGATGCTGTCAGCTTTCTGAAGATCAGCTTTCTCAGTGGAAAAATAGCCGTCCAAGTGGGGTTAGTTCTCCCTATTTTGCAGTAGCCGATGCACAAGAGTCATTCACTATTGAAACCGCTATCTTCTCCGCCATTTTAAACAGTATGTCCTCTCCAATGTGGAAAGTCCGGTAAGAGGTAAGCGCCTTGAGTTTTTGTAATTAATCAGTCTGTTGTGTCTCTCAGCTGTGATGAGCCGTAATGCTGAAGTTGTTAGTTTAAAGCCGTTTAAATCTATTTCCTAGTTTTAATAGTGTAGTAGTAATACAAGCAATCACGTAGTGCTGTTGTAAAGACTGACTGACCCTGACTTACTTCACATCACCTAACTGGCTCATATTACACACAAAAATGATTTTTTTGCCACCACCTGCTGGCTAACAGATGTAATGTCAAAAAAGTACATATATACACATATACATTAGGTCTTAGCACATCTGCTGTGTGCACTGCTCTTACACTTCAGTTTAGAATGGCATGAACACAAGCGGAGTGATAAACACAGTGAAGCGTCCGAGTGATGATGGTGTGAGACCATGAGTACTTATGGAACGTCTCTCGTCCAATCAGATTCGAGGACTGGAACTAACTGTTTTGTGTGTATATATATATAATTAAAAAAGGTAAAAAATACACAAATCAAATATGAAATTGGTCTCTAGGATTTATTAAATGCTAGAATGTTTGTGTTTTTAGCTTTATATGGCTGTAGAAGTGTTATATATATAGCATATGGACTACTTTTATGGTGGTTTTTGGTACTTTTTTGGAGTTTGACAGCCCCCAAACACTATATGCCTTTATTTGTATAAAAAAGCAGTTTGCTCATTTTGCAAAACATATTTTTTGTACATACAGGTAATAATGTATTTTCTATGAGCAACATGTAATTAACAATAGTGAGGAAGTGCAAGAAACCATTTTATTTGTAAATGCTTTAAAATGTCAAAATTGGCACTATAAGTTATTACGCAACACAGTTCCTTTATAATAAAGTAGGCTAGAGAAAAAGAGTGTTAGAAAGAGAGAAAGAGAGAGAGAGAGAGAGAGAGAGAGAGAGAGAGAGAGAGAGAGAGAGACTGTGTCTGCCATTAGATCATAAAATCATGCCCCAGGGAAACTCTGAGTCACTATATGAACATGACTGCTCACTACCAGCCCAAGCAAAGAGAGAAAATGAGACCAGAGACTGAAAGAGAAACACTGTGAAAAGACAACTACTTCACCAAGTCCCTTTCACTAAAAGCGTTTTAACTTAATTACTTAAAACAAAAGAGCTTTCACCAATACTATAAACAGCAGCTTGTTATTCTCAATGTTGAAATGAAGCCTTGCTATTTAAACGATCATGCGACGGGACCCCTGGTCAAATGCAATAAGCTTTCTGCTGGTTTGTTCAGCAGCGCTGCCATCAAATGCAATTAAAGCCAAGCATTTTAGCACCCGAACCAACGGGAGTCTCCCATTCCAACTCAAACGAGACGGCACTTTACAGCCTCTGGATGACAAACTCAGAGTGCAATAAAACAGCATGTTAAAAAACTCTCTGCTGGACTGCACCACTGCAGGACGAGGCCTGGGGGCCAGATCCGATTTGACATTCTGTTTAAAGCCTAACAGTGCTTTAGATGTCTTTTCCTCTTATTATTTTAATGACTCTTTTATTTACATTTATGTTTGGCTTATTGTTGCTGATGTCTTGGAGTGTGTTAGGCAGATTAAATGCATATACATTAGCCTAAAAAGTATTTTGACACTTAGGCCACACTTGAAAATGCATAAATGTCATTGCATTGGATAATAAAATATTAAACTTTTTTAAAGTTGTATTTTTTACACTGTACTGCATCATACAGTGGATAATCACGTTGACTGTCACAATAAAAATAATACGGACTAGAAGTATTTAAACCTATCAAATCTCTTGCAGAAGGAAGTAAGCAATATCAAGAGCATTTTATGTTTAGAATAATGCTTTCAGTACGTTGTCTACTCAGACTTCATTTTAATAAACAGGCTTCGTAATCAATATACTGGTTACCAATAAATCATCTGGTTTCTTTCATGACAGATAATTCTGGTTTGTTTTGTCAGGCAATAATCTCTAATAGTCTCTTATTTTCTCTCTTTCATTTTTTAAAAACAGCAAGTTTATCTAAAAACATTCTATAATATAAAATGTACTATTATTTCAAGTAAAGTAAAAACAGCATATTTGGGTGAATCTTAAAAAAACTGCAAAGAACATGTCCAATATCAAAAGAAAGAAATAAGTAATTGTGTTTTATCAAGAAAATGAAGCCTTTCTTTAAGACTTTAAAGATTGTTTTCTAAATACCGTAATTTTCTAAATATCGTAATAATTATAATGCTGTTATTGAAGTAAAAAAAAAAGAATAAATATATATATATATATATATATATATATATATAATAGTTGAAGTCAGAAGTTTACATACACTTAAATTGAAGTCATAAAAACACATTTTTTAACCACACCATAGATTTAATATTAGCAAATTAGAGTTTTGGCAAGTCATCTACTTTGTATGTGACACGAGTAATTTTTCCAACAATTGTTTACAGACAGATTGTTTACAGACAGATTGCACTTTTAATTGACGATATCACAATTCCAGTGGGTCAGAAGTTTACATACACCAAGTTAATTGTGCCTTTAAGCAGCTTGGAAAATTCCAGAAAATTATGTAATGCATATAGACATTTAGCCAATAAGTTAAGCATTAATCCATTGTACCTGTGGATGAATTTTAAGGCCTACCTTCAAACTCAGTGCCTCTTTGCACTCTTTTGTGACATCATGTGAAAATCAAAAGAATTCAGCCAAGATCTCAGAAAAAAATTGTGTACCTCCACAAGTCTGGTTCATCCTTGGGAGCAATTTCCAAATGCCCAAAGATACCACATTCATCTGTACAAACAATAATATGCAAGTATAAACACCATGGGACCACACAGCCATCGTACCACTCAGGAAGGAGGCGTATTCTGTCTCCTAGAGATGAATGTAGTTTGGTGCGAAAAGTGTAAATCAATCCCAGAACAACAAGAACCTTGTGAAGATGCTGCAGGGTACAGGTAGACAAGTATCTATATCCACAGTAAAACGAGTCCCATAGCTACAGTACATAACCTGAAATGCTGCTCAGCAAGGAAGAAGCCACTGCTCCAAAACCGCTATTATAAGGCCAGACTACAGTTTGCAAGTGCACATGGGGACAAAGATCTTACTTTTTGGAGAAATTTCCTCTGGTCTGATGAAACAAAAATGTAACTTTTGTCCATAATTACCATCGTTATGTTTGGAGGAAAAAGGGTGAGGCTTGCAAGCCGAAGAACACCATCCCAACCGTGAAGCATGGGGGGTGGCAGCATCATGTTGTGGGGGTGCTTTGCCACAGAAGGTACTGGTGCACATCACAAAATAGATAGCATCATGAGGAAGGAAAATTATGTGGATATTTTGAAGCAACATCTCAAGATATCAGCCAGGAAGAAAGCTTGTCACAAGTGGGTCTTCCAAATAGATAATGACTCCGAGCATACCTGCAAAGTTGTGGCAAAATGGCTTAAGGACAACAAAGTCAATGTATTGGAGTGACCATCACAAAGCCCTGACCTCAATCCAATAGAAAATTTGTGGGCAGAACTGAAAAGGCATGTGTGATCAAGGAGGCCTACAAACCTGACTCAGTTACACCAGTTCTGTCTGGAGGAATGGGCCAAAATTCCAGCAACTTATTGTGAGAAGCTTGTGGAAGGCTACCCAAAAAAAGTTAGACCAAAGTTAAACAATTTAAAGACAATGCTACCAAATACTAACAGAGTGTGTGTAAACTTCTGACACATTGGGAATGTGATGAAAGAAATAAAAGCTGAAATAAATAATTTTCTCTCCTACTATTTTGACATTTCACATTCTTGAAATAATGTAGTGATCCTAACTGACCCAAGACAGGAAACATTTTCTATGAATAAATGTTAGAAATTGTGAAAAACTGAGTTTAAATGTATTTGGCTAAGGTGTATGCAAACTTCTGACTTCAACTGTATACACACACACACACACACACACACACACACACACACACAGTATATAAACTAAGCAAAAAAGAAACATCCCTTTTTCAGGACACTTTTTTTTAAAGATAATTTTGTAAAAATCCAAATCTTTATTGTAAAGGGTTTAAACAATGTTTTCCATGCTTGTTCAATGAACCATATACAATTAATGAACATGTGCCTGTGGAACGGTAGTTAAAACACTAACAGTTTACAGACAGTAGGCAATTAAAGTCACAGTTATAAAAACTTAGGACACTAAAGAGACCTTTCTACTGACTATGAAAACACCAAAATAAAGATGCCCAGGGTCCCTGCTCATATGCCAGAATATGCCTTAAGCATGCTGCATGGAGGCATGAGGACTGCAGATGTGGCCAGGGCAATAAATTGCAATGTCCGTACTGTGAGACGCCTAAGACAGCGCTACAGGGATACAGGAATGACAGTGGAGCACCAGATGTGGATTGTTACCCCCCCTAGAAATATTTACACATTATATTTCATTTTATTTATTAAAAAGAAGTTAACTTCATCAAGGTGAAAGAATTCTTTTGCCAGAATTCCATTAACTGTGTTGAATGAAAAGAAAAATCACTATTAATTTTATTCATGGATAATTTTTCCAAATTAGGATGTCCCCAGATTTAGCTCACTTCTGGGGACAAATTTGTCCCCAAATTATAAGTACTTACGAACATTCTCTGTAGTGCCAAGAGCCACATGCAGCTACGTATCTTTGACTATGGAGGTCAAAGCAAGAGACATATGGGGCTCTGTTGGTCAAAACAGTGTCTCTTCAGTGTGTGTGTGTGTATGTGTGTTCAGATGGGTATTGTTAAAGATTCATGACCAGAATAAAAGATCTAAGGTGAGTTTTGGCTCCAGTGTTGAGGCACTGAGAGCAAGAACATTACTACAGATGCTGTACATATGCTATACTGTATACTCTGTTAATTTCTTGTGTGACTAGCAAAAATGTACCATGGCAACCACTGTTCCCACCAAAATGCCTACATTCTCTACAATAAATCTGTACAAACACTGGTTTTTGCCACCAATGTTATAAAAAATAAAAAATAAACACCATGGAAATTTCTTACACCGTTTCAAAGAGAACCCATAATAATTAATTATGGTTTTACCATTTCACTGTAGTAACTATGGTATTTCAAATGGAATCTTGTGTAACCATGGTAACACACACACACACACACACACACACATATGGTGGGTTTCCATGTTTATGGGGACTTTCAATAGACATAATGTTTTTTATACAGTACAAACTTTATATTCTATTCCCCTAACCCTACCCCTAAACCTAACCCTCACAGAAAACTTTCTGCATTTTTACATTTTCAAAAAAACATAATTTAGTATGATTTATAAGCTGTTTTCCTCATGGGGACCGAAAATTGTCCCCACAATGTTAAACACAAAGAATAGGATGGGGATCAAAATGTTTTATTAAAAACAAAATATGTACAATATGCAATGTAACAACAATTAAGCCTCAAATCATATGCAGTTTTCATTATTGTTTCTTCTTAATAAGTAGGCTTATTTGAGTGGCAATTAAAGACAGTGCTAATGGAGATAATGAATAAAAGATCTGGGCTGCTGTGGATCAGATGGTAGAGCGGGTCGGCCACAAATCGCAAGGTTGGTGGTTTGATTCCCGGCCCACACGACTCCACATGCTGAAGTGTCCTTGGGCAAGACACTGAAGTTGCTCCCAATGGCAGTCTAGCGCCTTGCATGGCAGATCTGCCTTCATTGGTGTGTGAATGAGACGCAGTTTAAAGCGCTTTGAATACCGCTACGGTTAATAAGTGCAGACCATAAACGCAATGTCAAGTGTACTGAGTCATAAGGGAACATACATTCACAACCAGTACTATGTACACAAACGTTATGTATCAACTTAATTAAACACTTTGTCAAACCCAACGGTAAGCACAATATTCCTTGAGAAGTTTGATTCAAGAAAGCATGAAAACCAATATAAGCAGCACTCTCCCAGCATGTTTTTTTTAGGTATCTTGTCTTGTTCTCTGGTGTTAGCTCATCAATATGTTTCTGCTGGAACCGGTGTTGTGATGATTGATTTAGTCATGAATCAGCTTTCAAACACACTAAGCCACGTGTCCAGCATATGGTCAACTGCACACACAGCGTTCTTCTTTTGGCTTCTATATTTGTTGGTTGAAAGGCGATAAAAACATTTTCATAGTCAATCCAAATCTACTAGATATTTCTCTTCGTATTTCTCATAGGAATGAATGAGTAACTATGGTAACGGGGAATCGATTTCCCCCACGCTACACTCACGCCCCCACAGTATGACGTGTTGCAGACTGTATCTATGGCTCGACATTTTGAACGCTAATCACTAGGCATGGCTCCAACTCATTATGAATGTTTATTATCATGCTAATAATGTTTCTACCCATCATATTTACACCTCAATGACAGTATGTAGTCATTTTCCACAGCAACACAGTATAGAGTGACATTTAGTGCATTGAATCTGCCTCGTACATTGAAATCAATGTTAACAAATGGCCCTGAGTAGAAATCTGATAGAAGTTACAGTGATCCATAACCTCTTTGAAGAACAGGTTTGTGTTTCTCAATGCTCATATCCAGTGGGACTGATGTTCACGGTCTGAGTTTCCAGAAATCCTCATGGATGAACAGTTTGAAGTGTGTTTTGTTGCCGAGGGGCCCTCTACTGGTCATACAAAGTCTTTCATTACACAACCATCTCTCCTTTCTAAACAATCTAATTGAGACCTGCTGATTGACCTACAATCCAAACATGAGTACTGGAAGAGACGTCACTTAAACAGTCTGCTCATTGACAAAAACTTAGATCTAATTACACAAAGCAAGAATGGTTGTGTGTGGTTGTGAAAGACCTGGTATTGCTTGAACAATTCAGTTGTCTACATCTTTAGAATTGGAACAATTGCAAATATAACATGCATGAATCTGGTTGTTCAATTTGCATTATTTTTAATTATATGTTTAAGAAGTAAATAAGTAAATTTATGCATATCTTTAAAGATTGACATTGTGGTTGATGTTGCTGTTAGATTTTTGACATTTTGTTAAGGGTTTGTAGGGATAAAGACAAAAAAGAGAAATGCAATGGAATATTTTCGGCTGGCAATGAAAAAGGGAAACAAATAGTCATAATTGAAATCTTTCAGACGTGTCTTGTCCTAGCCTGAAGAAGCCGTCAGTGTCCTGTGAGAGAACTGGCCCCCTCTAATGATATTACACTTTTGTCAAAGGTTACTGATGGCATTTCAATCAAAGCAGATAAATGGGTGGGCGCTGGCAGAGGGAGGAATTTTGGAAGGGTTTTGGAAGGTTAAAGCAGGCCGCTGCAGCTTCCATCTGGAATGCATTAGCTAAAAAGATTTATAAGCAGGAGCACCTCAGCATAATGTAACAAGAGTAAAAGATAAAAATACACAGAGAGGGATGATGTTGCTGATGTGAGTGCAGCACTAGTTCTGTATTTCCATTTCCCATCACTGTAAAATGACAAAAAAAAAACAAGGGCCAGCTTTCTCTATATCAAGATTCATAATTTAGATTACTTTATCTCGCTCTCAGTCTGCTTAAATCTTGTATTAATTGAGGAAAATGCACAGATATGTTTTATTTTCCCCCAAACTATTTTTTCCCCTTTACAAATAGCAAAACACATGCTAATGAGGAGCATTTCCCTTTGGGTGTGTGTCGTAATATAAATTTGTGTACGATTTTTCCCCAACACCTCAAATGAATACCAGGCTTAAAAGAATCATTAATTGAGTCCGAAATTGACACGGTCTCGGCAGCGAGCGAGAAGTGGTCCCTCCTCTTGGACTTGGATCATGCTTATTGCTCTAATTGATGTGGAAGTTTGAACAGTTCAGTTCACTGTGCTTTGGAATTGGAAACACATAAGCAAAATCACATTGGGAGAGAGTTTCTTTCAAAACACTGTATGGTTTAAATGCAATATTAATTGTTGAAGTGTTTTGCACTTATTTTTTACATAGTTATCTTGTCTGATAATAAGAGCCTATTGGGCATTATGCCCATTTATTCATTTTTATGTATAGCAGAATGTATAGGGGTAGTTGACATGAAACACTTTTGAGATGTAGATGTGTCCTGCGATGTGACATTCTATACTCCTTCTAAAACTATGTTAAATGTTGTTTTGCTAATTATTTTATTATTATTAACCATGCAGGATAATTTTATGACCTCATATTGATTGAAAAATGAAAGTGAAATAATAATAAAAACTTACACACATTTGTCAGGTCCATTGAAAATACTTGAGAAGGAAAAAGTCAACTAGAAAAAAGCTTTTTACTATTCAAAATCTTAATATTTCATAGATGTTGGCTACAAATGCACATGAATGTCATATATTAGGTCTTTAGCAATGCAACAATCACGTTGTTAAACGTTGACCTGATGACTACCACATGTGTCGTGCTGAAGGAGGAGTTAATTGCTGATTAATTTTGGTATGATTAAGTGCCACATGGAGAGATAGCAGGAAACAAAAACCAGAGAAAGTGACATTATTGAGAGAAAAAAGAGACAATATGTTGTGTTGTAAATGATATATTTGGGCTGTGGAGGGGGGAATGGTACAGTTTAAGCCAGCATAAATTTGCTTGTAGTTGCTGGTTTCACAGTCTGGTTAGGTTGGGCTATTTTTATGCTTTTAGAGGGGATTGGCCACTTTTCAAACTGTTCAAGAGGGAAGATTTTCTAGCTGACATGCTAAACCAGCTGGAGACCAGCTTGACAAGGGTGGGAACCATCTAAGCAAACTGAAGACCAGCTTGACCAGGCTGGAAGACCATCTAGACCAACTGAAGACCAGCTTGACCAGACTGGAAGACTGTCTAGACCAACTGAAGACCAGCTTGACCAGACTGGAAGACCATCTAGACCAACTGAAGACCAGCTTGGCTAGACACGGGGAACCATCTAAAGAAACTAATGAACAGGATGTGAAACCTCTAAACCAGCTGAAGACCAGCTTGACCAGGCTGGAAGACAAGATAAACCAACTGAAACAGCTTGACTAGGATGTGAGACCTCTAAACCAGCTGAAGACCAGCTTGACCAGGCTAGAAACCATCTAGACCAACTGAAGACCAGCTTGACCAGACTGGAAGACTGTCTAGACCAACTGAAGACCAGCTTGACCAGACTGGAAGACCATCTAGACCAACTGAAGACCAGCTTGGCTAGACACGGGGAACCATCTAAAGAAACTAATGAACAGGATGCGAAACCTCTAAACCAGCTGAAGACCAGCTTGACCAGGCTGGAAGACAAGATAAACCAACTGAAACAGCTTGACTAGGATGTGAGACCTCTAAACCAGCTAAAGACCAACTTGACCAGGCTGGAAGACCAGCTAGACCAACTGAAGACCAGCTTGGCTAGGGGACCATCTAAAGCAACTAAAGAACAGGATGTGAAACATCTAAACTAGCTAAAGACCAACTTGACCAGGCTGGAAGACCAGCTAGACCAATTGAAGACCAGCTTGACCAGGTTGTGAGACTTCTGAATCATCTTAAGACTAGCTTGGGCAGGATAGGAGACCAGTTTACAATAATCCAACTAAAATCACCAAACTATTTTTTCAGATGGTTTTAGCTGTTTATAATAGTTGTGTTATCAGCCGTTTTTTTCAGTGACGGTGTCTTTGTTTGATCTCACAGCCTGGCCAAGTGGTCTTCAGCTGGTCTAGCTGGTGAGTCTTCCACTGCATTACAGTTCTCCTGGCACCATGGCCTGAAGAATCTGCCCATGTGCTTGACTGACATTATTAGTGCGATTCAATTAATCCCCAGATGGGCTCATCTTTCAATGGTTCCTCAGGTCCAAAGGGGAGCGGGTATTTTGGAAGGGTGGAAGAATGAACGAGTAATGTGTGAATAGATCCACTTCAGACCAGATAGGTACAAAGCAGCAGGCCACTCATGGGGGAATTGAAGTGATATTGAGCTTCAGTAGTAAATGTAGAAGAAGATTACAAGCCCTTATGTCCAAGTGAAGAGAGTACACATTCATTCTGATGTCCTACTTGTGTTCTTGTGTCTCTTTTTCTTCGTTGTTCAGTGGTTATAGCTGAGAGAACAGTGGCATGGGTTAGGATTGATACACAGTTGGGAAATTTCATTTATAGCTATGCATTTAGTTGAAAAAATTTAGTGTTTGTTATAGATGGATTTCACAGGTCTTCATTAATGCTGTTAGTTTAACAGGTTAAACCTGTTTGACTATGTGACAATCAAATTATGTAATTTACTGTATATAAAAACAGCTATATTTTTTCTGTCAATGACATTTTAAAAGTTAAAAGTTGCAATATTGAACTATTGCTTTACATTTAAATAGCAAATGTACAAAAATTACACTAAATACAACTAATAATAAAAAAAAACACTCAAATTTATGTGACTGAATTGAAAACAGTAAAAAAGGCAATATTTAACTGAATATTAGTTTTGCCACATTTAGCAAATTATATTTGAGTTTGCTCGACTGCAAGACTCTCTCACTGTTATTATAGAAATGTATTATTTTTTATGTAAACTTGCACTTGCACTGCTTTTTTATCAAGTTGCGCAAGAGCAGCTTGTTTATAAGATGCCATGTCAAGCTAAAAGGACCTCAACTTTTAAAAACGTGTCGACATGTTTTAAAGTTTCATTACATCTGCTTTTTGTAATGCTAGAACACATTCAGTCTGAAAGGCACCTAAACCCACGTTCACTAATTCGTTTTCTTTTGAAAACGCTTTGATATTGATATTTTTACAGCTCTTGTTTCATTCATTTGGAATTATCTTTTACTACACTGAAAACAGAGACTTTTGAAAACGTTCTCCATTATGCATACTTTTCAAAAAGAGGAATCAAACTTTAATGTGCACATGGCCTAGGTCAGAATCATTGCTTCTTTTAGTTAAAGTAGTAACTACCCAGCAATATACAGATGTTCACATATCCAACTGTTTGGAATGTGGCAGCTTGTTGACATGAAGTACAGCTCAAGTTCATTAGGTGTGCGAGAGTGCTAATTCAAACGACTGTTGTGTAGCACATGCAAAGAGAGGCTCGGAGTGTGTGTGTGTGTGTGTGTGTGTGTGTGTGTGTGAGAGAGAGAGAGAGAGAGAGAGAGAGACAGTGACCCCACCCCTTCCGAAACCCATGTAGGCTCTCACTGGCGCACAGCTATTGACATCTTGGCATTTGGTCCAGTCTGTCTGCTCTCCCTTGAGGGCCCGTTTCCACCCATCCTAGCCTTGTATTGATTGGTTAATTTGATAGTTCTATCACCAATCAGCTTGTGTCTGACCTTTTGCCTTGGCAATGATGGCAGAGCGCTCATTTCTTCATCGTCGGCCTCTCCATACATTGACCTTTGCAGAGAGAATGTCAGCGCGGCCCTTGATCGTAACCTGTCACTACATTTGTTATAAGTAGGAGACACCCTCGCCTTTGACACCCAACATTGAGCCTTCACCGAAGCGCCGACCAACACCTTGCAGTGTTTAAAAAAACACCAGCATGCTTGATATGCATTGCAATGTGGTGGTAATTCGTCAAGTTGTCATAAGCATCCACATGGTTGAAAGGCGAAGACTAATTTGGGTGGGTTGTTTTAGTTTTTGTGTTTTAAGTCAACCTGAAATATGGAATGCAAGGCCTGTAGTTTTACTAGTTGCTTAAACTGGGTGGATCTCACAAAATAAAATAAACGTTGGGTCACATTTCATCCCAAAATCAAAAGACAAAAATAAGGTATTATGTTTTGCATACAGAAAATGAAGCATATATTTAGTACCATTAAGCATTGTGACATTGACATGACAATTAAGCAAATTTGCACTTCCAAATTGTCATTAATGTTTATATATATATATATATATATATATATATATATATATATATATATATATACCGTATATATATATATATATATATATATATATATATATATATATATATATATATATATATATATATATATATATGTATGTGTGTGTGTGTGTGTGTGTGTGTGTGTGTGTTGAAATGCGTTTGTGCATTGGAACTACTTTCTTACTTAACCAATCAGTATCTGCCATTGCTGGTTCAAACCAAATGATGCGTCCAAGCCTTTAAAAAACATCACTTTAGAACTAGTATCACGGCTTGGGCTGTTTCTAACAAGTTATTGTAGAAACAAGGATGGATGTGTGTGTGTGTGTCAGAGAGAGAGAGAGAGAGAGTGAGCATGTGCAATCACCTGTTGCTAAGTAGAGATGCTCTAGTCTGTTAGTCAGCTTTCTGAAGATAATGTCAATTTGGTGAAATGCATCCTATTTTCTCAGTGAACAAATATCCATCCAAGCAGGGGCATTCCTCCCTATTTCGGGGTAGCCGGTGTGCAAGTCATTCACTATAGAAACCGCAACCTCCTCCGCCATTTTGAACAGTATTTCCTCTCCAATGTGAAAACTCAGGTTAGAGGTCAGCATCTTGATTTTGTGTAATTAATCAGTCTGTTGTGTCTCTCAGCTGTGATGAGCCTTACAGGGGCAGTGCCAGAAGGAGCTGCCACCCTAAAAATTTATTTTTGCCACACCATATATATATATATACACACACCTGATTTTGTACACTTTAAACTCACTTTCTCTTTTCTTTCTCTGTTCTATTGCAATGAAATACTTTAAAATCACTCTATTTTATTATAGTACTCTTTCAGTATAAAGATAAAGCTTCTCAACTGGGTTAAAGCTGCAGTAGATGCATTCTGGGAATTGGTTGCATGGAAAACCATTGCCACATACAATTCTCACCTCTGTATAGGTTGTTAAAGTTCTAAAACATGCTGATTTATACCCGTAATGAAGCAACATGATTAGAGGGTCATGTGGCCGTGTACCGTAATTGCAACAACTGCACACATCCACCTGAGTGTGTTTGTGTGTTTCTCTTTACACACCTTCTGTATCTGTCATAATGACAAATATGAACAGCACCTGGCAGTCTTAAGTGTGGTTCTTATGGGCCCATAATGTTTGGGTGTACTTACTATGGCTTTAAATGTGTTCTCGGAGGAACCAAGACCAATAAATACCCATATACTTCCTAAAGCCTGTAGCACGACTCAAACAAGCTGCCTGCATTTTAGTTCTGAAGTTCATTCATTCATTTTTAGGTGTTAAATGTGACCTAGACATGTTTCTATAAGATCCATATGTGAAGCTATTCCAGTTACAACTTTGTATTCTTATTAATTCTTATTTTAATAAGAATTTTCATTTGGATTTTCATCCTAACGATACTATTTCTGTACAGACAGAGAATGATTCCTGTTGGATGGGAACAGATACTGGGATGTACTCGGTCTGAGAAGGCCCAGTGAATAGATGTTTGTATATAAAAGCAGAGAATAGGAAGGATTTGGTGTGCACTTATCAAAGCTGAACTGAAATACTCCCGAGATCAGACCGCGTTTAACCCAGATTAAACCGCGGAGGTCCAGGGGCTCTTCAAAACAAAGACAAGTTCAAGACTTACGTTCCCTTAAGGATGTGTCAAGGGCGGTCCAGACAAAAGACAAATGTCTTTTTTAGCACCGCGATAAGCATCTGGGCAGCGGCGGTATAAAGCGATGCCTTTTCTTCCTGTGATTTCCTGCCTCTATTCAGCCTAATGTGGCTACACTGATTTAACTGAATATGGGACCCTGGCGATTCCTTATCTCTGCCTGAAGGGTACAGCTCACTAACCCCAGCTTTGAGTGATAGGTTTGTGTGCAAGTACAGGGTGGGCTGGGGGCTTCTCCGAGAAGTCATTGTATTAAAGAAAGGTAAGACTTGTTGGAATGATTAATGCCAGTTTTATTCCCCAGAACTTCCCTAGACAAAACTTTTGCTGAATCTTAAATTCAACGAGAGAAAAGGAGTTATTCTCTATTGATTTTACCCTCCCTTGTGTATCCTCTTTCTGAAGATGTTTGAACTTCCCATTCCGATTCTTTCTATGTCTGATTTCCTATGAATGTATTGTAAGTAAGTGGCTCATTTTTTACGCCGCTATACAAAAGGCCTGTCAGAGGAGAATCCCGTGCTCTGCACATTTGTTCCCTCTACATAAGCCGAGAGCATACAAATACAATAAATAAATCAACGCACTTGTCAAGCCACTAGCAGGGGAACAGGACAAGTAACAAAACCATTTTCCTTTTCCTCGTTTTAATGGTAATGCCACAGGACAGTAAACGTAATGAGATAAGATTATCAATGAATGTCTTTTCATACAGCAAATACCATTTCATTTAGTTGTAGCTTTAAGATGCTGTATACAACGGATAATAGTAAAAATGATTACATCTAAACAAATAACGCCAGATGTTTATGAGCGACTGGTTCGAGGGAAACAAATTCTAAATAGGGTAGATGCAGTGAATATTTCCCAGGGTAGGTTCATTTTTGAAAGTCAGTTTCTCAAAGTCATGGCTAAAAGAAGAGGGACAAGTCTAAATAAATTTTTGTGGTAATCAACATTATACCACAAATCCTGTCCTTTGAGCATAACTTGTATTAAACCCCAAGTATTAATTTCCTAATTAGTTTAAACAAAGTTTTAAAGGAGACCTATTATGCCCCTTTTTACAAGATGTCTGCGGAGTCCCTAGAATGAGTCTGTGAAGTTTCAGCTCAAAATACCCCAGGGATCATTTATTATACCATGTTGTAAATGCCTCTATTTGGGTGGAATCAAAAGCACGCTGATTTTGTGTGTGTCTCTTTAAATGCAAATGAGCTGCTGCTCCCGCCTCCTTTCTGGAAGAGGGCTGTGCCTTTACAGCTTGTGCTGTTACTACAGCAACAACAAATCAGAATCTATATGACTGACAGCGTAAATACCGGAGTTCAGGCAGGGCTGGACTGGGAAGAGAAATTGCCCTGGGATTTTACATAGCAACTGGACCAAAAGTTGACCGGGGGGGGGTCCTTTTCTGCATATCGCGGCGTCAATTTGTGGTCCATTCTGCATGACGCGGTGACTCATTTTAGCTTATTTAGACTCATTCGGCCCATTTCCCAATCAGCCCGCTCGTTCTCCCGAAGGCCAGTCCACCCCTGATCGGCTCCATAGTGTGTCAGCCCACCGGGAAAATGCCCGGTATGCCAGATTACCAGTCCAGCTTGTCCTCTGTGTCTTCAGTGGCTCTGATGCCGGGAGTACTTGGAGACTCTTATGTTCACTTTTACAGCCAACTACAGAACACGTATGACGCTTACGAAGTGAGACATTATTCTTCTCATTGTATCTGCGCCAGCTCTGAAAAAAAATGGCGGACAGTTGTGGGCGAGGCCTGCTCTAATGTAACATCACTTTAGAGCAGAAACGATAACCATTCATTTTGACACACTGTGAAAGAGGAGTGGGTGGACTTTTAGCATTGTAGGGTTGTTGTGTACACACACTGCAGACTCACATTTATGTACAAACATCATGTAAAAGAGAATTTTACATAATAGGTCCCCTTTAAAACATACATGAGATGGCCCTTAAGTTTTGCCAGCTATGAAAAAGCAACAGATAAAAAAGCCATGTCCAAGTAGGTGACCTGAAATAGCAAACCAACTGTAAAACATTCACGCTAATTAAATCAAATCCCTTTATTGTCACTCAACCATATACACAAGTGCAGCAGTGGGTGAAATTCTTGTTTGCAGTTCCATGCATTATGGCAGTATGACAATTATAATACATATAACATCTGATTTAAACATAACACAGTTTACACATCTGTTACACAACACAATATACACCTAATAATATACAATATACACAAAATAAGAAGACTGTATACAATAAAAATACACTGTACCCATATTTGCGGTTGTGGGTGGTGCTATTGCCATACCAAGCGGTGATGCAGCCAGTCAGGATGCTCTCTACAGTTCTAGTGTAGAACCGTGTGAGGATGTGGTGGTTCATTCCAAACTTCCTCAGCCGTCTCAGGAAGAAGAGGCGCTTCTTCACAACGGCCTCAGTGTGGACGGACCATGTGAGTTCCTCAGTGATGTAGACACCTAGGAACTTGAAGCTGCTGACTCTCCCCACCGGTGCTCCATTGATGGTGATGGGGCTGTGTTCTCTGTCTTTTCTCCTGAGGTCCACCACAAGCTCCTTGGTCTTACTGACATTGAGGGAGAGGTTGTGCTCCTGACACCAGCGTGTCAGAGTGGTCATTTCCTCTCTCTAGGCTGTTTCATCATTGTCAGTGATCAGACCTACCACTGTCGTATCTTCAGGGCAAACTTAATGATGGCATTGGAGCTATGTGTCGCCACACAGTCATGTGTGTAAAGGGAATACAGGAGTGGGCTGAGAACACAGCCCTGCGGGGCTCCAGTGTTGAGGGTCAGTGATGAGGAGATGTTGCTGCCCATTCTAACCACCTCGCGTCTGCTTGACAGGAAGTCCAGGATCCAGCTGCACATCAAGCTGTTTAAGCCCAGAGCCCGGAGTTTCACATCAAGCTTGGAGGGCACTACAGTGTTGAATGCTGAGCTGTAGTCTACAAACAGCATTCTCACATATGTGTTCCTGTTTTCCTGGTGGGAGAGCGTTTGCGTATATGTACTTGCGTATAATATATCTCTGGCCTTTGGAAAGATGCAGATGTTTGTTGAGACGTTGGACAAAGACCAGAAGGTCTTCTTTAGATTTCTTTAAAACAAATACACATCAGTCTTTCATGTGGTTTAAGCATTTATATTTTTACCTCAACAAAACTGCTTGATTCCACAATGTTCAGTTGGTGCATTTTCATGCTCCCTGTGCATTCTGATGCCCCTGAGCGTTCTATTCAGTCTGGTGAATAAAATATTCTAATGCATGCTGTTTTTCTTCCATTCGGTGTGCTTAAATATTACAAAGCATTTAATTATAAAAACTGTGAACAGACGCAGTCCTGGGACTGTCTGTGGGAAAAATAAATGTACAATCAAAATTGCAATTACCTGCAGAATTTCAGGGGTAAACACATCAGCAATCTCACAACAAACACCGGCTAGTTTGCATTCTAAAATGAATACAGTTAGATCCAAAGCAATTTTCTCTTATTTATCTAAGACGCCATGCATAAATAAAGCAAGGGCATTGAAGCAATTAGCATAATTAGAGTGTGGTGGTCAGGCCCTATGTGATTTCTTAAGAGGCATAGCCGAGTGTGTGTGTGTGTGTGTGTGTGTGTGTGTGTGTGTGTGTGTGTGTGTGTGATCGCTGTCTATACTGAAGGGGTTTCAGAGCCGTCATTGTTTAGACACTTTTGTACAGGGCAAGGTAATCAGTGTTGTTGGTGTGAAGGTCCTCATTACCTGTAGGACCATGGTACACCAGCCGGACTGGCCTTGGGTCTCCAAAAACAAAACTCCTGCATCGCATATTAGCATGTTATCCGACTTATATATTCAGCATGAATGCATATCAAATCACAGCAGAACAACAGCTGCAATAAATTCACTCCATTTCAGATACATCCAATCCTTGCTTCACTGTACTTATTATAAAAAGGCCAAACCTTGTTTGGAAAAAGTCACAATATTGTATGCTTCTTAGAGAGGACTGAACTATGTGCCATTGTTTGAATGTTTTTAATAGATTGTAATCTTGCATACCAATGACCTCAGTATTGACCATGTATTTTGAGGGAATATGTCCAGCCTGGTTTTTTGCGTCTATACTAAATTTGAACAGTATGTACAGAGGGATCCACAATTCTGAGACCACTGGTGAAAATGCTTCTGTTCTGCATTCCATTTAAAATCTACTTTGGCATTTAACAACAAAAAAAAAATCATTGCAAGTTATATTATCAGCATAAAAGGCATATTTTATATTGTCAACATACTGTATTATTCAAGTGTAATTAAAAAACGGACACAAATTTCAGACATTCTTTATATGATCAATTTAATTAGTGGCTTCGAAATCTTAAATGTTTCCTTTTCATTTTACGTTATAAATATACTGTTTAAAAAAATAATAATAATACAATTCTAAAACCAGACTTTCAGACTTTTTACCCCACATTATTTCCAGTGCACTTATGTGTTGACCGAAGCTGAGAAGCTCAGATTGATGATAATGTAATTATAAAGTATATGAACCCTTAAAAGAATGTCTTTGATGAAAGCTTCAAATATGTGGCTCTTATTATTCGTGGCTCTTATTCAGTCATTGTGATTGAAAGGGAACTTTTTCCAAGTTTCAGTCAGGCTACTGTGAATATCTCGTGGCTTCTTTGTCTGTCCTCAATATTTTATAACTCGTCTTTGAAGTCAATCTGTTTTTCATTATTGCATGTTTTTATTTCTGCACGATCTCTGCAAGATTTTTTTATTTTATTTTTGATTTCCTGCAGGATTTAACGGTTTTATCTTGAGATTACAGGCCCTACACACAGCCATGTGGCATGCACTGCTTTAAAGTCAACATGAAATTAAAAACGACCCTATTTGCTTTCTTAATACATGATCGAATTAATTCATGATGAATAAAAACAAGTCTTGGCCTACATGATTTTCACTTTGAAATATGTAACATTACGGAAGTAAAATGGGTTGTGAATGCCAAGACAGTCATATAGGCTGTATTTGGAACAAGATGTTTCGGTTGACTTGATTGACGTGACTCTTCCTCTAAATCAAGCCAAGTGCCCTATTTGTTTGTACGGACGTCATATAATTATATTAAGCCAGTGTTTAAACACATAACATTTAAATTATGATTAATCCTCTTAGGGGTGAGCTAAATCCCTCCATTAACCCCCCCCCCCCCCCCCCCCCCCCCCCAGATTAGACTCGTAAAACATTCCCTCTTCCTGAGCCTAACCTGGATGAGGTCTGCACGTGGACAAGGTCTGCACCTTTATCAGTATGGGCCTTGGCAAAGGCTAAACCAGCTTTTTTTATGCTTTGGGTTCTGCAGTGCCTTCATGCATGGATGACAACCATGCATTCCACTTCTTGGCAGAGTGTGTTTTCCTGTGTGAGATGAAACAGTCACTCCAATTTTGCTTCCCACTGCTTTTGCTAGCTCTAAGGCAGGTGCTTGGCGAATGTTAGCAAAAATTGCTCATCATGAGTTGAAAGCTTACAGTGATGGTCTGAACATTTCAGGAATCGTGTTGCAAGTCCACATAGTCACAAGGTGTCATGGCATACATGTGCATAGCACAAACAATGGTGGACGAGTTATGCAGCAAAGTTTAATACTTAATGGTTTTTCAAAATCCTTACCTGAGCAATAGTAATAGTGAGGCTTGACTTAGAAAACACCACCAATAACTAAACTGTGGCATTTACTTTGTGAGCAGATTATCAGATTGCTTAGTTGGGTGAGTGCAAACATGTGAGCTTTATGAGCATACAAGCTTCACTTAGATCATCCGCATAATAAATTAGACAAGCAACACACTGAAAAGGGCTTAAATGCACTTGTGTTTCCTTTACACAGAAAAATATGCTGTCTTGGAGAAACAGGAAGTCCTAAAAGGTTGAGTGAGAGCTTAACAATGCGATTTGAGAGTGCTCTTACACCTTTTTAAAAAAAAATGGATGTTTATATTGTGTCATTTAGAGTGAAGGAGGCCAATAAATATGTCATGTTGAATCCCAACCATAGCCCCCCACCTACCCCCAATGCAAAGCACCCACATGAAATGAGCAATCTAATGATTCTCTTATTGGAAAGAGGTCTTGCGAGAGGTGAGATGAGTGATTTGAGCATCTCCCGGGCTGGTGCCTTTAAAAAAGAAATCAATACCACGCATCCATATTTGCACATTTCTACATGGCTTGTCAGCCTCAAAATTGACTTGAATGAAAAAGATCTCTCGCGGCTCCCATGGCAATTGGGAAGTTCTGATAAGATCTCTTTTATCACTGCTCATCTGTTTTTCTATCGGTCTTTCTGATGCTTGTAAACACGTGTAGACACTTCAGGTCTTTCTTACTGTCCGTACGGCACTTTTCAACATGCGCTCTCCATCACTGTCGGCTGTTTTTGGACTCTATCAACCTCACACCAATGCTAGCTTGCTATGTATATGTGTGTTAAGCACACGTAAATTTGTTGAGTTTGTAATGGTGGGATAAGATCACTGCAATTATGGGTTAGTCTTCATAATAGGCTTATACATAGCCGAATTAATGTGTTTCCAAAGAAAATGTCTTAGCGTGGACATGGCTTAAAACACAATTGTTTTCAAGGTATGCTGTATTGAAGAGCGTTTTCTAAATGCTCAATTTTTGGTGGAGGAAAACTGTTCTAGTGTAGATGAGAGGCATAAATGTAGTTAAATTTGTACATTTTCAAATGAATCTTTATTCATGTGTACTTTGCCTTAAAACATAATTGTTTTTAAAAGTATGCAGTAATGGACAATGTTTTCAAAATGTTCCACTTTTAGTGGATGAAAATGCCATTGTAGTGTGTATGGCCAGTGGCAAGTGTAGGCCTATATGTCAAAAAATGAATGCATTTTCAAATTAAAACTTGTTACTCTGGACGTGGCCTAAATATTCTCATTCAACTCGGCTTGTCCTCCTTTTGCATAAACCACTTCTGAAGCGTTCAAATGTAATAAGAAGAATTTAATCTGTTCGTGTGCTTCAGACCCCCAACCTTTTGCATTGTCTTTCTTTGGAGGTGTTCGAGCCTTAATTAGCAGAATAAGACCTCCCAAACCCTCCCGCACCTTCTGTAGGAGTCCTCTCCATCTAGTATTTCAGGGTAGCCTGACTTCTCGCCTCTGACTTCTTCAGGGATAAAGGGAGTCAACATGCCCCAGCGAATCTTGCAACAAGAGTTCATTGCAGTTGTTGTTCTTCAGAGTGGAAGCCGGTGGAGTTTGATGGTGGAGGTGATGGAGGGATGAGATTGGGGGTATGCGGCATCTGAATATGTGGCGTCTCCCTCATCCCCAGCTGCCTCTCTCTCCCTCTTCATTTTGTCTGTCCTAATAGTTAATGATATGTTAATAGTCAATGAAGCAGGTCTCGCCTGGCATCGGCTGTGTGTGTTAATGTGAAAGTGCGGTGGCTCTGGACGGTTGCAGGGTATATATTGATGTTTACCAGTTTGGGTGTCCTTCAGCTCACATACATTTGTCCTTTGTTAGAGAAAGCACAAGGCTACTGAGTTGCTGAGCATGTTTACTGGTCTAGCACTGAAAGGCAGGTATGTTCTTGCTTCAGGGGATGTTGACTATAGTTTTAGCATATACCAGTTGTTGATAGTGCAGCAGAGATGCATCTGATTTTCTATCAGGGGGAAAATAATTGGTTACACAATGTATTAGGCTTTAACCAGGAGGGTGCGGGAGGGTACTAACTTTAAATACATACAAGACTATGTGTTTGCTGTGTAACTACATGCTGTTCAGCGAAATGCCCACATTTGCCCAAATTTTCTGCTACTGAGGTTGAGGTACGGGTAAGTTTAGGAGTAAGGGTAGGGTTAATGTAGGAGTAGGGATTAGAGTTAGGTTTTGGGGTAAAGGTTGTGTTAGGGTTAGGGGTAAAGTTGACAGTGTAACTACAAATGTAATTAAATGCAAGTACTTTAAATGTAATTACAATGCAACAACATGTATGTACATAATAAGTACATTGTATCCAATGGTTTAGTACATAGTAGTTAAGGCCACCTAATATAAAGTGGGACCAAAAATTCTTTCAAGAGCAGTTCTACAGTAAGTTGCTCCAAAATGCTGATTTGACTATTTCTATTTTCATCTCAGCATGTTATCAAAATTGAACCTTCTTGCTTAAAGGGATAGTTCACCCCAAAATTAAAATGCTCTCATTATTTACTCACACTCATGATATCCCAGGTGTGCATGACCGGTAGTATTAAAGAAATACTGTTAATTGATTGATTGATCGTTTGCATGGAAATTTGATTGGATTTTTACATGTTAGGCTTTTATATTATAGGTTAATGTTGTTTTTCCCCCAACAAGCCTTAAATATGTCAAAGAAGTTTTTTATTTATTTATTTATTGGTAAGATGTACTAATAAATCATTAGATTTTCTTTATTCCTTCATTCAGCACTTTAGAAAAGAGAGAGAGAGAGAGAGAGAGAGAGAGAGAGAGAGAGAGAGAGAGAAGAGCTGCTTGCAAGGCATGACTGTTTTAAACAAATGACAAAAAAGGGGCTCATCTTAATGTTACACTTTTCTCCCCCAGAAGTTTGTCTGGCTAGTGATTTATTTTGCACTTTACACAGTGGTTAGCCTGTAAACAGAGGCCGTTTATCATGGAGGGGCGGCAGGCAGAGGCACACAGCGTTCCTCAGAGACCTGCCCACAGATGCCGAGCATTTGAAGGCAGAGCATTGTGGAACAGGGAGCAGATGATTGCAGACTGGTTGGAGGTGACTGCTGCTGGACCTCTTTGAGTCTTTGAGGATGTAGTCGGTGCCTGAGGAGTGTTTCTCAGGTCTTGAAGCTGAGAAGAGACCCTCCACTGGGGAGAGGGATAGTGGTCTCTTGGTAGACAGCTTAGATGAAGTTACAGGGATTAGGAGAATGGAAGACCAGGATTTGTGTCCAGTAAACAACATGATGCATTGGAGAAAATAAACTGAACATTGACCATTTATTAAAGCTGACCAGAAGCGTTTGCTTTAAGACTATACAGGAATCATGGCTTTCCCGAAAATGTCATTAGAAATGCAATGATGAGTTTAATGTATGTATTTTATTGATGAGTTTAATTTATGTATATGCAGTAAGAAGGCTGCCATAAGTAAAGATGGCGTATTTCAAATGTCATACTTTTAAGCGGTCCTGTGCCATCCGAGCAACTGCCATTGAGGATAACAGAAATGCCAATGGATCGATTTCTCCAGGTAGTTTAGTCATTCTTGGAATCAGCTAAAACATATAATGCCAAAAAAAGACTGATTCATATCAATAAAAGTCACCCAACATAAGAGAGCATCTATTGTGTTTTTTTTTTTTTTTGCATTATACGCATGTAATTAGGAATTTTGGACTACAGAAAGCCCCATGGAATTGAGATCACGGCTGGAGGTGTTGATATTGGTTCTCCAACAGGCAACAATTAATGCAGTGGGGTCACATGGGTTAATTACATATAGTCCCCCACTGCTGCACACATAATCTGTAGGATGTGTGCACCCCGGGCCAAAAAAAAAAAGAGGTGAGTTACAAATAGAGCGAACAGGGAGGGGAAAACAATGTATTGTGCACAGTGTCAGAGCCGATCTGATCAGCTTTTTATGAAAATGAGGTGTACACAGGCATGGTGGAAGAGCATCTCTATCTCTCTCTCATTTATTTCCAAGTTTAAAGAAGCATCAGCAGCTGGCAAGAGAGCACGCGGTCTATACCCGCCGATAAAACAGTGCAGCCTCGGGCTATTTACAGCGTGCTGATATGCAGCTGACAAACGCAAGTCCCACAGTGGCCCGCTGGTGTCTAACTTCCTCCCTGAGCTCACATCTACTGCGGCTGACGTGTTACACATTTACGCTTTAAATTACACTTTAATGCTAATGTTGACCATTATGCTAACATGCCGATATAGATGCTTTAAAGCAGGGCTGCTCATTACGTCGATCGTGTTCAACCAATCAGTCGCAAGAAAACCACTGATCGATCTCGATATCAGGTCAAAAGGGAAGAGAAAAGAGAGAGAAAAGACACACATAACAAAAAATATTAAAGATAGATTTTTTATTTTCTTGCTTCTGTAGCGACACACTATTTAACTGAAAGGTGACTTATGTGTGTGCGCATTACATGTGCCTGTTCTCCACAATAGAGCGCTCGTGCTAATGCGTATCCGCACCTAAACAGTCAAATACACTTCACTTCTCTCGGGGTATTAATGTAAATACAGTCAGTGATGTCTAAGAGTGGGACAAAAAAGCGGATTTGAATCAAAATGTCAGACTTGAAGTATAAATAAACCTAATATACCTGCTCTTAGCTGAATATATTTAGTAGCCTTACAAAGTATTAATGGAATATAATCAAACAACATACATAAAAATAGATAAGCAGCTCCATTCCACAGAATAACAGTTTATAGTGAGCAGAAGCTGTCGAGCTTCATAAAGGACAAATACTCAAGCACCATTAAAGACATCATAACAGAAGTCCATATGACAAGTCCACTATATTCTAAGCTTTCTGGGGCCATTCATTTACATTTTATGCATTTGGCAGACTCTTTTATCCAAAGCGACTTACAGTGCACTTATTACAGGGACAATCCCCCGGAGCAACCTGGAGTTAAGTGCCTTGCTCAAGGACACAGTGGTGGTGGCTGTGGGGATCAAACCAGCAACCTTCTGCTTACCAGTTATGTGCTTTAGCCCACTATACCACCACCACAGCGGCTTTCCTCCATTGAAAATGGAGCATTACAAAAAGCTGTTAATAAAGCACTGTTTTTTTTTGTTGTTGTTGTTGGTTATTGTTTTTCATTTGTTTCTATTTATTGCTTGTATTTTTTATTGCCTTTTTTTTTTTTCTTATTTGATTACAGACTGTTTACTTTTACAATTACTTAATAACTTGATACAATGCTTACATAATAATAAATTATAATTATTTGTTGTATTTTTTTCTGTGGAACACAAAATTAGACATTTTTAAAGAACCGTTGTGCAGTTTTTCACATGCAATGACAGTTCATTGTGACCAAAAAGGTCAAAATAAACACCATAAAAGTAGTCCATATGACTCATGCACTGCACTCCAAGTCTTCTTAATTCATACAATAGCTTTGTGCGAGGAACCGATTTAACTTTTTAGGTAGTTATTCATTGATAATCTTCCCCTCTGCCGAAGATTGTATTATGTGTATGGACTATGGAAGTTGAAGCCACTCTTACCCCTTTTTAATATGCATTAAATTACTTGCGGTTTAAAGCACACGTACAAAATGCTCTGATAATCATTTTGATGACTGGCTTTGGCTCCAAAAATGTACATTTTGTAGATTTTATTCACATCTTGGTGTTTCCACCTGGGATTTGTATGCAATATACCAAAATTCGCATACAAATATGTGGTTGGAAGCCCAGCTCTTGACACCAATAAAACATTTTTTTATCTGGACTACAATAGTATTCCAGTATTATTATATGTAAAAGAATTATGATACTTTTACGGTGGGTTTGATGGGTCTCTTCCTCTCTGTGTTTTGAGAAATAAGCTACAGTATTTGTGAGCATCTCACCTGACTTGTTTCCTCTCTCTCTCTCTCTCTCTCTGTTTCCTTCACAGTCCCTGGATGGATTTGTATTTGCACTAAACAAGGAGGGAAGGTTTTTGTACATCTCCGAGACGGTGTCCATATACCTGGGGCTTTCACAGGTGAGTGCACGTTTGAATTCCTCACTCCGATCTCTTTTCGTCCAGCGGTGCGCAAGAGAATCTCGACGAATTAGTGTTATATAAAGTCCTGCGGGTTTGTTAGCTCCTGTTTAATTTGTGGCGTTCATCAATGCATATGTTAAGCACAGAGAGATATATTCTTACTGGAATGCAAGAGTGTTACCGGGCTCGAGTTTTAATAAACAGACAGATCGGCGAGGTCAAACAGTGAGAAGATGACCTTCAGAACTCTTGCAGTCCTGTCTAGCTGAGCTTCTTCATGAGAGCTAAAGGGCTTCGATCAAACCAGGTGCTCGTTTACAATAGGCAGGGGTTGTTCACTAGTGGTTGAAAAGTCCACACATATCATCTGAATCATCTCTGACTGTCTTTCTTTAAGAAATCATGCACAGGTGCCTCTAGATGCTCCCTATACCACCTACGGCAGAACTGCACTTTGTTCGGATTGTATCTATCAGTGATTGTGAATATTACAGGGTAAATGGGTTCAGAAAGGAATACTTACTGTACGACTATTTAAACAAATTTTTGGATGCAGCATATATACTGTACAGAGTGTGCATGTGCATTATGCAACCACACTGTATTCTAAAATTAAATCCACTTGGCCTCCCATTTCCATTGTGATGCATAAAATGGAATTACCATACTTTTTCACAATCTCTACTGTGTATACTGTCATACTACCTACTGATTTTGATGTATACAGACTGCCAATAGTTAGGATATTTTTTACACAAAATTAAATTAAAAGCGTCAAAAAAAACGGTATTTTCAAGATGATAACTGGATGCTACTTACTGAAATTAGCATGCAAAATGGTAAGGTCATGTGACAACAATATAGCAAACATAAGTACTATTTAAAATGTTTAGCGTTGTATACTTCATACCGTTTTACATATTAAATACTTTTAAAAGTAGTAGACAGTAGACATTATACACTGCAGAGCATGCAGTATGCAGTATGCTACTGTTTAACATACTATTTAAAAGAGATAATAGGATGCAGTAAACAGTGCACTAGGAATCTAATTTTGAACACATGCTTTCAAGTGCAGCTATGACCTGTCAGATTTAAATGTACAGTACCATCTTTCCCAAGATGTAAATATTTTGAGTCTTGTAAATTATTAAAAAGAAACTCTGGGCGGAAAAGACTGCTAAACCAAAATACTCTTGTTAGATAGAGAGATATGACTTAAGAAGCAGAGAATAAAGCAAACTCTAAATTAATTCGACATTAATTGATTGATGATTATTATCAAATAATTGATTAATTCTCAAAATCCTGTCTTTTGGAATTTGGCCTGCTTTTCTCTGTGGTATTATCTTTAGGTTGGCCCACTGATAAAGTGCTTGTAAAGACTTTAGTTTAAGTAGGTTTTATTATCTCGCATGGTTAAGCTTATCCCGTAACTCTCGTGATCTTAATTGCTAAGCCTTTTTCTTCCTTAATCTGTCCTAGAGGCCAAAATGTATAAGGTGTAGTTTGTTATTTTCATTGTTTAATTGGATGAGCATTTTGCAAGCTTTTGTACATTGACAGTTCTATGCATTTTTGTGCTGTGGGTTATCCAAAATATACTATATGATATATCATTTCATATACTGCAGATATGTTAACATTGTAGTCTTGCACTAAAGCAGCATCTGAGGTGATTTGAATAGTTAATTAACAATTGTTCAGATTTAGTTTTAGTGCTATGCTAATGTACCTCTCCATCCATGCATGAAATCACCAGACTTATCTTTTTTAAATGTGTTTTTGATAACTAAACTTTGGATAAAACAGGGTGTGCAAATACATATTGGATTCAATATGGTTGTAGCCAAAATGTTTGCCGTTGAATTGACGTCCTCAGTGCTTTTTTAACTGTTTTAAAGGGATAGTTCACCCAAAAATGAAACCTGGTTGGGTTTAATGGGATCCGTTTTGCTGTCTGTCAGATTTACCACATTATCTTTCAACCACTTTTGTCCAGCATAACGGTTCTAAATAGTCATTTGATCCACATGTTATAACCCTAGAAAATTACAACCCTTCATCGCACTGGTAAGAGCCAATAGATCTCTTCAGATCCCCATGCGTCAGCTGTAATTTCCAAAGAACTAATGATGCCGGTTATTAAAGATTCAGGGCTTGAACCGTACTGCTGCTATTACACTGGGCACAGTCGATAGCATGACCTTTCAGCACCGCGGCTCAATCATATGGCCCTTCAGCTGCTCAAATCCAAGCTTTGCTCTCAGACTTGTGCGGTATCCTCGCAGAGCACTAGAGGAGTGCTAATCTCTAAATCGAGCTCTTCCTCAATCCATTTGAAAGTAGATATGATGCAGTCTCTGGGAGGAGGCAGTAAATAGGAAGTCCACTGTCCCTGTAATTAGATCAGTTGAGATTCACTGCATCACACTATGATTTTAAATCCACTGTACAATGTTATACAGTAATATACCTGTAATATATATATATAGGGTGATATGTACAAGACTCTGGACTGGGTCATGGTTTTGATCTCAGGTAGGATGGTGTATATTGCAGGGAATCTAGTGTTTAAAAAATATAGTTTAGGCTCTATGCCAAGTAAGGGAAAGCAGATAACTGCAAAGTTGCTGTTTGAACAACATTTTCAGTTTGTCTATGGAAAAGATGCTGAGAGCCAGAAAATTCCATTTTTAAAACCTTTAGATGCACTTAAAGGGATAGTTCACCCAAAAATGATAATTTTCTCATAAATTACTCAACCTTATACCATCCCAGTTGTGTATGACATTCTTTCGTCTGCCAAACTTAAATGAAGAATTTTAGAAGAATTTATCTTAGAATTTTTCTCACTCTTTTGGTCTATACAATGCAAGTGAATGGGTGCCAAAATTTTGAAGCTCGAAAAATGACAAAAGTCAGCATTAAAGTAATCCTTACGACTCCAGTGGTTAAATCAATGTCTTCAGAAGCGATGTGAAAGGTGTGTGTGCGAAACAGACCGATATTAAGTCATTTTTTACTATGAATTCCCATCTCATTCAATCTCCACTTTCACTTTCACTTTCACATTCTTCTTCTTGTGTTTTTGGTGATTCACATTCTTCATGCATATCGCCCCCTACTGGGCAGGGTGCAGAATTTCTTTTCTCGCACCTATCATATCACTTCTGAAAAATGGATGAAAACACTGGAGTCGTATGGATTACTTTTATGATGCCTTTCAGCAGGGTATTTATTAGATTCTGCATTGGCATAATTCAGATTTAACATGTATTTCGGTTGTTCACTCATTTCAGTCCAGTCTGAGAATGTTTACCTCATGCTCCCCTCCTCTCTGTTCTCCTCCAGTCAATGAGAAAAGGACACGAAATTGCTTTTCTCTCCACTGCCATTGACCACCTTGTGTTAGATTAATGTGTGCCAAGCAGAGAAGCCGGCAGACTTTTACAGCAACAGCAAGCTTCTGCTGTTGTATTGCCGACATTACTGTATTCCGAACAACAGCAGTGACTGCCCTCGGCTCTTTGATAATACAGTCGATGTTTTCGCTCTCTTATCTTGACGGTCTTTGACTCCACACTCAGATTCAGAGCTGATAACGAGGTTTGTGTCTGACAGTAAATGAAGGAACACCCCTTTTCATCCACTTCGTATTATTCAGTTCAACAGATGGCCATTAAACTGTTTTCGTGGCGCTAATAACTGTTATCATTTAGCTTCCGTATGTAAATAGGCATATGGTGCCACATTTTTCACTTGTCTGAGTTTTTCTTCCTTCTGTGCTTAGCTTCTGCACAGGGTGATTAGTTCATCTCCAATAATTAATAAGTGATGGATGCACAGATATCATTACCAGATTAATTGCCAGATATGCCGGTACATTGTTGAGATTTTAAAAAGGGATAGTTCACCCAAAAATGAAAATCTGTCATTATTTACTCAACCTAATGTTGTCTCAAACCCGTATGACTTCTTTCTTCCCATCACTGAATGGAAAGACGCAATGAAAGTGAATGGTGACTGAGGCTGTCCTTCTATCCAATGTCTCCTAATGTCTTCCACAGACGAGTAAGTCATACATGTTTGGAACAACATGAGAGTGAGTAAATGATGACATAATTTGTATTTTTAGGTAAAATATCCCTTTAAGTCGTCGGAAAACAAGGCTGTTTTTCTAAAGACCTTGCCGCCGGGTCAGCGCATTCCTGACGTTTGCGTTCGCCGGCAGCTGTCTGTTTTGTAATTGAGACGTGTATGTTTGCTTTTGTGCAACAGATGGCACAGTGCGCTTAGGCTGATGGCTAGAAAATAATAATTGCATTATTCTGGCCAAAAGAATATTAGCTTCTGGATTATGGCCATTTTTAGTCGGCAGCCCTGCCAGTACAGCATATGCACTTGCATGGACTAGATATCCAAGGAAATTGATACATCTGGAATAAAGCGACCATCTGAGCTCTCATCTGCCTCGTAGGATTTCAATTTAACCAGTTTCCGCAGCTGCAGCCAGCTTAACTGTCATACTGTACGCACCGCGACATATGAACGCAACATATAATCTACCATATGGTGGTGGAATTTGCCGCTCTACATTTGGCAATAGTGACAGCTCTGGAATGCCTCCAGCTAGTCCCCTCTTCGGAATCTCTACTTCCCTTTCCCGTTGTTCAGACGGAGCTTCTCTTTTATGGAAGGGTTTGGAATCGAGAACCGTTTCTTTTTTATTTCCAGTTTTTCAAAAAGTTTAGTTTGTGCTTGAAGAAAATTAAGAATATCTTTAGGATCATTGTCATCATTTTCCCAGTCTTGTGTCGTTCCAAACCTGTATGTTATGGACCGACTGCCTTAGTCACCATTCAATTTCATTGTAAAGGTCTGTAAAGGACTAAACCTTTAAGGACCACCCCCCACTCCCTCGGTTCTGTTCCCTGTCTGTTTTGGGACCCTGCACTCCTGCCTCCACTTAGGTTGCCGAGAGAACAGTGTGCTGGAATTGAATGTAGACATCTGCTGTACATCCACCAGAGGCATGACCACCTCTAGGACTATTGAGTCTATTAGCATAAATGTCTGGCCCACTGTCTGATCACATCTTTGTGACTCGATCGCCCTCACACCAGCCTTTATCTCGATCTTTCCTCTCTGACTTGTTCACCCCCTGTGTCTGTAACATTTATCCACTTTCAGTCCAATGATGCGTTTGAACGTCTTTTGCATAGCCAGAGAAACTAACTGGGGGGTTGTCTAACATGTCCAGGTCACACTTCCCTACAAAATATAAAGAAATAAATTGTATTGCTTAAAAAAAAAAATGAAATGATGCCTATTTTAAAGATCATTCATTTTTATTGCATTATAACATTATTTTCATGACAATTTAGCAAAGTTTTAATTGTAATTGTACAGTATTTATACATCAAAAATATGTTTTAATTCTTAAAATAATCATTTTAATCCAGTTTAAAATAGAATTGTCATCAAATTAATTCTTTTAAAAAAATATATATATATTTTTTTTTTAAATCGCATGCTCCTTTTAAAAATAATATAATTCAACTGCATTGTCTCCGAGAAATTCCAGAATAACAAGCCAAAACCTCAACAATTTACCAATGGACTGGGATTCCACTTGCTGTTCTAACAGCCCATCAAGGTAGACTTGGAAAATACTACTAAATGGATAATAAGTGTTCTTTTATTTATGATGCTATGGCAGCCGAGGGTCGGCATTTGCATGTGAGCCTGAAGCAGTGTGGAGATAGACAGGGGCAGACGAAGGTCGTGTTTAATTGAGCCACCCGCGATCCGCAGCGCTCCCAGAACTGCCCCTCCTGTTCCCGCACTCACCCTCAGCTCAGACACACCGTCATAGAAGAGCTGTCATATCCCATCATGCCCCTCTGGAACAATTAGGCTTTTTGTGCTTGCTGTGGTACTCTGCTCTGAAACCAGTTCTCTTTTAATGGGACAGTTTGAGATTTGAACAGGAGAAGATGATCTTTAATCATAAGAACTCCTGAATGAACTAGTACACATCCACCTATGCGGCACTATGACATTTCAGACGTGATATATATTGCAGTGTTCGCTTTATAATAGGGCTGGATGATATTTTGAATATTTTATATTTTTATACAACACAATATTTTTTTATTAATATAAGATTAACATATTTTTGGTGTTAGTAGTGACAATGGGGAGTGTATTGTGCTTGGAGATGTTACACTCTTAGCACTCCACCTCACTGCTCTGCCCTGATTAAAGATGTTATGCACCACCTTCAACTTGAAAATATTAGATTTTATTTAAAAAAAGAAGGCCGATAATTTTTTTGCAGTATGGAAACCCTTTATTCATTATTTTATTAAGACAGCAATATTTGAACCCTAACCCTAATACTTTCCCCCATTTTTTATTTATTTTTATTTATTTTATTTATTTAGTTTAACTTTTCCCCTATATCATTATTTGTGTTAATATATATATGTAAATATGTATGGAAGCACACTGTGTCTGTAAAGTGAATTCTGTTGATTTTTTTTTTTTTGTGCCAATGTAAACAATTTAATAAAGAGAATGTTCAAAAAAAATTATTTCATAAATAAATAATAATAAAAAATAATACAAATAAAATTATATATATATATATATATATATATATATATATATATATATATCAAATTAACATCATTCATCAATGCATTTATTTTAACGCATTAGGTTTCTTAAGCGAGTTTCGGACACTCATCTTGTGTCAAGTGTTAAGAACAATATATTTAAAAGTGTTAAGACTAAGGCATTTTAACAACCTTTTGATTTCTTTTTTTACTTTTTGAGGTTTGATTCATTTCCAAGAATCAGTTTTAATGAATCGATTCAAAGCACTGACTCAACGATTCATTTTCGTCATCTCTCAAAAATGTAAATGGAAGTCTTCGTGTGGCATTTTACATGCTTTTAGCAAAATGCTAAATATTTTTGCGTGAAAATATACAGTATATTTTGGTAAATACTGCTGATTATTTCTATTGATTGTCAATATTGTGTGTGTAAATACAAATTATTAAAAATAATTATTGTATTAATTTAGTGAACAGTATGGAAACAAACTTTCACTGTATTTTGAATTTTAGCTGTCTAAATTATGATTTCGATTCCTCAGACTGAAAAAAAATAAATCAACGTTTTAAGCCATTTCCAAACAAATACATATCGTTGTATATCAAACATTGTTGAAAGGCTGAAAAACATTGAGCTATATCGTCCAGCCCTACTTTATTTGTTGTTGATAGAACTGCTTGCAAATGCACTTACTATCATATTTTGGATTATTGCTATTGTAATGACTTAATTTACATCTTATATGTGTAATATTATTTTATTAAGATATGAAGTATGAGCATGCATTACTATCGATTTGAATAAGAAACAAAAAAGCAGATTTTGAAGTTATTATGAGTTTCTAATGTATTTATTTTTATAAACAGGTTATGATTTTCCATCATCATTATTAGTGCAGTTATATATATATATATATATATATATATATATATATATATATATATATATATATATATAGACTGGTTTGTGCATTATTCTTATTCTATGGTTTTATCTCCACCGTTGTATATACATCCACATGTATCGCCCACATGGGAATGACAAAACAGTGATAGGCGGAAGCACTCCCTCGCTTCTTATACAGCCTTAAAAGATTATTAATTCACAACATTTAAATTGATAAGTGCTCCGAGCCAAAGACTACAAGGGCACTTTGAAAAGCAAATAGCAACCTAGTGAAGAAATTGATTTTTCCTGCTGAAAATGACTGCATGATGCATCATTTGACTGCACTGCATCCAAGTGCATGACAGAGATAATCTCGGTAGTCCCACCGGTGACCTTATCGTTCTCGGCAGGGCAGACGCGTCCGCACGCCTGTCTTTGTGCACGTCAAGGTTTCCTGGGGTGCCGTCCTTTAGGGAACCAAAGTTTCAACCTTCTCCATCTTGATGTCATGCTGGAAACATTATGGAGAAGAGAAAGTATCAGCTGTAATCTCTGTCAACAAAGGCCGTTAATAATTGGATGACTGAAAAATGTAAGGTGCCTGAGATAGTCTGTTGCAGCAATTGCAGAACAATAGACAGCAATGGCGTAGATTCCAGGGGGGTTGGGGGGTTTTGTGGTTAAATGACTTGACTGCAAGCAGAGTGTAGAGAGAGAGAGAGAAAGAGAGAGAGAGAGAGAGAGAGAGAGAGAGAGAGAGAGAGAGTGTGTATGAGAGTAGACAGAGCTTGTAGGAGAGGGAGTGTTTTAAGCTGATGAACAGATGGTTTGGCAGCATATTGTCAAGGTCACAGAACTTTAGAAGTTTTTTTTTCCTCAACGTTAGTTTTAGATCCTTTTGTCTTTGTAGATGTTAGCACCTTAGATATTAATAGCATTTATCTATTTAACATTACCTATGCACTTTGCCTGGACATTTATTAATATATTTATTCTAATCTTAAATTCTTATAAACTCAGTATGTTTTAGTTGAGACCCCAAGTAGAAATTATTTTTTTTAATTTATTTATTTTTGGGCATTTATTGCTTTATTACTCAACAACCCTCTACATAGCAAGTAAATTGCTCACATATGCAACTAAAATATGAATTTGATTAGCTACTGGTTATTAGCTCAAAGTTTCCTTTTGCTTTGTTTTGTGTATTTCGTATTCAAAGATGAGACCCAGGCACTCCATTTTTATTTCTTTTCTCTTTTAAAATCCGTTATGTTATTTATACAGTTGGTGATCAAAAAGGTTAAAAGAAACATTATTTCTTGTCATGCATTGCACAGATGAGGGAAAAACAACTGTGCAACTTCTCTCTCATAAATGCGCGCTCATTCAACCGTAAACACTTCTCTTAAAGAGACAGTACCAATTTAGCTCAATGTAAACTAAATGTAAATTGCAGGTATAAAAACATTCAAAATGTAAATACATGAACATTTAAAAGTACAATCATGCATGATGAAATATTTAGACTTTTTAGGTTTCTTTTTTTATATATAGTAGACTTGATATATTAGCACTTAAATTATAATTTTTATAATTTAATTATTCATTTTATTTTCATTAGGTTCCAACCTTTTTTTCAATTTGTATGAAATGTTTCAAACAGTGATAAATGCTAATTTATTACATCATGTAAATAGACAGAATGTAAAATTTGTACATTTGCACAAAATTTAAAGTGTGATTAAAAGGATCAAAAGCGAAATCTGAAAATTATGTTTATATATATATATATATATACAACAGTTAGTTCCGGTCCTCGAGTCTGATTGGATGAGAGACGTTCCATGAGCACTGATGGTCTGACAGCATCAGCACTCGGACGCTTCACTGTGTGTGTATCACTCCGCTTGTGTTCATGCCGTTCTAAACTGAAGTGTAAGAGCAGTACATATGTGTTAAGAGCTATGGTTTGTCTTTTTTTTTTTTTAAATTTTACTTTACATATGTTAGCCAGCAGGTGGATGGAAAAACATCGTTTTTGTGTGTAATACGAGCCAGTTAGGTGACGTGAAGTGAATACGTGTCAGCCGCGACATGTCTGACGCAGGTTGTATGGTCTTTACCTCACAAATATTTAATTACCAACAAGGTTAAGGAGGTGTCCTTTAAACGGTTACACCGTTTTTACACAGTCAATCTTAATTTAAGAGACATGCTCCCTGAAATAGATCCACTTTGCTGCTCCTGTAATGCTGTAGATGAATCTGCCCCTCACCTTTTCTGGGAATGTGTCCACGCTGTAGTATTTTGGAGAAAATATAGTTTGTTTGTACGTACCTCTATTTGAACTAGTTTTTCTTTGCTTTATAAAGATGGTTTATTTGGTTTTCACAGTTTTGATAAGTTAGTATTTTCTGATTAATCTGTTTATTTTTCTTGCCAAGTTTTTTATACTTAAGTGTGAATTTATGTCTATAAAGCCCCTTTTTGCACTTTTTCGTAAAGACTTGAAATATTATTTAATACTCTTTGTACCTCCAACAACTCCAAAGCATTAAAAACCATTGCACTATGTAATGAATATAAAGTCTTGGCATTATTGTAAAATACATCTGTAGTATTGTGTACGATGTATACGCCTGGCTCGTTTCTAAAAAAATACACAATAAATGTCTGATGCAGGTGTACATTGATGGGTCCTTAAACAAGCCCTCATAATAAATCTCCAACTGATTGATAAATTCACTTGTGTAATGGATTGCTGTGAACTGTGTGCCAATGATTGACTTATGATCAATAATATGGTAGTAAACAATACATTGTATTATAAAGCCGCTTTTTGTATCAGCTTATCAATGATTAACTCGTCTTCCACAAGAATGTAAAGCATTTTAATTATCTGAATATTTTACCTTTTTATTTTATATATATATATATATATATATATATATATATATATATATATATATATATATATAATTTTTTAAAATATTTAAAGATAACTATGTATAATTATTTCATCATTATATATTGAATTATTGTTATATGAGGGGCTTATATATATTTGTATATGCTATTAATCACGATTAATTAATCGGGACACCATGTAATTAATTTGATTCAAAATTTTAATCGATTGACAGCCCTAATATATATATATAATCAAGTACATCCTCCACACTTTTTCAAGCTAAACCCATATCAAGTACAAATGGTGGATTTGTAAACAGTATTCTTTGCGTTTTGTTACTTTGGGCCGATTAAGCGATCCTCCAGCCAATCACAGGTGAGTTTCATGAGCCGAAACAACCCTTACGTAATAGGCCGTCAGTCAGACAGTCTAATCAACGTGGCTCTGTTCATTTCTACAAAGTTGCTTTCAACAATTATCATTTATCCATGTTTTTTAATCTGCATTGATGTTGATATAAATGAATAATCTAAAGATGAGCAACAATCAAACTAGAGTTATGCACTGCAGAAAGACAAAAACAAAGAACAATCCTTCTTTTAAGCAACAGTTGTACGTGGAGTTTATATCAGCGCACGATTCTTCATTAAATTATGCTTTTTACATTATTTTTGTGATGTAATAGTTTGATCAGATCTTTTTGCCAATATAAGCAGATTACTAGATCGGTGTTAAATATGTAAATCTATTTTTAATATCAGCTCCTGTTTTTTAACTCTATGTTGGTGTGCAGTCAACAAACTGTAGGAAAAACCGATAGATCTGCACCTGAAGTGATTTGATATGTAGACATGCTTTTATATACATGAAAACATACAGACGTTATTGAAACTCATAATTATTATAAGACTATTATTGTTGTCTTTTGATAAAAGTCATGCTCAGCAGTTCACAAACGGTTGGGAAATTATTGATTTGCTTTGTTCTTATAATGCTTAAAACTTCTACTAAAGTCTCTTTGTAGGCCTGTAGACAAACAAATTTTAAAGGATTCAAATTTTCTTTTGATCGTTGATTCATCGACTAACTTATTACACACAAGACACTCATTTGTCACCACCTTCTGGCATCACCAGAAATGGTCACTGAATCATTAAATGCATCTGAACGAATGTTGGTGAATGTAGTCAAAACACTCGAGCCACTTGGATACAATTAAATCCCACAATGCACAAACACAGAGTGAAAAATATTGTCATTATTGTAATTGATTAAATCATTTATTCAGGACCAGCTTGTGATCAGTCTTTATTGTCATGTGTGAAACAGAAGCATGTGCTCCACAAGATGCCCAGTTACTTTCTTACTTAAAATACTATAAATATTAAAAGTATATAACTTTTTGAAATGAGTTTGAAAGAGATTCCTGAATTCTGTACACGCATGTATTGATGATTTAGATTTTAATGCAGTTGTCAGTAACAACACTTTTATAATGACTGCACGCCCTTGTATATAATATATGACGATTCCCTCTTCTCAGTTTTCTTAATATCTTCTTTAGTTTTCAGTTGCATTAAGCTTACATGTTTTTAGGGTCAACATGAAACGTACACGACCCAGTTTACTTCTGTAATGTGACATATTTCCAATATTGACATTAGAACAAGTTATTTCTAATGAAATTGTACAAAGACCAACATTTCTTTTTCCTCCTAAATAACATGCATTGATAAATCATGTGCAGTAAAATCAGGTATATCTATTAAGAAAGTTAATATGGTTAATTTTTGTGTCAAGCAGAAAATGGCCATTTTTTGGCATGCATTGACTTTATTGATGGGGTATGTGTATGTTTTTAATTTAAAATATTCTAAATAATTTATATATTTTTATATATTATAAAAGCAATCACAGCTTGTTAACTACTATTGTATTTATTATTAACGTACTATTACCTTCTACCTATTCTTTCCCATTTTTGCATCTGAATAGAAGTATAACCTCTAACCAAAATAATACAATTTGAATAATTATGAATATTAATCAATATATCTGCATTTATACATGACCATATGAAAGGAATTTTATTAAATATTCACTTTAAACAATGTTCGGTAATGAACGCTGTTACCGACCTTGCTAATTTCAAATGCCACAGTAGGCATGTGAATGATCCATTGTCTTCCTCTTCCTTACCTACACAACCTAGCATGGTTCATATTCATGTTTTAATAATGCATGTAAAACTTCTCTAAAGCTTCAGAGAGCTATACAACTTCAGATCATATCATTGTCCTTGGAGAAAGTCAAAGTATTCCCTTCTAAGTCAAGAGCATTCTGGAGTTACACACCCAAACTTTGCGCAAAACTACACGTAGTGTCTTATTGTTTTGCTTGGATCATTCCAGTTAGACTATATACAGCTAATTTAAAGGGATAGTTCAACCCAAAATGAAAATTTTGCCATCATTTACTATCATTCCACACCTGTATGACTTTCTTTACAATGAAAATATTGGAAACAAGCAGCTTGGACATTTTTCTAAACTACCCATTTTGTGTTCACCGCAAGACAGAAAGTCATGCAGGTTTGGAATGACATGAGGGTGAGCAAATGATGATTTTTGGGTTAAGTATCCCTATAACTTGGTGTTTTGGATTAGGTCATTTTTAGCAATACATTGGCTGTGGCCGGTCTCATATTTGTTATATTAGATGTGTTAACATACACCTGTCTGTCCGGCTGTGGGTGTGCGTGTCCGCTATCGCTGATTTCTAAAGGAATCTTTGATAAACACAAAACTCATAATTCTCCTCATCCGTGGACTGATATGGCCCCTCTCGTTTCAGACGTCTGTTGTTATTAATGTCAGACGGAGGATCTCGCCGATACTATCTCCTGAGTGCAGAAACCAGGCTTTCCTCGTGCGTCTTTGATCTGAACGTAGATCAGGAAAGGGAATATTGGATTAGAAGGAGCCAGGATTTGATTGTGCTGATAATTGCTGTTTCATGTATCAGAACTCTGAGATTAATTGTGGGATGTTTTATCAAAATTCAAAAATATTAAATATTAAAAATATTATCAAAATATCAAATTGAGAAAAAACATTTGTTTGTTGAAATGACTATGATATTTTTTAACAGTAATATTTGAAGTCTGTTGTTGGAATGGCTTGTGTATATTATATTATGTTATGTTATATTATATTATCCATCCATCGTCAACCGCTTATCCTGTGTACAGGGTCGCGGGGGGCTGGAGCCTATCCCAGCTAACATTGGGCAAAAGGCAGGGTACACCCTGGACAGGTCGCCAGTTCATCGCAGGGCCACACATAGACAGACACACACTCACACTCACACTCACACCTAGGGCAATTTTTGGAGACACCAATTAACCTAGCCTGCATGTGTTTGGATGGTGGGAGGAAGCCGGAGCACCTGGAGAGAACCCACGCAGACACGGGGAGAACATGCAAACTCCACACAGAAAGGCCAGTGCAACCGGGGTTTGAACCCACGACCTTCTTGCTGTGAGGCGACAGTGCAAACCGCTGCATCATATTATATTATATTATATTATATTATATTATATTATATTATATTATTTTATTATGAATAATAATATACTGAAGCTTGTTTTAGGATCAGTATTATTTATTGCATTGTGACAATTTTCATCAAAATTAAGTACTTTTAACCTCTAAATGTCTCATTACTCTTCTGCATCTTGTTTTGTTTTGTATTTTGTGTTTTTTATTCCTATTATTCTGAATGTTGTTGGACTGGATAAGATTATCATTACTATTTTTCTAACTAAAATAAATTAGCTATTTTTAAGAAATTATTTTTTTTACAGAAAATTTAGTATAATTATGTATTTAAATTAGAATGCATTAAGCAGCACAACAAATACTACTATAATGTGTACATACTTTACAATCCAAGTTGCATGGCAAGTCATTTAGGACAACTACTTTATGCATGACACAAGTAATTTCTCCAACAATTGTTTACAGACAGATTCTTTCACTTTTAATTGACTTTATCACAATTCCAGTGGGTCAGAAGTTTACATACACTAAGTTTACTGTGCCTTTAAGCAGCTTGGAAAATTCCAGAAAATTATGTCAAGCCTTTAGACAGTTAGCCATTAAGCTTCTTATAGGAGGCGTACTCTCATGGGAAAATCAGCCAAGACCTCAGAAAAAAAAGTGTTGACCTCCGCAAGTCTGGTTCATCCTTGGGAGCAATTTCCAAATGCCTGAAGCTACCATGTTCATCTGTACAACCAATAGTACACAAGTATAAACACCATGGGACTATGCAGCCATCATACTGCTTAGGAAGGAGACAGAGTCTCCTAGAGATGAACATAGTTTGGGGTGAAAAGTGCAAAGCAATCCCAGAACAACAGCAAAGGACCTTGTGAAGATGCTGGAGGAAACAGGTAGACAAGTATCTATATCCACAGTAAAACGAGGCCTATATCAACATAACCTGAAAGGCTGCTCAGCAAGGAAGAATCCACTGCTCCAAAACCAGCTTAAAAAAGCCAGGGTGCAGTTTGTAGGTGCACATGGAGACAAAGATCATACTTTTTGGAGAAATGTACTCTGATCTGATGGAACAAAAATGTCTTTTTGGCCATAATGACCATCGTTATATTTGGAGGAAAAAGGGTGAGGCTTGCGAGCCGAAGAACACCATCCCAACCGTGAAGCATGGGGGTGGCGGTATCATATTGTGGGGTTGCTTTGCTGGAGGAGGGACTGGTGCACTTCACAAAATAGATGGCATCATGACGAAGTGAATTTATGTGGATATATTGAAGCAACATCTCAAGACATAAGCCAGGAAGTTAAAGCTTGTTACAAATAGGTCTTCCAAATGGACAATGACCCCAAGTATACCAAGTATATATTATATAATTTGTACAACTAAGAATAAGATTATTGTTTTTGCATATATATATATATATATATATATTGGCTAAGGTGTATGTAAGCCCGATCTGTCTTCTGTGTCATCTTGCAAAATTCCAACACTTTGTTCTCCTTATGATTAGTCATTACTTATCAGGTCAGTTTCATAGTACCGTCTACAGCCTCTCATACAAGTTTTACTGAGATTTGACATCGTCTTGAAAACAGGGTTGAGGAAAACTTTCTGCTGAGATTTCTGTCATCAGATATACTGCTGATTTAATTAATGCTTGAATCTTCAATGTTATAAAGAGATCAGAGCTGTACCGGTGCTGAAAATTAATGATTTTTTCTCTCTTTTTCTCTCTCTCTCTCTCTTTTTAATGGAAGCCCAAAGCTAGCACAGAAGAAAGAGAGGGACAGGGGAGTGTGGTAAACAGATGTACGGAAAGCTCTCATATTTCACTGGCTTGCTGTGCCTCTAGTGCTGCTTGCGGGGTTGAGAGGTGAAGCGTGTTAATGCCGGCATGCCAGGGCATTCACTACTGACCGCTAGAACGCAGAACAACATCTGCTACTGTTATGGAACACAGAGGTGCACGGTGAACACATTGACACACTCCCTGCATCTCAATATGCATTTCCCAATTATATAGTATGCCACAAGTGTGTCCAAATTCTTCGTATTTATAAAACAGTAGGTGAGAACTGCCTAGATGGCCTATTACGTCAAAATTCTAAAGTGCAGATCGACTACACACTGTGCTTACAAAAAAATTCAGAGAATCACAAAATCAGGCCGCTCTTTATAACTGTAAGTGCTATATAAACCATGAAAGTTGTTCCTAGAGGTAACTTGTACTTGTTATACAAAACCAGAGTAAATTATTAATAATTTAATAAAAAATCAGAATTCATTTAGACTTGTATGTGGAAAACTTTGTCTAACTTAGCTCAGTTTTAAAAATACCTGCAATAAAATAAAGCCAACACATAGTTTTGCATAGAAGAAATCCGCTAGAAGACAAAAACTGGGTGCTCGCGATGTACAGTTAGCCTCTATAAAGAAAAATGCTATTCATTATACATAAGGTGTGCTCCTTTTCTAGGTGGCAGGGCCATAAAGCCGGTAATAACCTTTTATCAGAAGCCAGGGTGACACCTTAATGTGACATATCCACCCAGATGCAGCGCAAGAGAAAAATGCGTTTGTAATCTCCTCCATGTATTAGAAGCGGGGAACCCATCATATAAGGATATAACAAGGGCTGATGAGCCCTTCGACTCATGCCATGAGGAATAATAGATGAGGGTTGACCCTCTCACAGAGGAGAGCACACAGTCACGGACAGCCAGTATGCCGGGCCATTTCCCATCTCTCACTTTCGAAAATAAGAGTATCATTGAACATCTAAAGATGAGAGAGTGAGACGGAGAACCAAGAACAAGCATTGTGAATATCCAAGTAAGACCGGATCAAGTGTTGTACATTTTAAGGGCCATAGGATGCATTTTTGTAGTATTTAATATTTTTTTCCTATAAAGTTCACTTATAACGTTTGTCAACATTTATTGCGCCAAAAATTAACTTTAGCTTCACATGCCGTTTTCTGCCTTGCCCCTGACCCTTAGAATTAAACTGGCTTTTTGCTACCATACCTTTAAAGACAACCTGAAATCAAAATGTACACTTTTTTTCCATTGACAAAGTGCAAGGCTTGATAGCACAGTTTTATTTATTGTTTAAGTATTTCCTTTTTAAATATGAAGTTGGGGTGGGACATATACAAGGGCTTGTCCCTTCCCTTTTTTATTATTATTTTTTTAAAGCCAAATGTGAAAATTTGCTCAACTTTAGGAGTACACTAGAACAAAGAGCAAAAACATGGACTATAATCCAGAAAACTCCTATTTTGATTTTAAACGAATGTATTTTACTCCAGCCAGTGTTAATTAAAACTAAATAAAAACTATTTCATTAAATTATTAGAAAACTGAAACTAAACTAAAATACTTTTTCCAAAACAAACTAAAATAATAATAATAATTTAATTGATTTTAGATAAATTTTTTATACACAGTGGGTTGCATTTGGGCAAAGTGGGACAATTTTGGAAATTTCTTGGCACTTTTAATTAAGATCCAAATGCCAAATAACCTGACATTATGCCTTTAAAAAAAGCTTAGAATATCACTTACCTTTGTCAAAAGCAAAAATGAAGAAAAACTCAATACTGGGAAGAAGAGCCATTATTGACCAAATCCTCGATTTTTTCAGGCAGTATTGGTAAAGTGGGACAGAGGAAAAATTATTGTATAGAAAAATAAATCTGCAAATTGTTGGCAATTAATTTTTACATTTACTCTTTCACATTATAAGTCTTCATATGTCTTATTTACAAACATTAATTCAACTTTTACTATTTTAAAACCTTAAAATTGTTTTCCTCAAATATCTTAAGCATTGCTTTTCCCACCAGTGGTAATGAAATGAAATCTGCCAAATATCCTGATGTAAAATCATCAATTTAAAACCTCAATATGTTAATTGGTTACTTCCCAAAGATTAATTTGGTAATGATTTTTAACAATTTAATGAAATACATATGCATATAATGGGGATCAAGCAACTTTCCCACTTTACCCATCTTCCCCCTATATTAGAAAATTGGAAACTTTTACCATCCACCCGAATTACATTTACATTTATGCATTTGGCAGACGCTTTTATCCAAAGCGACTTATAGTGCACTTATTACAGGGACAATCCCCCCGGAGCAACCTGGAGTTAAGTGCCTTGCTCAAGGACACAATGGTGGTAGCTGTGGGGTTGAACCAGCAACCTTCTGCTTACCAGTTTTGTGCTTTAGCCCACTACGCCACCAGTACTCTACATGAATTAAACATGAATATGCCACATAGATAGAGGTATCGTAAGTCTGGCCTGAGAAATTTTATGGCGTTAGACATTTTAAATGATACCAGTAAATGCTTTAGCCTTGGCAGCAATAAAATACAAAAACTAAAATAAAATCTAACTAAACTAAAAGTAGAAAATAATGAGAAAACAAAAACTAAACTAAAACTAACAGACAATGTGTGAAAACTAACGAAAACTAGAGTCAAATAAATTGTAATGACAAATTGAATGTAAAATAAAAATAAAAACTAAAATTAAAATCCAGATTTATAATAAACCTGATTACAGCTTATTGCTAATTGTGTTATGGGCCTAGGTGTTATGCATTCAGCCTTTTTGACTTCATGGAAATCATGAAGTGAACATAATAACATGATCAAAAATGGTGTAAAACATTCACAAACATTTCAGCCTAAAATTTTGATGTTGATAACAAAAAAAGTCCATGGATACATTATGTGTCAACCCATTATTGTAGTTACAGGTGTTCTGTCTTGATTGGTCCTTTTCTGAATGTGGTACAGTATTTCCCTCTCTTTAGTCTGAGAAAGTTGCAGAAGTCTCAACCATCACACCCCTAAAAACATACATTTCCCCCCTAAATGACACTAAGACCATTATCTGTATTTATGAACACAAGCTTGTACAAACGAGAGCTAATTATTGCGACTTAATGACGGTGCTCGGAGCCGCCACCTCCGTAGCACCACTGCGAGCAGATAACACGGGAAATTTGCTTAGAGGTTTTTTTGCAAATGTCATTGGCACTTTGTGTACAAGGATGATAACTTCATCCATCCATTATCACGAGTAACACCTGCGACGGTGCACAGCGCACTCCGGACGGCGTGATAGATAATTAGTAATGAATCAATATGTAGAGTTTGGAGAGGAGGCGTCAAGCGGCCCGCTCCCGCACCATGCGACTGATAAAGAATGAAAATAAACAGCAGAAGTACGTCAGAGATGCGGGTGAAGAATGAGTGCGGCCCTACGGTCCACACTTCTCTCCGCTGCAGTTTTTGGGATGGTCTGTTATGATTGTTATGCCGCTATCCTTCCTGGCATGTTGTGTCGTGAATACATTAAGAAAGAGGGATGCTGAAGCTTTTATCTGCCAGTGGGCCAGAGGCACATTGAAATAACTTCACATCAATCAGTCAAAGCATGTAAGCTGAACAATAAACGCTTCATTTGCTGCACTACAAGTCATTAGAGGTGTTTTAAATGGTGTGAGAGTTTGGCTGAAAGTGTGACCTACTGATTGATAGGTGTTTACTAGGGTGTTCTGGATGGTTGTTAGGTGTTTACTAGGGTGTTCTGGATGGTTGCTAGGTGGTTGCTAGGGTGTTCTGGATGGTTGCTAGGGTGTTCTGGGTGGTTGCAAGTGTGCTCTGGTTGGTTGCTATATGGTTGCTAGGTGGTTTCTAAGGTGTTCTGGATGTTTGCGAGGTGGTTGCTAGGGCATTGCACAATTAGTAAACAGCAAATTACACCCTAAAGTTTATTACTTATTTTAGGGCTTTGTTCAATAATAACAGTTATGCTTGCATTAGCAAACACCACTAACTAGCATTGTATTCCCAGTTTAAAGCATACCAAGTCCCTTCACATTCTTAATTTCTGATATAAAGATTTTGTATTGTGTATCAGATGTTGGACCACATGGAATTCTGGGAATAGCTACAGTAGAAAAAAAAGGCTTCCAAAGGGGCTTAAAATGACATTGGCTGGCAGATGCTAAGGCCTCCCAAAAAGAACAGCCATTTGCACTTAAATGAGAGGATTTGTGGCCTGTCACGCCATTACCAATACACGATATGTGAAACCATGTCTTTATCTCACATTATAGAAAAGGGAATGAGATCTTCTTAGACCACTTTTCTCTCTTTCTTTTTTTCACTTTCTGTCTGTCTGTCTCTTTCCCTTCTCATCCTGTACAAAATATTTCAGGTTCAATTTGCTTGACTGTGAGGGACAAGTCAGACACAACTCACACTGCTCGCCTGCATGTCTCCTAGAGTTACATTTCAAAAAATGGACTTGAGATCAAACCCTCTACAGAACAGCAAGGGTCACTTGTTAGTCCTGTCCATCTTGACTCCGGATATATCCCCATGGATGCTTCCTGGTAAAAGCAAACGGCTAGGTAGGCTGAAACAGTATTAAAGTGACCATTCACTTTTGGCATATTATTTTTCCATTTACAATTTAATACTTAACTATTTACTACCCTCTCTCTCTCTCTCTCTCTGACAATTAATTAATATAATAATAAGAATAACCTGAGTTATGATTGGCTAACCTCTACTCAGAACACCATAGCAAAGACCTAGCAAACATCCAGTAAACCCTAGTAACCACCTAGCAACCATCCAAAACAGCTTAGGAACCTCCTAGCAACCATCCAGAACACCCTTGCATCCACCAGCAACCACCAGAGCACCCTTGCAAACACCAAGATAACTCAAGCAATCACCTAGCAACCATCCAGAAAACCCTATAGCAACCATCCAGAACACCTTTACAAAAACCTAGCAACCATCAAAAACTTCTTAGAAACCACCTAGCAACTATCCAGAACACCCTAGCAACCACCTAGAAACCATCCAGAGCACCTAATCAACCAATTCACAAGCATCTAGAACACCTCAGCAACCTCCTAGCAACCACCCAGAATTTTTTTTTCTCTCCCGTTTTTCTCCCCAATTTGGAATGCCCAATTCCCAATGCACTCTAAGTCCTCGTGCTGGTGAAGTGACTCGTTACTGCAGAGACACTGCTCTATTCAATGCACAACTCACCACGTGCCCCACTGGGAACGAACCATATTATACCGATCACGAGGAGGTTACCCCATGTGACTCTACCCTCCCTAGCAACCGGGCCAATTTGGTTGCATCTGGAGTCACTCAGCATGCCCTGGATTCGAACTCGCCACCCCAGAGGTTGTAGTCAACATCTTTACACGCTGAGCTACCCAGGCCCCCCTCCCAGAACACTCTTCTAACCACCTTGCAACAATCTAGAACACCCTAACAAGCACTTAGCATCCATCCTGAGTACCCTAGCAACCTCCTAGCAACCATTCACAACACTTTAGCAACCACCTAGCAACCATCCAGAACACCTTAGCAACTACCTAGAACACACATGCAACTACCAACAGACATCCAGAACACCCTAGCAACCACAGACCAAACATCCAGAAAACCCATGCAACAACCAAGCTGCTATTCAGAACACCTTTGCAACCACCTTACAACTACCTAGAACACCATAGCAACCATCCAGAACACCTTATTAACCACTTGTCAACCATTCAGAACATCCTAGCAACCACTTAGAAACCATCCAGAATACCCTAGCATCCACCGGCAAAGCACTTGCACCCACCCTGAAAACTCTCATTTCAGTGAAAATTGCACATGCAGAAAATGTAAACATCTAATTCATCATTATTTTTGAGTGTTGATCAAAAATGACTAAGTCAGTTACTTTTTCAGCTCATGAGAATTGCATTAGAAATTACCTTTTTTTGTTGCAGAAGTTGAAGGAGTTATTAAGTAGTTTTCTAACACATGTTTAACGTTATCTTCTGACCCCTGTTAGCCTCTCTTCTCCCCTCAGCTTTGAAAAGCTTGTGATATCATACAATCTTCCTTACATTAACGCAGAGCCTGCAGAGCCCCGGCATGAAAACGATGAAATGTTGACAACATTTTCATTAGTAAGATAGAGCTGTTGCATATCGAATAAGCAGAGATTAACATTCTACCTATTCTAGACGTTCAGACTTGACATGCAATAAAAAGATACAGACTTGAGCGCCTTGACAATCTATTTGTAAATGCATTAGAAGCTAGATAAATTCACAGGACAAATCCTGTGGGATGCTTTGGTGATCGTCGTGGTAACTAATGTATGTCCTGGCTTCAAAGTATAGATTGTGTGTTTCACTATGAAAATGAGGGCAAGATTTTGGTGTAAAATCTTGTACAGGTAGAGAGTTTCCAAGGCCTCACCGTTCTTTGTATAGGAAATGCAAAGTGCAACATGGTAATAGTGACTTGAATTTAGTTCATGTAATGGTTAAAAACAAAGTAAAACATCCAGATGCACTTCATTAATGATAATGTGTGTTATTGTCATGAATATAATGTCAGACTGAGAAAAAAAACGTCTCGGTTACGTATGTAACCTCCGTTCCCTGATGGAGGGAACGAGACGTTGTGTCGAAGAAGCGACACTAGGGGTCTCTCTTGAGCGCCGAAAGATACCTCTGATCTATGAAAAAAGGCCAATGAGAGTTGGCAAACAGTATTTGCATACTCCGCCTCCGGATACGGATATAAAGGCGAGAGAAATACGCTCGTTCATTCAGGATTTTTCTGAGGAGCCGGGAGTGTACCGGGCACCTCAGCGGCTCGGCTCAGCGACGTGGCTGGGAAGACACGACGTCTCGTTCCCTCCATCAGGGAACGGAGGTTACATACGTAACCAACGTCACTTCGACGTTGTGTCGAAGAAGCGACACTAGGGGTCCACTTCAAAACTCGCCATGCGCTGAGTCGTGTACGTGTACTGCTGACACAGAAGCGGGCAGGTATTTGCACGTGCACAAGCGACCAACTGTGTTCAGGCTGCACGTACTCTTCCCCAATGCCCCGAAAAAGCGTCAGCATCCTTTTGGTTACCCTAGGGGGGAACAAGGTGACGCTTCCAACTAGGGAACGGGCCAAGCCTGAAAGGGCCTCTTTTCTCTCTATGTTTTCTCGGCATAGAGCAAGAGCAGCCGGGGCCCTTACCGCATCGAGGGAAGGGGGTCTTATTCCCGAATTCCTATTCTTTTAGGGGGAAAAGACACTGCGGAGGCCACACCCGCCCAGCAGGGGAGGTAAAGGTGGCAAAATACATCACATGGCCACTTTGGGCATGTGGGAGGAAATGGCGCGGTGGTAGATCCAACCTCGAGGAGGGGGGAGTTGCTACAACACGGCGACCGGAGGGCAGCGAAGGACTGCCTAAGGGAGATGCGGGTCAGCTCGTAAGGTGACCATACCGCGGAAATACACACAGGAGGAGTCCCGTAGAAGGCCTGATCTGTGGAGCACCTATTCCAGTAGGGGTAGCCGGAGGTACCCGTAGTGGACTGGACCAGCACGTTCCTCCGCTGAACTGCTGCGTGCCCGAAGGACTAGGGAGGAATCAACCAGGGACCTAGGTCCTCTGGGACAAAAGCGCACTGTTTTGCCTTAGCAAGGGAAACGGAGCTGGAACAAGCGGTTCACCCGGTCAGATCGTCGACGTGTACCGAGTTCTACGGGCTCGGACCTGAGAGAACACGGGACGAGACTGACTCAACCCTGAGATTGTAGAATCTCGTAAAGGTGTTAGGTGCTGCCCAGCCCGCAGCTCTGCAAATGTCTGCTAGGGAGGTGCCCCTCGCCAGTGCCCATGAGGATGCCACACTCCTAGTGGAGTGGGCCCGAACCCGTAAGGGGGGTGGCATGGCCTGGGTGTGGTAGGCCAATTGAATGGCCTCCACCACCCAGTGAGACAACCTCTGTTTGGAGACAGTGTTCCCTTTCTGCTGTCCTCCAAAGCAGACAAAGAGCTGTTCAGAGCGCCTAAAGCTCTGGGTGCGTTCCAGGTAGGCACGCAAGGCACGTACCGGACACAATAGTGAGAGGGCTGGGTCTGCCTCCTCCCGGGGCAGCACTTGTAGGTTCACTACCTGATCTCTAAAGGGCGTGGTAGGAACCTTGGGCACATAGCCCGGTCGAGGTCTTAGGATCACATGAGTGTCTGCCGGACCGAACTCCAGGCAAGTGTCGTTAGTAGAGAACGCTTGCAGGTCCCCGACCCTCTTGATGGAGGCGAGCGCGATCAGCAGGGCCGTCTTTATAGAGAGGGCCCTGAGTCCAGCTGATTCTAGCGGCTCGAAAGGGGATCTCTGAAGACCGGCGAGGACCACCGAGAGATCCCAGGAGGGGAACAGGTTTGGCCGGGAGGGGTTTAGCCTCCGGGCGCATCTTAGGAACCTGACGATTAAGTCGTGCTTGCCCAGAGACTTGCCGTCTACTGGGTCGTGGTGAGCTGCGATAGTGGCAACATACACCTTCAAGGTGGACGGGGACAGCCTCCCCTCCAACCTCTCCTGTAGGAACAGGAGCACCGACCTAACTGCGCACCTCTGTGGGTCTTCTGCCCGGGAAGAACACCAATTGACGAACAGACGCCACTTCAGGGCGTAGAGTTGCCTGGTAGAAGGGGCTCTGGCTTGGTTGATCGTGGCTACGACCGTGGGTGGTAGACCAGCTAGATCTTCCGCGTCCCGTCCAGGGACCAGACGTGGAGGTTCCAGAGGTCTGGGTGCGGAAGCCAGAGCGTGCCCCGTCCCTGAGAAAGAAGGTCCTTCCTCAGGGGAATTCGCCAGGGAGGTCCGAGAACCAGGCCCGGGTGGGCCAGTAAGGAGCCACGAGAGTGACTTGCTCCTCGTCCTCCCTGACCTTGCACAGCACCTGTGCAAGAAGGTTCACTGTGGGAAATGCGTACTTGCGCAGCCCCACCGGCCAGCAGTGTGCCAGTGCATCTGCCCCTAGGGGAGCCTCTGAGCGGGCATACCAGAGCGGGCAGTGGGAGGTCTCTCGGGAGGCAAACAGGTCTACCTGGGCCTTGCCGAACCGTTCCCAAATCAGCTGAACCGAGTGGGGGTGACCTGAAGTTGACCAGTTGACCTGAAGCCCCAGACGGCTGAGGTGCCTGAGCACCTGGTCTCTGTGGGCGCATAGTAACTCTCTTGAGTGGGCCGGAATGAGCCAGTCGTCGAGGTAGTTGAGTATGCGGATGCCGGCTTCTCGGAGCGGAGCAAGAGCTGCCTCTGCGACTTTCGTGAAGACACGAGGGGACAGAGACAGGCCGAAGGGGAGGACTTTGTACTGGTACGCCTGGCCCTCTAATACAAACCGCAGGTAGGGGCGGTGTCGGGGCAGGATGGAGAAGTGGAAGTACGTGTCCTTCAGGTCTATCGCTGCGAACCAATCTAGATGCCGGACGCAGGTTAAAATGTGTTTCTGCATGAGCATCTTGAACGGGAGTTTGTGCAACGCTCGGTTGAGAACTCGAAGGTCCAAGATTGGTCGTAAGCCGCCGCTTTTCTTGGGTACGATGAAGTAGGGGCTGTAGAAAACCCTTCTTCATCTCGGTTGGAGGGACAGGCTCTATCGCGTCTTTGGCCAGAAGAGTCGCGATTTCCGCGTGCGTAGGGAGTGGGCCTGTTCGCCGTGTACTGCGGAAAAGCGGACACCCATGAAGGGGGGCGGGGGCCTGGCAAACTGAATTGCGTAACCGATTCGGATGGTCCGGGCCAGCCAGTGAGACGGGTTGGGAAGTGAAAGCCACGCATCCAACCTCTGTGCTAGGGGCACTAAAGGGACGGTTAATTTGGACGTACCCGGCGGGGCGGAGCAGCGGGGCAGAGCGGGTAGGGCAGCGTTGGGCGGCGACGGGGCGACCCGCGGCTGAGGTGCTGAGAAAAGACTCAAAGCACTTACCTTGCTCCGCACACCCGGCTGGGGGCGGGTTAGCGACTGAGGAGGAGGTCCTGGGTAGGCGTCCTCTAGACTCATCGGAACCGGCCGGCCGGGGGACAGTCGTGGGGCTGAAGACGGGTGGTCCGTGTCCAGGAAGCCAGGACTGTTGAGATCTAAGGGCAAAGTGCCGTGAGAACGGCATTTGCGGGCCAGGTGACCCAGAGACATAGGAAATAGCTCTTTTATTGAGAATGTGGGTACCGCAACCCCGTCTAAGGGGGAGCAAAATTAAGACCCAGCAAATTAAATTGTTTGAAAACAAAAGATTCTCCTCCCGGCCCTCCACCGGGGGACGGAGTGGTCTTACCACCTCCGGAGCTAACGTCTGTGTCGCTGGGTCGTCCGTCTCTGGACCGCCTAGGAGCCTTCCGGGTCATCGGGGGTGTCCGGGAGACGGGGGGCGTCTGCTTCCTGCGGTGTGCTCGACGCAGGGGCCGAGAGCTGGGCCCGGGTTGAGGCGGAGCAGGTTTCTTAGCCGCAGGGGGACGCCCTCGGCGAGCAGACGGGGCAGTGGCCTTGGCGGCAGGTTTGCGGCGAGGCAGGATGTGAGAAATAGCCTCCGTCTGTCTTCTCACCGCGGAGAACTGCTGGGCGAAGTCTTCGACGGTGTCGCCGAAGAGGCCAAGCTGGGAGACAGGGGCATCGAGGAAGCGGACTTTGTCGGCCTCATGCATCTCGACCAGGTTGAGCCAAAGATGACGTTCCTGGACCACAAGGGTGGCCATCGCCTGCCCGAGTGCCTGCGCGGTGACCTTCGTAGCTCTGAGGGCGAGGTCGGTCGCTGAGCGCAGTTCCTGCAGCACATCGGGGTCAGGGCTACCCTCATGCAGATCTCTGAGCGCCTTGGCCTGGTGGACTTGCAGGATGGCCATGGCGTGCAAGGCGGAGGCGGCCTGTCCCGCGGCGCTGTAGGCTTTGTTGTTCAAGGAGGATGAAGTCCTACAGGCCTTGGAAGGGGGTACAGGACGTCTGCGCCAGGTGGTAGGGTTACCGGGACAAAGATGGAGCGCAACTGCCCTATCCACCTGGGGAATCGCCGTGTTCCCGTGGGCCTCTCCGCCATCGAGGGTAGCGAGAGCGGACGAGCGTGGCTGTGAGCGGCGCCCAGACCCCAGGAACCAGTCATCCAACCGTGACGGGTGTGGGGAGGGTGGAGGTTTCCAGTCCAACCCCACCCCGACGGCGGCCCGGGCAAGCATGTCGGACATCTGCGCGTCCGCCTCAGCCTGGGCCTGCTGGCCCGAAGGCGGCAGTCCAGGGGAGGAGTCAGCGTCAGATGCCGCGCTCTCCGACGGAGCGGCGAGCTCATCGGCTTCAGGCTCCAGAGGATAGGCAGACCGGCCTGGAGGCGAGTCGCCATTACCTCGAGGCTGGACGGAGGTAAACGAGCGTGTCGGGGGGCGGGTGGTCCGCGGGGACGTGCCCGGCGGAAGCGCACCCGCTGCCCTCCCCAAATCGCCTCCAGCGCCAACCACATCGTCCTCAATCCCGTGGGAAGAAGGAGCGATACGGGGGGCGGCTGGAGTGGCATGCTTTCTATTGAAAGCGAGCCGCGACCGCAACGTTACCATGGTCATGTTCTCGCAATGAGAACATGAACCATCCACAAACGCTGCCTCGGTGTGATCGGCGCCCAGACACACGAGACAGCGCCTGTGGCCGTCAGAAGCGGAGAGCACTCTACCGCATCCAGGAACTACACAGGGGTTGAATGGCATCTTTATAAATACGCGCCCTGAAAAGGGCGTTCAACACCGCTGTGTATTGCTCTTTTAGAGAAATAAACTCTTTATGCTTAAGAAATATAACTCTTTGGAAAGGGAACTCTTTCAACTCTGCGCTGTCGAAGCGCCCAGGGGCAAACTGCACGCCGGCAGAGAAGAGAAAACAGCCGCTGAAGTGCGCCGTAAATCCAACAGCAGCAGAGCATGAGAGGATCAGAAGCAATATCAGTTGTGTGTAGCACAGCAGACAGCATTCACACGACCATTGGCTCCGAAGAAAATTACTGAATGAACGAGCGTATTTCTCTCGCCTTTATATCCGTATCTGGGGGCGTATGCAAATACTGTTCGCCAACTCTCATTGGCCTTTTTTCATAGATCAGAGGTATCTTTCGGCGCTCAAGAGAGACCCCTAGTGTCGCTTCTTCGACACGACGTCGAAGTGAGCGACAGACGGGGAACATACTTTTTTGTCTTGTAATTTTTGGGTCAAATATGATCTGAAAAGATTTTTGTGAGATTTACCTGTTCAGTGGTTTAATGTAAATGTAGTTGGTCATAATTAGCTTGGTGTCTATTAAAAAGAGGGCTTCCCTCCTAAAACACTCCCCAAAGTATAATTGTCATCAGCCAACTCTGTATTTCCTGTGAGATAGAAAGTTGTTGTTTTTTGAAGCACAGTAATGATTAAATTCTACATGTATTGGACCAATGTTACCCTCAAAGCCACAGGTCATTAATTATAAAGAGATATTTGTGGATTTCTTTGTAGTATCACACACCATTGATCGATCCAAGCACCACAGAGAGCTAAAGTATCTTTGCCCCTGGAAAAAAAAAACAAAAAAAAACGGTTTGATCCATGAAATGTCACTTTAGAGATATTTTGCCCAAGGCTTCTGTTCCAACATGCTAATTTGTGTTCCTTGATGAAAGTAGTGAGACGAAAAATGTAAAAAAAAAAAAAAGATAAACATAGATAAGGCTTAGACTTAAATACAGATATGGTGTAAAGTTCAGAATAAGGCCTTGAATGGTGACAGTTATCACTTGACTCAACATGACATGGCACACTATTTTTATCATTCTGTTCTTTAGTCATTTAGTTATCATTATGACATATAAAGCAACATTTTTATAGCTGTACATTTGAATCTAGCATCCAAACTAATTGTTTAATTTCCCCAAGAAAAGAGAGCTCCCAAATGTTAAGGTGTATGTTCAACCTTTCCTTTCAATGAAAATGAATAGCTATATTAAGTTCTCTTTATTTCATGGCATTTTGGTGCAGCAAGCAGCACAGTTCAATCAATACTCCTTTAATGGAACAAAGAGAGAGAGAGAGAGAGAGAGAGAGAGAGAGAGAGAGAGAGAGAGAGAGAGAGAGAGAGAGAGAGAGAGAGAGAGGAACTCCAGAATGCTCAGCTATGTTTCGGATCGGTTTCCTACAGGAAAAGCAAACTCACTCTTATGTGAAGATGTGTGATTCATTTTCATTTACCATGTCTCTATACTGCATAGTTAAGCTAAGAATAAATCAAATGCCATCTAATGGAAGACAATGACTCCAACCTGAGATAGTCGATGCTTGGAAAAGTTTAGATTTGTGTTATTTGCTAATGTGTTTGTTGGGTGGTAGTGTCAGTAGCCTTATTAGTAAGTGGAATTTGTAAAAGCAAGCATCACTATGACTAATGCTCATACTTAGATTTAGTGATTTGAACAAACTGCTAAGCCTACGTATGAAATTTTACCACTCTGGGTAGGCTCTTTTATCTCAGACCAGAAAGCAACAACTCAGAACACCCTAGCAATGCTGTAAAAAAACAATCGAAACACTTAAGCAAATGCATAGGATTGTGGTAAAAACACTCAAAACACTTTAAGCTGAAGTGTGTAATATCTGTGACTTTAGTGCCACCAAACAGAATTGCCAAATAAACATTTCAGAACATTCCAAACAGCTTTCTGAATACACCCTTCATCTGCCTTTGGTAGCTTTACACACATTTGCACACCTCAGCCTTAAGCAACCACAGATCAATGTTGTAAAAGCAACGTGTTTTTTACCATGTTGCTATGCAGTTGCTTAGGAGTTCTGAGTGTTTTTTACAATGTTGCTAAGCAACATCATAACAACGTGATAAAAAAACATCTAAGAAACCACACAGCAACATTGTAAAAACACTCAAAACACAGGTAACCACACAGAAGCATTAACACCTAAGTTACCAAACAACAACTTTGTAAAAAAAAAAAAACACTCAGAACACCTAAGCAACTGTATAGCCTCATTGTAAAAACACCCAGAACATCCATATAACCACACAGAAACATTGTAAAAACACTCAGAACACCTAACCACACAGAAACATTGTAAAAATACTCAGAACACCCTAACAACCACACAGCAACATTGTAAAATCACTCAGAACACCCTAACAACCACACAGAAACATTGCAAAAACACTCAGAACACCTAACCACACAGCAACATTTTAAGAACACTTAGAACACCCTAACAACCACAAAGCAACATTGCAAAAGCACTCAGAAAACCTAACCACACAGCAACATTGTAAAAACAGTCAGAACACCTTAACAACCACAAAGCAACATTGCAAAAGCACTCAGAAAACCTAACCACACAGCAATATTGTAAAAACACTCATAACACACTAACAACCACACAGCAACATTGTAAAATCACTCAGAACACCCTAACAACCACACAGCAACATTGTAGAAACACTCAGAACACCCTAACAACCACACAGCAACATTGTAAAACCACTCAGAACACCCTAACAACCACACAGCAACATTGTAGAAACACTCAGAACATCTAACCACACAGCAACATTGTAAAAACACTCTGAACACCCTAACAACCACACAGCAACATTGTAAAATCACTCAGAACACCCTAACAACCACACAGCAACATTGTAAAAACACTCATAACTCACTAACAACCACACAGCAACATTGTAAAAAAACACTCAGAACACCCTAACAACCACACAGCAACATTGTATAATCACTCATAACACACTAACAACCACACAGCAACATTGTAAAATCACTCAGAACACCCTAACAACCACACAACAACATTGTAAAATCACTCAGAACACCCTAACAACCAAACAGCAGCATTGTAAAAACACTCATAACACCCTAACAACCACACAACAACATTGTAAAATCACTCAGAACACCCTAACAACCAAACAGCAGCATTGTAAAAACACTCAGACCACCTACATAACCACACAGCAACATTGTAAAAACACTCAGAACACCCTAACAGCCACACAACAACATTGTAAAATCACTCAGAACACCCTAACAACCAAACAGCAGCATTGTAAAAACACTCAGACCACCTACATAACCACACAGCAACATTGTAAAATCTCTCAGAACACACTAACAACCACATAGCAATGTTGTAAAAACATCCAAAACACCCAAATAACCACACAGCAGCATTGTAATTGCATTGTGCCAGCAAGTTTTGCTCGATCAAGCACCACTAAGAAAATGCTAAAATGGAGTATTTCTACTTTCGTTCATGTTCTGTGAAGTAAATTGGAGACACTGAAGCAAATGGTTTATTTTATGAAATTGCTTTACCTCATTACTAGGTTTTTGCTTTATTTTCTTTCTCATTCTGTTATTATTTCACCACACACTCCTGTTGGTTGGTTGTTTGGTCGGTTGGTGGAACAGTAGTTTGCGAGTGCTGATATGATGTTTCCTTGCTCAGGGCTTGGCCTAGCGTGGCCGCTAACTGTAATTTACTTTTCTCTCCTGGTCGCCTGCAGTCTTCCTCACCGCGGCTCTGTAAAATGATGTGCTAATCCATTATATTCTTCAGACAAGTGTATCGACCAGTATAAACAGACTGGAGGGCACGAGTCTAAACGTAAGCTGTAGTTTCCCCTCTGAATCATTTAATTAGATCCTCAAGCTACAGCAGCACATAACAGCCTGCTGAATATACATTAAGAAGCCATTAAAGTTGGTGGTACAGGCAGGCTGCAGACACAGTTGTATTGCATCCTCCTCGAAAACACCAACCACAACTTTTATGATTCTGCATTCCATCAGACAATCAGATTCCAAAACTGTGTGCTCCATCTGCTGGTTTTTGACATATCTCTTGCAGGACGGCTGTGCTTGGCTTGGGGAACCATTAGAGACATGGATAAAAGATGATAGTCTTTACTGTATGTTTTTCAGATGGTTAGATTATAATGGTCTGCTTAAACCAATAAACTTCATTTAGATGTTTTTATGTCAAAGAAAAGGTGATATTTATTAAAGCAATAAGCCATGAGTGCATTACAGTAATTTTACCACAGTTAAGGGATATCAATGGCTTTTAAAGAAGCTTATTCAATTAGAATTAATAGTCCAATTCTCAGTATGTAGTCCAGGGCATATTTTGTAACACATATATTGTAACCAGGGCTGTAACTAGAACCGCACACTGAGGAAGCACAACAGCATCCTAAAAATGCTGAATACCAGTAAGACCCTCCAAACGTGTCCGTCTGAGGCACGCACATGTACAGAGTGACTAATTAAAATGGAAGGCAGGAACTGGAAAAATTGACAATCTCAATGCGAAACAGATTGCTGTCAACTGTAGACTTGTTCAATGATATGAAAATGAAACAAACAATATATTGATTTCTTAAGCCACTTTTTGTATTGTCTAATCAATGCTTCATTCATCTGCCACTATAATGCAATTTATTTGAAACTGAATTTCAATCCGTATTATGGATTTATTATAGGCCATAAATAGTATACTTATACATATTTTAATTATTATGCATTTTTTATATGAATTATGTTTATTTGAGGGCCTTTCTCAATAAATAATTATTTATGTAATTAATTAATCGGCATGTCTTGTAAATAATTTTATTAAAAATTGTAATTGATTATCAGCCATAATTGTAACATATGTAAATATATATATATATATATATATATATATATATATATATATATATATATATATATATATAAAAATGTTAATAATTAATTAATAAAATAAAAAATTTCATGTGTTATTTGTTGTTCAAATTTGTGTAGAATACAGGAGTCTCAAATGGTATCTTTGTTATTTTTTTAGAAAATTAAATAGCATTCACAATGCGTTTAACTTATGTAATGTGATGAATTTAGGAATAGAGCAGGAAATTCGGTGGAACATTGACCAATAAACATGTAGAGACAGTGCTCAGTGTCACTCACACAAACAATAAACACCATCAGGGTAACATGTGATATTAAAATAATGCAATAAACATAGAACACCCCAATGTACAGTCCCTGTGCAAATGTTTTAGGCACATAAGATGCTTAAAAAAAAAAATTGTCTTGAGATGGTTATTTATATCTTAAGCTGTTGTGTGTCAATAGGAAATATACATTTTAGACTCCCAAATATTCCTTCTGCAAATAGAATAGAATAGAAGAACACATAGACCTGCAACAGATGTCATGGCCCCTCAGAGCCCCCCACTGAATATCGAGTCAGTCTGAGATAGTCTGACTCTATCGTGCAGAGACAGAAGCAGTTGAGACAGCCTAAATAGATAGAAGAACTGTGGCGAACTCTCCAAGAAGCTTGGAACATCATATCTGCCAACAAGCAAGAAAAACTGTGTCCAGGGGTACCTAGGAGAATTGGGAGGCAAGTTTTGAAGGCAATGTTGGTCACACCAAATATTGATTTAGCTTTATTGATGTTTACAAGACTTTGGATAATGTTAACTGAGTAATGAAAACTATTTATGGCACTATTTTTCACAAGTGCTTAAAACTTTTGCACAAAATCATACATTTACATAAAAAATATGTAATTTTTACAACATTTTAACATCAAATTAAATTGTAAAAAATATTATAATATTTAATCATATATTTTAAAGTAACTACCATTAACCAATTAAAGTTTTTTTTTTTTGTACTGTAACTTTTTAAAGTCTTTTACCATTAAAATTATGATTTCTTTTTTACAGTGTAACTGAAGGCTGTTCCAAGCAGCAACTTGGTGCATTTTTATTACAGCAGCCTTGAGCATGGATCATCCAATCAGAATTTAGAGTCTTAAAAAAATCTGTTTTATACGCTGTAGCATTTTAAATATTTTATAAATATATTTGATGTTTTTATAATACTACATACATCAACACAAAAGAAAAGTCGTTTCAGAGGAGAAATTGACTAGATTTTAATACAAAATATTATGGGAATTTTTTTTTTAATAATGTGCACTGATGAATCGTGTTCAAACAAACATAATTTATTAAGAAAGTCAATTATTTAATTTCATGTTGATTTGATTTCATGTTGATGAATGAAGGTTTTCCTTTTTTTTATTATATGTTTGTGAACATGGGAATCGGCCATAAATTCAGAAGCAAATCTCATCGCCGTCAGTTTCATAAGAATCATTTTGGGTTTTTTTCCCGCAAGTTTGTTTGTTTGTTTGTTTTATTCATCAGTGCACAGCCATTTGGTAAAAGTTAATAACAAGCACAGCTCTCTCTAGCCCAGCAATTTGCTCTGACACAGCAATTAATTATTTGCTAATTGAGACATGAGCACGGATTCATTCATTAAGTGCCACGAGACCCTTGCTGCCAGAGCATGGCGCTGCGTGAGGATTTGCACGAAGAGCAACTTGGGTTTTATTTCTGTGTAACACACTGTCCATTTTGTTTCCATCCATTGGAAATCATTATAGCAGACTATTATGAGTCTATTCTATATTTTGGTTTTTATCTTTAGTTTCATTCTTAGAAAGAACATCATGTCAATTGCATCTTTTTTTGGCCGGTGGGAAGCTCCGACCAGAGAGAAATCTCATTGGTCTAATTCCTGCTTTTCATAACTGTACATTAAACAGCAAATATCTTCTGTGATATTATCATGCCTTGTTTAAAAGTGATGTACAGTAGATGTTTAATAGTGCACATTTGCAAATGAATTGTAGATATGATTGTAGCATTTCAGTGTTGAATGAAGGAAAAGTATAGTTTGCTGTGTTTCCTGATGTTTGAGTGCTCCTATAGAGGTTGTACGGAGTGGTAGGTCGGTCTTAATAAAGGGTGATGGGGCAGAGGGGTCTCAGTGGATGAATCAGCCATGCTTAGTGTGGCAGAGCATGCTGAGGTCACCGAGGACTCCCTCAAGCCTTATTGTCAACAACACGCACACACACACATACAAACGCACATACACACAAAAGTAGGAGTGGAAAAGAGGTCAGATCAGGTATAATTCATGTATGTAGACAATCAGAATGCTAGAAACAAAGACTCACACTTTTTCTCAAACAATGATCATTTCTATTCCAATAGTATGTTCTTAAGGGGCTGTCACTTTAAAATGAAAGGTTCTTCTATGGCTTTTCAGCAAAGGGCCCATTTCTTATCAAGAACCTTCTTGATAAGTTCTTGAGTTGGCTATATGGATCTTTGGAGATTAAAAAGTTATTTGAGTTAAATAACAGTTTTTTTTTAGGTCAGCATATTGGGTATTTCTAAAGCATGAGTAGCGTACATAGGTGGTGTTCTAGCGAACTAAAGAACAAAGTGTTCTTTATGGACCTTAAAGGTGAATATTTTTCCTGTTCCAGTTTTGCCATTTTCCATAGGTTGATTTCCAAAAAGTGTAAAACTCCTTAAAAGACAAGGAGTTCATTTTCTGAAATAATTGTGTTCCGTCTTTCCGAGTTTTATGTACCCTCACAAAAAGTTTGGGGTTCCCACCATGTATGCATTGCCTATGTAGTTTTTTGTGTTTCCTTGCAATATGTTGCGTGAGCAAACATCACTTCTAAAAATGAACCATGCTTTTACTACAGTAACTACAGTTGAAATATGATATTTGTAGTAAAACCATAGTAACCACAAAATTTAACATGGTTTTACTACAGTAACTATATTTCAACAATGGTATTTGTGGTGAAGCCATAACCACACATTTTCCCATGGTGTTATTACTGTAACCATATGTTAACCATTTATGTTTGATGTAAAATCACAGTAATTATACTGAAAAAAACATGATTTTGCTTCTGTAACATCAAGGTTAAATTGTGGTACAAATATGTTTTTTAAACCATGATTTACACCGGAAAAGCCTTCCCTTATGAAGATTAACCATGGTTTCACTATATTAAACCTGCATTAACCTTGCAAACTTTTTGTGGTAAGAACCATGGTTTAATGGAAGAAAGGCAGAATGTTTACATACTGTAGACAGCTTCACACACCAACACTCATATTTTTATATCCACATTCTAATATTAGTCAGATGACTTCTGTAAACCTTTTATCTGGAGAGAATGCATGATCTGGTCTCTCGGGCTCTGAACTCCCTGCTTTACTCTGGACAAACACTTTTTCCCTGCAAGCGAAACAGCTGTATGAAGAATAAAATAACTCGGCAGTTGGTTAGTGCATGTTTAGCGGTGCATTAAAGAATTTGCCACCTTAATGAGTCTCTAAGTAATTGCCTTCCTGCCCCTGAATGCAAACAGTCCATTACCTACAACTATATGATTTTTCGGTACCAAACACCAATTCCCTGTCTGCTCACTGAAGTTGTTTTCAAATTAAGCCACGCTAGATAGTGTTTTCCCCACTGCCCTGCGAGTGTGTTTGTGTTGTGAGTGTTTGTTAATGTGGTTTGTTGTGGTCTATATACTGTAGAATGGTTGGTTGAGGTGTTACGCTATGGTATGAATAGGACATGTTGAGTTTTAATGTTTTTGTCTGCTTTTTTATTGTTGTTTTTATTTTTTTGTTTGAAACATTTTACATATTTATCCATGTTTAGCTGCTAAAATACCTTATTTACCTGACTTATCAGGGTTCCCATGCATCCTGGAAATACTGCAATGCAGTTTTCCAGTCATGGAAATGTCCTGGAAAATTATTATTTGTCCTGGAAAATATGTTAGTATAAAAAACTGTTTAATTGTATCGCTGACAAGGTTTTGTTACATGTTCAAGCATTGACATGAGTTCTAACTCTGCTGTAGTGTATACAAAAACATTTGAGTTGTAAACTCTAGACAACAATGACTTTAAATTCCGTAAAATAAAATACAATTTAAATTAAAACCCAGATGTGGAAGCGTGGTGATGTTGCACCTCGGTAAGTATATTAATTTTCAATAATTCAACGATCGGAACCTGCTTACACCGCCATTACTACATGTAGGCCCTATGATTTCTGCAATTAGGAAAGCATGGATGGAATCACTGAATATAGTCATGGGACAAGAATTTTATGTTTCAATGTACAATTAATCAAGTTTAATTCTTGATATGTCCAAGTGTGATTATTAAACAGCAAAAGACTGGGATTTAATTTAATAAATATATAATATGCATGTTTAAATTTAATTAAACTGTCAAATACGGAATTTAGGAAAAATAACACTCCAATAACCAAAATTGTATTTTCCTTGTGTGTGTGTTTGCTTAAATATTACACACATAAAAGTGTTCCATAAAATCCAGCGTTACATAAAAAGTCCTGGAAAAATGTGCCTTGAAAACAGTGGGAAACCTGTTATTGTTACTAGAGCAAAATCATAACAAATTAATATGCAATCTCTTATATACCAGACAGACCACATTGTAAGACGGCAATAGTAAGATGACAATTTTGCAGCAAAAATCAGTCTGTGCTTACTGAAACCACTGTCTGCAGTGACCAAAGCTGGAAGTGTAGTTGAATGTATGGGCATGTGTGAGCTCCATTTTCGGAGTAAAAATATAAACAATGGCGCCAAAAGAGAGTTTTTTAATAGTAAAATATTAACTCTACTCTCTAACCCAAACCCCAGTTCTAAACCTAACCATCAGTGCAGTAAAAATGGAATTTCAGAGTGACAGTGAACCTTCCGAATCACGCTCATCCTTGATTATTTGAACGTGACTTCCTGGTTTCCATGGGACCAGAACCCGTGTCTCACGCAATTCACTTTCAATAGTGCAAATGTGTTCATGCCTGAATTTGTGGAAAAATGACTGATTGCGCTTTTCTGTAATTTGGCAAATTGGGGTTGATTTCAGGGTACATGAACTTTCGAAAGCAACGTGTTGATTTTCTGTGTGATCGTGTTGTACATACTGTGCAGGAAGAATCATAGATTCAGAATCAGATGTATTGCTTTAACAATAACCATGGTGCATTTTTAAGGGAATGAGCTGGGAGGAGGCCATGGGGATGACCCAGGACTAGGTGGAGAGATTACATCTCCACACTGGCCTGTGAATGCCTCGGGGTCCCCTAGTCAGAGCTGGTTATTGTGGCTCAGGATAGGGACGTTTGGGGCCGCCTGCTGGAGCTGCTGCCCCCACGACCCGACTTCGGATAAGCAGTTGAAAATGGATGGATGTATGGATGGATGGATGGATGGATGGATGGTGTTTGCACATTAAAATATATTGCTTTGGTCACTGTATTTGTCTGAAGTTGCTGTATTTATGGTATGTTAGAGACCTCTCATAGACTGACAATGGGGTCCAAAAGTCTGAGACCACATTAGTAATCAGGCATTTTTGTCCCTCTATTAAACCTTAAAAAAACCTGAAATTTTTAACAAAGAAACATTAAAAAATCTATATGATTCTGCACTATTTCTTAGTCACTTATCAAGCAAACTTTGAGGCAATGAACAGATTCAGATCTGCATGCACACAAGATGCTCTTTGGAACATTCTTAAATCATTGTGGATAACATGGATCATCAGGTTTTGCACAAAATTATGGAGTCTATTTCAGCTAGAGTGCTTGCTGTCATTAATATACAGTATAACTTAATACTAAGAGATTGTAAATGTAATGTTTTCACTCAACTTGATATGCGTTTTCTATAATGAATAGCAAACAATGCTGAATTAAACTTATAAAACTATAAAAATAGATACATTTTCACTAGAGGTCTCAGACCTTTGGACCCCACTTTATACATTTATACCGGGACCCCATCCGGCTGTCATTGTGTGCTGTATTAGAGTCGGCAGGCTAAATGTCAGCAAGCGTGGCTCTCATATTTGACCTCTTTTCATTCCCAGAGTGTCTTAGGATCATCTTTCATGGAACCTCAACTTGGCAACCGCAGCACCAAACATATCAAAACTGCTGGGGTGGAAAAATATTAGTTTACACAAAGGCAGGCTGAGAAATTAAGGATTTTATTTCCTTATCTTTCCCCCCAATTCATTACTTTGCAGTGTGTGGCAGGTGCGTGGCTTGTCAGAGGAGACTAATGGCCTGTCGTTGTGGTGGAGGAAATGGTGCGAGCTCATCGACAATATTACTTTCTCTCCCACCGTAGAGAAATCTGCTTCATCTCAAATTGAAAACAAATAGTAATATCCCAATCTAACGTTTTTGGAATTTACTTTCTGCGAGAGCTTTTACGGCGCCTCGGGATGCTGGAATTTTCTGCTGTCTCGTATTTTAATCCGTCATTCCACACCAAGGATTGATGTGTGTGAGTTAAACAAGATTTTTCATAACATGGACAAGATAAAGTCATGTTGCCATTTGTGAACAGTTTCACACTGTTTTAAGTAATGCTGTAGATTTTAGAGCCAAAAACTGATTCTTGGTTAAAATTAAGTCTATACTAAAAAAGTTTATACTTTCTTTGGTTTTGACATATTTCCTATTGAATAAAGAGAATTTGGGTCAGTAGTTTTATGTCAAAGCCATGAATCGTGATTTGCTACTTGCTGGTCTGTTGCAGAGGGAGGGCTGATTCTCATGTTTGAGAGCATTTGATTGGACAAAAATGTGTGTAGTGCAAGATGAGTCATTCATATTTTATAAAGTTAGACAAAAGGTAAAAATCAAAAAGCTTAAAACGCAGACTGTCTAAAGTGATTTCTATTTTCACTTCTTTTTCATATTGTTTCAAATGACCACAACTACTGCTGCAACTTGCTTTGATGTTGGGGTAGGTTGTAACAATGGAACCGCTTGTATTCAACAAGGGGTTCAACTTTAATCTGCTTTATAATCACTTCCTAAAGAAATGAATAGCATTTTTGTAACATATGTATAAAATCATGACTGCTCACATTAGATGAGGACTCTATTCATATCAGTAACCTTATAAAAGCTATTTTATTCTATATGTGGCAGGGGCGCCCTCCTAGGGGCTACCATTTTAGAATCACATGACCAGCTGAATACTACTCGCTTAATCTCAGTAACCGCCCTGTTATTAGACACTTTCATTCTTGGATTAAATGAATCATGGCTGACTGTGTATAGTGAATTTCTACAATGGCATCTGTACCTGAAAACAATTGATTTTGAATGATGCTGCATCCACACCACTAGGTGTCACTGTAAGTCCAAGACACAAACAAAAAGTTACTGAGTTCACCTTTAAAACAACTGATATTTTATATAGAAAGATCGAGCTATCTTGTTGTAAAATTTGAGAAATCTAGGACCAAAACTCCCAGAGTTATTCACAGTTAGACTAAAAGTGTTACAACCGTCCCCACTCTCCCCTACATGCTTTCAAGCTAAAAGCATATCTAAAGAACCAAAGACAGACGATAAGGAAATGCTTAACCTTCTGCATAGATTTAGATTTATAATTCACAAACAAAACCGCCACAACCAAAGTCAAGTTACAGAGACAGCTGAGGAACGGCTGTGATGGGTTGTTTACATAAATGTGAAGTTGCACACCTGCAAAGGGCAAAAAGAACAATTGTCCTTGAAAAGTGAAAAGTGTCAAATCCCACACCGGCATCACAGCCACGTACTTTAAAGGGCCGCTGATTAAATGACAGTTGCTTTGTGGTTTACACATGGAGGCCCCATCAAGCATCCAGCTTGTTCCACCTGTCCCACTCAAACAGCAAAGATTAGAGCCGGAGAATGTGCATGTGCATGCACGAGAGGAGTACAGAACTCTGGCAACCTCCAGAAATCTGGGACGGTGTGAAGTGCGAGTGGTTTTGGACATAAGCGGAAGAGAGTGGTAGTATTTTTCAGAACAAATAAAATTCTCTTTTAAAAGCCTCTCCTTTGTTACTGCGTCATTTTGAAGCACGGATCCTCGCAGAATGAGAGAGACAGGGGGAGAGGGAAAGTTAGCGATTTAGTGTTCTTGGCAAGGTCATCTTTAACAGCTGAATGTATGGATCCTTTGGGACGCAGGCAGAGGCAGACACAGCCAGACTAATAACGTGTGTGAAAGAGAGAAGGTGAGATCTGTTGACTGGATTTACCTTGCAATGAAATTAATTGCCCTAACAGTCACTCCCTATAACACCCACCACACACTGACACGCACACAAAAAAGGTGAAGGACACTATTGCCAGGCTGTGTGCCGTACAGCGATAACTCTTCTACGTTTCTATGCTTTTTTAATCTCTTTCTATTAGAGTTTAATACACTGTACTTCAAAGGTGACTGTCTTTCTCTTTCTTTGATTTCCTCTTATCCTAATCAGGCACGAGGCAACACGATTCCAGTGTCAAGTCATTTTTGTTGCCCTCACTGAAAGCAAAAATGCTGCCGTTGAGATGGCGAAAATTCATTTCAGATGGCGAAATCGTAAGATATCACATGACTTGGCTCGTAAAAAAAGGTATGACTTTTTATTTCCATGAAGACCAACCAATCAACAAACAGTAAATCCATATAAAATAGAAAGGAATCATCAGTGGAAAAAATTGGTTGCTCATCTCATTTATTTATGCGATACACATGACTGACGTACCGTAGGTCAATAACCTGGAACACACTTCTCTCGACTCGTTCCAGACCCCGATGTTTTTAACTTCTGTGGTACAGAGAAATGATATTCCTATTCAAATCATAGTTTCCTATTCAAGTCATGGTAAGGTTTGGGTGAGGTGTTAGACTTTATGATTAGGTTTAGGTTTGGTGTTTGGTTAGGGGGTAAACTTCAAAAATCATAAGAGCGCTCTTTCAAAACCTAATGTTTCTCTTTCTTCTGTGGTACCCAACAGGTTTTTTTCTCTTAATGAAATCATGATTAGGTTTAGGGTTAATGGAAGGGGTCACATTTTATGGTTAGGTTTGGGTTAGGGTTTACACACAAAAATCAAATTAAATTAATATTTTTAAAACGTTTAAAGTCAACAACGCCCCTTGTAACGCCCCTACGGGTCATGGTGACCTTCACTTAGTTCGTAGCGACCAGCACTCAGCATGACGAAACCTGGGTGCTGAAATACAGACCGCCAAATTCATAATGGCCACTCCACCCTGTTAAAGTACTGCTCGGGCCCATATATTTATTACCACTGTTCACTGGCTTGTTAGTTTTTAGTGCGCTGTGTTTTTCATTCTCTATGGCCGATGGAGAATGTCTCAAAAACGGCTTTTTAAAGAGCAAGCATTATTCTGAATGCTCTCGCCATTCGAGAGATACATTTGGGTTATTTATGCCCCATCTCTCGCATTTGTGTAAACATAAAATCGCATGCTTTATTACATCCCTACTGCACCCGGCGTCTTGACCCCCGTCCTCGTAAATTGAGAAATAGTGGAGAACTAATGGAGACAGATGGGACTATGGCATGCCATTTACTCAAATTGGTGAAGTAATTAACCTCGAGGTGCCAGGGGTTTTAAGCGAGAGATTGTTGGAATATCTCGAGTAGTCAGATAAACAGACTCCGGGCCTAACCACCTCTGACAACTGTATCATAAACTAGACTCATTCTGTTCAATTGACCTGTCAACATCTCACGACCAAATAAAGATTTGTATTACTGTGTAGTTTGGAGGGGCTGCTGGGGCGAGCTAGTCTCTCTCTCTCTCTCTTTCTCTCTCCTAAGCCATTTCAGCCTCTCGCAAATCTGTCTGGCAGCACCATCTGACAGTTCAGTGACAGACAGATGCGTCCGATTGGCCGTGGAGAGACGTATTATGTTTGGAGGTGAGGTTAGACACATGAGTCTCTGGCTCTGCATAAACCCCGCACAACCACTGACATGCACTGCAGTGAATTAAAATGCAAACATTGTTGTAACGTGACGTATGCGAGGAGCGATTCTGATCTTACCTCTGTAGACAAATATGTGATGTGATATTCAGCATACATAGCCAATGAGGAGTATTATTAGGATTTTCCTGTAAAATGTACATTTGTCATTGGCTGTAAAATTAGCATGGTCTTTACTCAATCCATTTTTAGGACATCAAATCAATATATCGTTGAATTTTGATACAAAAACTCAAGTTGGTCATTTTTGTTGAAGCCATTTTTAACGTTTATTCTCTATCGAGTTTTAAATCAAGAAAACCTACCTTCCTAACCTAAACTTTGAACCTAAACCTAACTGATAGTTTTATTAAAAGCATATGTGAAATGAAAACACAAAACATAATGATTTTGTGGTTCTTTTCTGACACTTTCAGCTCATTTGTCGACTTAAACGTTTGTACAAGTAATGCAAATATTAAAGGTCATACAAGTCTTTGTTGTAGCGCCTCTAGTGTTCATTTCAGTGCCTCGATACGTACAATGAGCCCTGAAAAATTGATTTTGCAAAAATGTAGGTACAGTTATGTGATTCTATGAGACCAGGTTGGCAGTAACACACATGGTCTTTATACTTTGAGGCTCTCGTGAGTGATATATATTCGAATCCAGCTTGTGACGTGGCTTGATCCCCTCCCCAATAACATGGTTCACCTCTTCTATATCTATTTTACAAAAGGCCCTGTAATAGGATATGGTACAGTAATGGTGTCAGATGCTAATACCATGGTATTTTTACATATTCTGTGGTCTATAATGATTATCATATTCATATGCCATGGTTCACATACTGTACTACCCTTTCTTTAAAAAAATGCTCTTTAAGGGGAGTGTTACAAAAACACGCTATTACCATGGTACATGTCCAAAATCCATGGCATGTCCAAAAAACAATGGTAATACTGTGGTATCATTTGTGCAGTAAAAGGTGGTAGGTGTTTGCATGTGTGTGTGTGTGTGTTTGTTTTTATTTTTCAAGTAAACTTTTATATTTCAGTAATCAGCCAGTCAGGCACTTATTCATCCACAGCAGTCACACATTATAGCTGGCACATTATTTCCATGCTTTACTTCGCCTGAGAGAGACAAATCTACAGTTCCACCACCACTGCTGTTACTGTAAACATCTCTATCTAATAAAACACCCCACATCCACAACCGTGTTGTTCAACACTGACTCACATGCACACATTATATAGGAGGAACTGTGTGAATCTCGCAAAAAAGAACATGACCTGGTCACATTTCACCCCCAAAATCTAAAGAAATAAAGAAAAAGGATAATATATACAGTATAATTAATTTTGTGACAATATTGTCATGTAAGTTTAGCAGATTTCTTGCCTCTCATTATTTGAGATTGTTTGTATTTCTCATTATTCTTAATAGTGATTTTCATTTTTCATCATGCTTTTATTGTTCTTTAAAAAAAACTGTAGTAAAAATGTTTAATCAGCAAAACATACTACCATCAGATATATATATAAATTTTTACAATTTAAATAATCTATAATTGTTTTAATTAAAGTTTTGTAAGTACGTATCCTACTTGTGAAAATGAAATCAAGCAACACAATGTATTTGCCAACACCTTTCGACCCAATGGCCTTCTTCGGGGCTGTTTTTTTTTTCTACATGTACTAGCACATTATTAGTGCTAGTATATACCTATTGTTTTCATTAATGTGCCTATTATTATTATTATTATTATTATTATTATTATTATTACGCTCTTGTGTCTATGGCAGCTGATAGAGGACAGTATGATCTGTTACCACAGATTTGATTTGCTGATGATACCAGCAAATTTGGTGTCTCTAAACCCTCTAACGCCACCAACTGCCCAAATTTGCACTAGAAATCCTAGAAACTAAATTTTTTCCCCCTCTGATTCCTTGATTCGATGCACCCTATGACGTCATTTTCCATCATGAAAATTTTTCCACCATTTTTAATTTTCTGAAAACCTACTTTTTCGAACTCGTCCTAGGCCGTTTGTCTGATTTGCATGAAAATTGTCCTACATCATCTTGAGGCACTCACGCCAAAAATGTATTTACAGAATTTTGATAAACCATACCGTTTTCGAATGGTGCTTCAACTAATTCGACGAAGAATTTGCAAATTGAACTTGAGGCTGTATCTCTGCAACACTTTGAGGGATTGGGACGAAACTTGGTACGTTTCATCACCATTAGGCCCTGAGGTTACCTGCTGCATTTTGGCATACTGCCCCCTACTGGTCAGGAGATCGAAAAATTGCTATTTTGTCTTATATCTCTTGAACGCTTTCCTCCAGGATAACCATCATGCCCAGATAGTACCGCAGCAGTTTCAGATCAGTGCCACATATTGGGCACAAATTCTAAGAACCAGCTATTTTTAGTTATTTTTAAAATAAATGGGTTTTTATGATTGAAAGTTAACTTTTTCTAACTCCTCATACACTGTTCATCAGACTCTAACAAAAATAGCTTCTTTTGCTGCTCATGGTGCCGATAATTGGCTTGTCCCTGGTACCGCTGCTTGCAAATTGTACTTTTTCATACTCGTAACTCCTGATACACTGTTCATCGGACTCTAACATGTCGCAAAGCATCGTTTGCTGCTTGACCCCGGTATTGCTGCTTGCAGCTATATTCTTTAACTTTTTTTGTACTTTTTTTGAACATGTTTGTGCATGTTCTTTTGTTCTGTCATGTTTTTATTGGGTGAGAATGTTTTTTTTTTATCATTCATATTACAGATGAAATGCTTCCATTGGTTTGTCTCCTAGCTCCTTTTCACTGACTGTACTAGATGATTGGAATATACTATGCCATGTGATTTTATTCCAGCCCTCTGATTGGTTGTTTGTTATTTCGAGCCCCGCTTTTGTTTCTATTTGAATGTTTCCTTTTTTCGCACCTGTATTCTTTTAGCCCTGAAGAAGGCCATTGTGCCGAAACGTGTTGACAAATAAAGATGTATTCCTTATTTTTCATTACAGTGATGATATTTATTTATTTATTTTGCATTGTGCTAATTAGGAGCGGTGCTTAATTTTCATAAAAACGATGTCACAACCAGGCAAATCTTAAATGGTCCTAGAAATAGGCTTCATTTATCTTCTTTAAGCAAATTTTCTTTTGATTTTGCAATGAAATATGACCTGTACGACACATTCTAGACAAGTTTTGTGAGATTTACTCCGCCATTGTTGTTACCCACTTTATGTACAGTTTCATTATGTAAAGTTATTGGTTAAATCTTAAGAAAACATATCCAGGTCACATTTAAACCCAAAATGTAAAAAAAAAAAAAAGAAGATATTTTGCATAAAGGAATTTTTAATTCTGGTTGCAATATTATTATTATTATTATTATTATTATTATTATTGCTTTATTGCCAAGTATGCTTAAAAGGAATTTTTCTTGGTGACAGGAGCTTCCAGTGCACAGCAATACTTAAACAATACAAAAACAGTAACAAGATATAGATAATAAAAAATACAATAAAAATATATATAATTATACATATACGTACATACACACAGACACACACCTTCATACATACACACACATACGTAGTGCAAAATCTAAAACAAATCTATAGCAATATATATATATATATATATGAGAGGAGGCTGGAGGAGCAGATTGATAAATCCTCCTGAAGATAATATCATCGGCACAGCTGGCTAAATGTGACAAGAAATTCCAATGAGATTGCATTATGGTTATGGGAATTGGGGTGCTTAATTGTCATGAACATGTCACAATGCAAAGAGCCTTTAATCAATAACTATTTTCTTATCTCTTTCTTTTGATTTTGGGTTGAAATATGGACATGCTCTCGACAGGTTTTGGAGACTTACCAAACCACCCAATACTGACAAATACATATTCTGACAAGTACAAATAAACAGCTTTAATTTTTTTTGTTTGTTTTTCGTACCACATATACAAGCAATCACTGTGCAATGTGTCAGTAAACAGGTGCGATGTGCGCCCGAGGCTGTTGGAATCTGTTTTCTCTCTCTCTCTCTCTCTCTCTCTCTCTCTCTCTCTCTCTCTCTCTCTCTCTCCTTATTTTATTTCGGATGGAGCAAGCTTCCTGTTAGCTTGACTGCAGAAGCCCTCTGAGTCTGAGCGATTTGCATTTATTGTATTGACAGTTCTGGGAGGTAATAGGGAAGGTGTGTGTAAGTGTGTGTGTGAAACACACAGGCTGACTGGATGGCACATACCTGACACATTTTCCTCCCTGTGACATCTGATATGACAGTGACAGGTGATTTGATTCTGGCTCTAATAAGTGAATTAATCTGAGGTAAAACATAGTGATCTGTCATGTTCGCAACACCTTAACAGCTGGCTGGCTTGTCCTTTGGTGACAAGCTAGTTTGTCCTGTGCAAATCTTCTGTCACATAGTTCCCCCAAAAATGGGGGTGGGGGAGGAATTTCTTTTCACATTTAGCCAGCTGTGCCAATGATATTATCTTGGGAGGATCTATCAGTCTGTTCCTCCAACTCCTCTAGCACCTCTTCGAAACGGAGGCCTCCCTCAGAAGGCTGTCAGGACACGACCCTAAACAGCATGTCAAATAAAAAAAAACTGTGATTGGCTGCATTTAATATCAGTCATATAGCTCTTCCTGTCTAAGTAGAAGGTTCTTGGCTAGAATAATCTGCATTATTGTCCAACCCTTTTGCATTTAGTCAAAGTTCAGGCTACTTGAGATTGCAGATGACAAGAGTGCCGTAGCAAGAGAGAATTGGTTCATACTAGTGTTCTAGAGCGAGGTAGAAGTGATAAATGAGACTTTGGGCCATACCAGGAGGTAACAATGCTCCTCCATTAGGAAGTGCATCAAATTAAATCAGCCACGTGTAGAATTAGAGGCCTGTTACTGGTCTAACACGCAATAAAATGAGCTCATTGCTTGCCTGCTGTCCTTGGTGTTGTGGTGTGTGTGGGCAGTCATTGGATTAGGGCTGAACGGTCTGTGAGCTTTAACACACTGTTGAGGTCTTACGCTACAGTTGTTTTTCATGATTCTTGCATTTTATTGTGTACTGTTCCCACCTTTAAAATTTAGTCTGTGGTCTGTTGACCTTAACAGGTTTTAACAGGTAACAATAAATTTCTGTCAGAAAAGTTTACTCCAAAAACGTGCACATACAAAGGCACTCATCAAAGTCCCTGCTATTCCCCAGTGAAGGCTGGATTAGACATTGCGCTGGGAAAGTTTAGCTTTTCTTTGAGGGTAATATCATGGTATTAGACATGAAAGACTGTTGGGCTTCTGACACACATTTAGGCTTCTGGGGAACCAAAGGCCCTGAGGCAAACGAGTCACTTTTTGGAATGTAAAATACACTTCTTGGCAATGGGCACCCGTGGGGCTGACAGAGTTTTTAGGGATGCAAAAACAACTGCAGTGATTATAGAATGTAGGTGGAAAGATTCTATATGTGGAAGTTCTATACATAAAAGCATTATATATACATTGTATATGTGAAAGTTGGAATATTCTATATGTAGATACATGTGTGCGTATACTAAAGAAACATCAAATATGTAGAAGTTTGTTATGTAGAAACATTATAAGGTAGACACATTCTATAATAAGAAGGGGTGGCTGTGGATCAGTTGGTAGGGCAGGTCGGCCACTAATCGCAGGGTTGGTGGTTCAAATCCCGGCACGCATGACTCCACATGCCGAAGTGTCCTTGGGCAAGACACTGAACCCCAAGTTGCTCCCAATGGCTCTGCCGCCATTGGTGTATGAACGTGTGTGTGAATGGGTGAATGAGTCACAGTGTAAAGCTCTTTGAATACCGTTAAGGTTAAAATGATGCTTAATAAGTGCAGACCATTTAATAATACTTTTGACTGTACAGCACGTTGGTCAACCTTGGTTGTTTTTAAATGTGCTATATAAATAAATATTGATTAACATTTATTTTTTTTATTTCTTTCATCACATTCCCAGTGGGTCAGAAGTTTACATACACTTTGTTAGTATTGGGTATCATTGCCTTTAAATTGTTTAACTTGGGTCAAACATTTTGGGGAGCTTCTCACAATAAGTTGCTGGTATTTCGTCCCATTCCTCCAGACAGACCTGGTGTAACCGTGTCAGGTTTGTAGGCCTCCTTGCTCACACAAGCTTTTTCAGTTCTGCCCACAAATTTTTAGATTGAGGTCAGGGCTTTGTGATGACCACTCCATTACCTTGACTTTGTTGTCCTTTTTTGTATTTATTTATTTTCTGCCAATATGTAATGCCCAATTCCCACTACTTAGTTGGTTCTCGTGGCGTGGTTATTCACCTCAATCCAGTGGTGGAGGATAAGTCTAGTTGCCTCTGCTTCTGAGACAGTCAATCCGCGCATCTTATCACGTGGCGGAGACTCCCCGCATGTGGAGGCTCATGCTACTCTCCGCAATCCATGCATAATTTACCATACGCCCCATTGAGAGCGAGAAATACTAATTGTGACCACAAGGTGGTTACCCCATGTGACTCTACCCTCCCTAGCAGCCAGGCCAGTTTGGTTGCTTAGGTTTGGTTTGGTGCTGCTATGAAATCGGATATCAGAAGACTACAAAGGACAGTTCGGACTGCTGAGAGGATTATTGGTTGCCCCCTGCCCTCCCTTCAAGAACTGTACTCTTCCAGAGTGACCCCACTCACACTGCCCACTACATTTGAACTGTAGCCCTCTGGCCGACCCTTCAGAGCTCTGAGCACCAGACCTGTCAGTCACAGGAACAGTTTTTTAATTCAAGATATCCATCACACATCCCATTGAGCAATAATTATGCGCAATCCACAGTTTAGTCTTTTTATATTTATCCAACACATCCTACCTCTTCTGCCATTACATGCCTTTGCACTATATATATATATATATATATATATATATATATATATATATATATATATATATATATATACTGTATTCTATAGATACTTTATTTTCTATTAAATTTTTATTTTTATTCTTTTTTTATTTATTTTTAATGATTTTTTTTATTATTATCTCTGTCATGTTGCTGTATTGTATTGTTGTGCACTGGATGCTCCTGTCACCAAGACAAATTCCTTGTATGTGTAAGCATACTTGGCTATAAAGCTGATTCTGATTAGGAGACCTGGTTGGAGTCATTCAGCTGTCTGTTTTTTTTTTTAATGGTGGTTTTGGAGCAGTGGCTTCTTCCTTGCTGAGCAGCCTTTCAGGTTATGTCTATATAGGACTTGTTTACTGTGGATATAGATACTTGCCTACCTGTTTCCTCCAGCATTTTCACAAGGTCTTTTGCTGTAGTTCTGGGAATGATTTGCACTTCTCGCATCAAACTACATTCATCACTTGGAGACAGAATGTGCCTCCTTCCTGAGCAGGTTGGTGGCTGTGTGGTCCCATGGTGTTTATACTTGCATACTATTGTTTGCACAGATGAACGTGGTACCTTCAGGCATTTGGAAACTGCTCCCAAGGATGACATATTGTATATATTTGGACATATGGAGATTCTACCTTTTTATATATATATATATATATATATATATATATATATATATATATATATATAGAAACCATCTATATGTAGAATCTCCATATGTCCAAACACTATTTTAGGTACAAACATTCTATAAGTTGAAACATATCTAGAAACATTCAGTATGTATAATTTCAAACATTTTATACGTATAAACATTCTATACCTAGAAATTGCATACATAGAAAAATTCTAGATACATGTAGAAAATATTGATGCATATACGTATGTACAATATACATTCTGTATGTATAAATATATGTTCTGATCTATGCTCTATATGTAGATAATTTTAACATTCTATACCCAGAAATGCTACACATAGAAACACTATATACATAGAAACATCCTATATGTGGCCGTTCTATGCATATAAACATTCTATATGTAGAAATTTAGATACCTGTTTACACAACCCGATATCACGCCGAGGCGTGAAATAGACACGCCGGTCCACTCGCGGATGCGTGTCGGTGTCACGCTTTGCCTCCTCCAGGCGTGTACATGACACGCGCGCGTCTACGTAGAATACCGGCAGGGGGCGATCGTTTCCTCAACGCCAACAACTCTCCGCGCACCAGAGAGGAAGCGATACCGTTGTCGTCGCGTTGCACGTTCGTGCGGGCGGGATGCCGGCCAATTTCGCCGGTTACTTTCACTTGTGACCATATGTGACAAATAAAGGTTCATTACATAGTGCTGCTTTCATGAAGAAATCCTAACGTTGCTGTAGCCTAACGTTGTTATACGTGTGTGTGTGTGTGTGTGTGTGTGTGTGTGTGTGTGTGTGTGTGGGCTGTCGAGTATCTTGTGCTGATGTAAATAAACAAATAAATATATATATATATATAAATATATATATATAAATATATATATATATATATATATATATATATATATATATATATATATATATATATATATATATATATATATTTATTTAAAAAGTGTATTTATATACAAAAATAAACCCGGAAGTGGAGAACGCGATATATCGCTTCCTCTTTGGTGCGCGGAGAGTTGTTGGCGTTGAGGAAACGATCGCCCCCTGCCGGTATTCTACGTAGACGCGCGCGTGTCATGTACACGCCTAGAGGAGGCAAAGCGTGAAATAGACACGCATCCGCGAGTGGACCGGCGTGTCTATTTCACGCCTCGGCGTGATACCGGGTTGGTTTACAATAGATATGCAATCAGTAAGGGTGTGCAGTGAAGCCATTATCTGTATCTGTTCCTATTACAAAATGATATGTGTCTGTATTCAGATATAACTGAATGTGAGTGGGGCTTACAGTGGAATTGCATCAAAACTGAATGAAACACCCATTTTTAAATGTTACTCTATTATATTTAAGTTTCTATATATACCTTTTTAGTAGCTTAATAATAATGATAACAAAAAATCTTATTCTTATTATTATGCTATTATTATTTCATTAAATTACTATTTTATTGCAGCAACCAAAGTGAGACCGCAGCCATCCCATTTGAAACCACACCATGCTCATTTCCATTCAAAGGTTTACACTTTAGTAATATTGGTTTCACAGACTTATAAATTTGTTGTCATTTTGGATATGTTGATTTAAAATGTTGCTTTATCCTTGTGATTCTTGAATAATCAGTCACACTAATATTTTTCCTATTATTCGGATGAATACGTTATTCATTTTGAGGTAATTATTCCAAGTGCCTTATTCGGCTTTGAGCAGATCCCTAGTAATCAGGTTTCACTCATCCATACATACATATATGAACGTGTCAACGTGTATCGTTTTAATAGAATGTGGTTATATTCCATTAGTAGATACGTATATAAGCCATGCAATTTGACTTCAAAATGGACAGCAACTCTGCTCTGATAATAAGGAACCTCTTCCTGAAGAGCGGTGTTTGATAAGTAATCCCGCACTCTGGAACACACGGCATACGTTATAAATCAAACAAGGCACACTGAAGAAGGAGAGCTGTGGATTTCTGTCAGGAAGAGAGATCATTCCTTTTCTACTTGAGAAAAGCACAATCAATCCATTATGAGTGCGCACTCTCTTGTAAATCTGGGATTTATGCTAGCACGTCTCGACTCAACGGTGCTTCAAAGCAGCTCCTGATTTACTGAGTCACAGCATCAAAATAAAGGGCATAATCACTGTGGGAGAGTGCGGCTGCCTAGGGCGATGGTGACCGCTAATAGATATGTTTCGTTATAGGCACAATGTATAAATCAGCATGGAGTGTTGCTGTGCAAAGTCCTCGTTGCTCCAACAGATGCCGTTTTGTCGGCTTAGAGGAGGCCGCTTTTCTGTTAGGTTAAGTGTACAATAGCTAACTTGCTCGTGAGGAAACCTGGCTATAGCCCAGCGACTTATTGAAGGAATAGTTCAAACAAAATCATCATTTACTGACCCTCATTTTGCTCCAAACCCAAATGACATTCTATCTAAGAGAAAGGTGCATTTTTTAAGAATGTCCTGGCCACTTTTCCATGAAAGTGAATGTGGTTTGTCAAGCACCAAAATGGCAAAAATGCACCATAAAAGTAGTCAAAACAACATCATAGGGCTTCATATACTTCAAGTTTTTTGAAGCCATCTGCTAGATTTCTGTGAGATGTGAGGGTGAGTAAATGATGATGAATCGTTATTTTTGGATGAGCTATCACTTTAAGGAAAGACAAGGAAGAGAAGATCAATGACGGGTGGAAGAGGAGGTTGAGATCTTCCTCGCCACTCTTCTCACGGTGCGTGACGGATCCAGACAGCCGTCTTTCCTCTGATCAATTAATACAAACAAGCAGCACTGGTTCATCATACAGGAATCTGTGGAAAGCTGTCTGGAGAGCGAGATTTCCATGGCATTGGCGCCAATGGAACCTGGTGCATTAAAGTGAGCCTATATGGGATCGGCAGACCTTTCCAAAGCCATCATAAATCAGGTCGGAAAACAAGTGCAACGGCGAGCAATAAGCTCTGTGCAGACAGCTTTTCTGCACTCAGACATGAGCGAGAAATGGATGAGATGTGTACACCTGAATCAATCTTCAGTTGAAAGGGGAAAAGAAAGAGCTTGGCAAAATTTCGAGATGTCCATAGGTTAAAATCCAACAGTGGCCAAATCTGCCACACCAGATGCCCAATTGGTATTCTTCAGATAACTCTGTGTTACAGTGTTTGGCTTTTGGTGCTGTAAAAAGGAAGAAAGTCAAAGTAAGACCCTCTTTCCACCACAGAAGAGCAGCTTTCTTATGGGAGAGGCTGTGTATCTTGCTTAGTGGGGCTTGTTAAAGTGTACAAATGCTTCAAAAATAATCAGATTTACCTTGAGCTTTTTTTGTGTGATGTGTTTGATTAGATGGTATCTTCCTGGAACAACCATCCAATAAAACTGCATACCAAGAAGATCAGATTATTATGATATAATCTGCAAATGTAATGAATAGGTGAGGTAGATCAGATACTACATCAACACTCTCCCCAAATTTATTACAGAAGTGTCTCCTTGAAATACTAACTTCCTCTAAAAGTGCTTAGACTTATGATCCCTGTTTCCTCTTCTGAACAGGAAATGAGTGCCGGTGAGAGGTAATAACCAATTAACAGATGCCAGTCTACAGAGTTCCCTCAGAGTCATGCTTAGAGTCTGTACACACATTTTAAATCATTCTTTATATCCACTAATCCCTGACATTTACAAAAATGACATTAATAAATATGTTACAGAAATCTTGCTGGACACACATTGTCCAACCCGATCTCATGACGGGTTGTACTGTAAGAACAGGATCAGATGGTTAAGTCATAAGAAATCGTATGTATTGACTCATACAAAACATACAACCTCTAGTGTTGTGTACAACAGATTAAAGAGAAACACTGGGGTTATGAAGGAGCATTCTGGTGAGAATTTATCGCAAATTTAACCCAAATCCCAGACCTAAAAGTCCAAAGTATACTTTGTGCGTCCACGTTGCGGATCGCTCCACGCACACAGGGCCGTAGCTAGTGGGGTGAAAGATGGTAATGATTCTAGGGTCCCAAAGGTCCAGGGGGGACCACAAAATTTTTTAAACTGTATTATTTTAGTAGGTAAGGGGCCCAGAGCAATATGTAGTCAGAGGGCCCAGAATTCTGCGTGCACAGTATGCATGACGTACATTTCGTCATAATCCAGTCAGATTTTCAAAACTGCCAGATGCAGTCATAGTCTGTATGCGTCATCGCCGCATGTGCCGGCCATTGAAAGAGTTTCACAAACAAGTTGTAGTGGGCATGCGTCAAACACATTCGTATTCACTCGCAGTCAGAAGAGTATACTCACAAAGGCAACGTGGTCGACCAGACGAAAGCAGATCCAGAACATGCAAAATCAAAGTATACCTGGGCGTTTAACCATAAAGTGTTACACCGTACCCTAACCCTAAACCTAACCATTATTTTAAAAGAAAATCATGCCATCATTATCATTACGAATTGTCATGGTACTGTGCTGTATATATCAGTAGGTTAACCTCATTTTAATTAATATAGACTAACCCAAATTCTAAGAAATTGTTCTAGATAAAAAAAAAAACCCATTATATTGCTTTTTTAAGGCAAACAAAAATGCATCTCAGTCGAGCAAACACTGTTGGTCAGTTGAACGAGTTTGTCAAATTGAGGTCTGACTGACATTTCATTCCTGTTCAGTAAGCAGAATTTACAGCTTTCCTGCAAATAGGGCTTATGGGCCAGACGCCAAGGGGCTCAAAGCATGTAAGACCTGCAGCTTGCAAAGATCCAGCCCAACTTTGGAGCAAAGCTCAGAACGAGACTTTGCACCTCATGTCAGACTGCTTCATTTTTAATGTCTAGAGAGACACTGAGGGAGGAGAATACTTTCAAAACAAAACTCTACTGCTTCTTCACTTGAGCTGTTCAACAAATATAGAACTACCAAGCTACTTTGCTGTTTTGTAGATACTTTAAGTCTTAGGTGTGCCATTTATTTTTGTTTCACGTTCACATTATACTTGCAGATTAAAACACCATCATTCATAAAGATCTATGCATTCCCAACCACTTGCATGTTCATTTATTAAATATCTTGGCTAATTTGATTGTTTGAGCCTTAACTACTATGTACTAACATTAAATAATAAGACTATGTATTTTTTATGTAACTACATGTTGCTCTGCAAAATATCCACATTTGCTACTACTGAGGTTGAGGTAAGGGTAGGTTTAGGAGCAAGTGTAGGGTTAGGGTTAGGGTTAGGATAAGGAGTTGGGTTAGGGGTAAAGTTAACACTGTAACTACAAATGTAATTAAATGCAGGTACTTTATATGTAATTACAATGTAACAACATGTACATAATGAGTACATTGTATCAAATGGTTTAGTACATGGTAGTAAAGGCCACCTAATATAAAGTGGATCCAATACAATTGCCCAGGCAGGTTATTGACGGAGTGTTTTGTGGATTTTTAATTTTCATTTGTAGCCCTCCCATTTTAATTATTGATGAGATGTTATTTATATATATATATATATATATATATACCAATTTGCCAATAAAAATATGAAGTAACATGCAGTCTGTTTCTTTTGTCATTAACAAAAATTCTGAACTCGCCATCAATATTTAGAATTAAATTTTTTATCCTTGATATTATAATTTTGCATTAATATAAAAAAAAGCTTATTACAATATTTATAGTTAGTAAATTTTCAGTTTATGAAAAATAAGTGACATTTTATTTAAGTGCAATCACTTACGAATACGATATTTATAGTAATCGCCTCACAGTACGCAGTAATCGAGCTGAAGCAGTGGGTGGCATTATTGCCCATCTACTGCCGTGTTTCGCACCGCTTCTTGTGTGAATGAAAAAACCGCCAGGACAAATGAGAAGCAGCATGTTCGCATGCAATGTAAAACCGCCTTTACAATCAGTAGAGAAAATGCAAAAAAACAAAACAAACATTTGCATGTTGGCTAACTTATAAGAAAATAAGGTAACATTTTACAATAATATTCCATTCGTTAACATTAAATGCATTAAGTATTATGAACAAACAAAGAACAATTTAATTTTTACAGCATTTATTAATCTTTGTTAATGTCAGTTAAAGAAAATAAATATTTTATTTTTAGTTCATGTTAGTTCAGAGTGCATCAACTAATGTAATCAAACACATGATTTAGAAAGATGTATTAGAATATGGTGAAATTAACATTAAACAAGATTAATAAATGCTGTGAAAGGACTGTTCATTGTTAGTTCGTGTTAACTAAAGTAGTTAACTAATGGAACCTTATTGTAAAGTGTTACTGAAAAAACAATACACAATTGATTAATCTTTTATACAGAAATGCACTATTTGACACCTAACAAAATATTAGTAATTAGAGTAAGTTTATTATTATTCATATTATTATTATAATAATAATTATTATTATTATTATTATTGCACAACTCTCTGGAATACTTTTCCTTTACAGATGCACTAGTATCATGTTTCTTGTGTCGCTCCACGGTCTCTTTCTTCTCATGAAATAAAATAGTTTTACCTCAGATCAATATTTTAATATTATAATCAATATTTAATATTTAATTTTTTTTTTTTTTTTTTTTTAGTTTAATATGCAGGATAATTTACAGGCAGTTGGTCTTTGGGATAATATTTTGGGATCAAACATTATAACATCTAAAAAAGTTAGTTCAGGCTCTAAACTCCGATTGGGTAAGCCACATTTAAAGCTGAGATAGTCACACATGTATGACCAACATCAATTCTGTATTAATGCAATTGGCAGAAAACCGTTAAAATGGTTATGATATTACAATTAATTTGATTAATATGAACAATCATCCTAATCGTTAAAAAGATGCATTATTTATAGAATGATCTTTGAGCGTTGTTTTTATTTCATGGCAAATGTAAACAGCAAATGACAGTCTAATAAAATCTATTACTTGGGGAATTAACTGTTTACTGATTTAATTATTATTATTATTATTATTATTATTATTAATAATAAATGCACTTATGTTTTGAATTGCTGTCTTTTATCATAACGCTGTTGCCACCGTTTCGTATTGTGCCTAAAAACACCTTGTAAAGTAGTTCAAGGGAAAGGAGGCAGGAACCGGCTTGACAATATAAATAAGGTTTTAATAATGGACTTAAAACAAAGGACACAAACACATGACGATGGACGTGCGTAAATGATCTCTCTCTCCTTGCACCACCGTCTGCCATTGGCCTTTATCCCTCTCGGAGGCTTGATTAGCCTGATACGGGACCGGGTGTGTGCCCCGCCCTCCGCCCTACCACATACCTGTTAAATCATTATAATTGTAGTAAAATCACCGTGACGCACATCCTCTTGTGACTTATTGCTTTGCTCAGTTATACATTAAAACAGCTCCAACATCAATGTCAGTTGTCAAGGTCACTAACAAAAACATCACTGAGATTGGGGCTTAGAGCTATTTGCATGTTTTAATGTTTATTGTTTGTCCTTATATGAAGTTACTGCCAGTGATAATGTATTTTAAACAAAGCCATTCACAAAGTGTATTGTGCGTGACCAAATTCCCCTCAGCAATCTCAAACTGAAACAAAGAGACAGAACAAAGATTGAGCATTAAAATACGGTGGACAGGGCGTCCAGAGGCCCGGCTATATTCAACACCCAGTGGCCCTCATCAGCCATTCAACAATAGATGTGAAATAGAAACAGGGGCCTATTAGACACGTACACAAACAGATGCCAATCTGGACGGTGCTGTAACATAAAAAGAGAGAGACAGTGAGAGAGTGTCAGGGGGGTAGAAATGTAATTGAATTCCCCATGTAGCTCTCTATGTCCTTTATTAGCAACATGTTAAGCTTTGTTTAAACCTGGTCTAAGCCCATCCTGGTCTTGTAGAGACACATACACAGGTTAGGGCTCAGTGATATAGCTCAAATAATTATATATTGATATTATGAATCTTTTTACCATATTTAATGCATTTAATGGAAATCTCGATATTTACGTACTATATATGCAGTAAAATGGTCTAATGGTGCGTTCACATTCAACGCAAAGAAATTTCGCCTCGCATTGCACCCGCAAGTATTCCCTCTTCTCTTCCGGACAAGAACTGGAGGAGGGGCTTCTACGACTTGGTTCATAGTAAAGTAAAACCAATTGCTGGAATCAAGTAGATGTGCATATTTTCATAATTTACCAGGTAGTCCAACTTCCTTACTCACTTTCCTCCAAGCGATGTCTTTTTTCATCCATTTTTTCCAGATTTCTGCTGCTACTACGTCAGTACGTCAGTGACATCTGGTCTATCTCAATGCTGATTGGCTTTTGCGACAACACGTCACGCGAATGGAGCGATTTCGCGTGTTCGAGTCGCGCCATTCGCTACATTCGCATCTTTGCATTGATTTTGTATGTAATCGCGCCATGCAAAACGCTTGCTTCGCGTTATATGTAAACGCACCATAAGAGTTCATTTTTATTAGAACAAGCATTATTTCAACTAAACAGTCATGTAGCCAAGTTGTTTCAAAATGTTTAATGTAAAGGAATAAAATCCAAAACAGATCCAGTTAAAGATAATCAAGGCATGTTTTCCCACACTTGTTTTTCTCTAAATGAACACAAGGACTAAAGAAATGTTATTATTTTATTTATTTGCCTGAAATGTACAATAAAATGTTATAAACCGCAATATTTTCCATCAAATATTTTTACTAGAACATTTTAAATCATGAAAAAAATGCGACACAGACGCTTCGATAAAACATTTTGGTAACACTTTAAATAAGGTTCCAGGTTTAATATGCGAACACGGCAATGAATCGGACCGACCAACTTTAACGCCATTTTGGCTAATGACATTTAATCAGAGGAGCTGTTTTAATGCTCTCATACTCACATGTCACAAAACAAGAAGGGATGGCCAAATATAAAGTGTATTGAAATATTTGAGATATTCACAATGTTGCGGAATTTCATATTGCCAACAAAAGTGACTTGAATATATACTTTCAATATACTGCACAATCCAAACACACAGGCATTAGTCCAACCTGCCGTCAAAACTATTGAAAGGTGGGCCAGAGTGTGTGAGGTCCTAAATTCCCCACACACCCTTGTGTCCAAGCTATTTGAAGTCATAAGAAAGAGTTAACAAGCCTTCTTCCAGATGAGAGAGAGAGAGAGAGAGAGAGAGAGAGAGAGAGAGAGAGAGAGAGAGAGAGAGAGCTTAATGATTGGAATAGAGATCAGAAATGTCTCTCTCTCTCTCCCAGATGAGCTGAGAGCAGAATAAAGCATATGGGTGAATAGACAGACGGATCGATGCGATCTCAAGAGAACCTTGGGTTTAGAGAGAGAGAGAGAAAGAGAGAGAGAGAGATTGTTGGCCCCTCGCCCACTCATCAGGCATCTATATCTGTGTTTGTTCCCATTTCTGGTCTTCTCAAGTTGAAGATGAAGTTGTCTGACATCCTAAGTTGAGGAAACACAGGAAAAACATGAGAAGATCTCTTATTACCACTGGATGCACAAAAACATCATACTTTACTTATAAATGGGCCATGTAAAATACTACTTTTAAATGCATTAATCATTTTCCCAATTGAAGACGTCCCCTGGTGTCCCTAAATGGAGGTTTTGTCAGATTTAGCTCACATTTGGGGATAAATTTGTTCTCAAAGTACAGCTAAGTAAAACCAATAGTGTTGGGAAGTAGTCTATGTTTTCAGTAGCATAACAGTAGCTCAGTCATTTTTTTTGCAATAGTGTAGCTTCTACAAGAAACAAGCTACATTTTCCAACAAGCAGCAGTGTATTGTAACAAAAGATTGTATTGCGATTGCAGCAATAGAGCTGAGGGAGTAGTCCAACATGCTAACCTAAACCAAATCATTGAATTGAATAGGTTCTTTCGGACAGTTCATGTAGTTCACTCTATCAAAAGTATAGCCTTAAGATATTTACATTTATGCATTTGGCAGACTCTTCTATCCAAAGCAACTTAGAGCCTTTATTACAGGGACAATCCCCCCGGAGCAACCTGGCGTTATGTGCCTTGCTCAAGGACACAATGGTGTTGGCTGTAGGGATCGAACCAACAACCTTCTGCTTAACAGTTTAGTGCTTTAGCCCACTACGCCACCACCACTCCACTAAACAATATGCATATTAATTAGCAATATGTAAAGATTATTTCAGTTTGATAAAATCACTTGCTAACCTTTTCTGTGTAAAGTTATAGCCAATTTTACAATTCCGTTGCCATGATGATGAACTACTGTAAAAATGGCAATTTAAACAACTTTACAGCTCAAATAATACATGAGATTTAACAGAAGAATTAATGTAAGTGCTTTTCGAAAGTGATAAGCTTCACATTTCTGCCTCTAACCTCCAAATATTGGCCACATTCACTTCCAAGTTCCTAACTATAACCTCACTTAATTTGTTATTTTTTTAAGAAAAGAAGGGACGAGTCAAAATTATTTCATAATGCCACAAATGCTGTTTGATTGAGCTTAACTTATATTGAACCCTGAATATTGCTCTTAAGTGTAACTTTATGTACAATTTGTTATTGTCACTCTAATTAACCCTTATAAAAGTTTACCATGATTTTACCATTAATATTGTAGTAACCATGACCGTAATAACCTTCTTTTTTTTGGTGGAAACCATGGTTTGATACAATTAACTATGGATTTACTACAGTAATACTGTAGTATTTATGTAGTAAAATAGTTTTACTATAGTCATATTTTAGTAGCTTTAACTGTAGAAGCCATGGTTAGTTTTGTGGGAACTATTATTTAACTATATCATGGTAAAACTATGGTTACTCAAGTAAAATCATGGTTAATTGTTTTTTCACCCTAATGAAATATAGAACTATGGATTGTTATACTGTAGATCTAAAAAATATTTTCTTCTTTAAATAGGTCCAGTGTTGTTAGCTACTTTGTTAATAGCTTGTATTGCAGATAATGTGTTTGAAGAAGAGTAGATTGCACTGCACATACTACATACAGCAATAATCAAACAATTACAATCAATCTGCAGCCTGTTTTACAGAGGCCATATTTTGCTCTTTTGTAGTGTCCTAAAAACATTCACTGTCTGTGCTGTTTGCTGACATGTTTCTGAAGCTAACACAGACATTAATTTTTAAGCCACTGGAAGCTTTTGAAGTGTGATCATAGGCACCTGAACTGTGTGTGTATGTGTGAGTGTGTGTGTGTGTGTGTGTGTGTGTGTGTGTGTGTGTGTGTGTGTGTGAGTGTGTGTATGTGTGTGTGTGTGTGTGTGTGTGTGTGTGCTTGTGCTTGTGTTAAGAGTGTGTGTTGGCTGGTTCTGTCACCATATTGTCTTCTGTACAGTGGCTCTTGTAAGTCGGGTGTTGGTATTTCCCCTCAAGGTGTCCTGTTGTCTAAAGTGAGAGTCTAAACATAAATCAGAATACAAGTGTCTTTCTGCCAGCACTGCTAACTGAGAACATGGAGAATCATACAGACAGACAGGCAGAGAGCAGTCTCACTGGGAAGACATTTGACTATCAGCAAATCTGGTCCACGCCGCAGCTTATTCTGACAAACGTATAACAAAGCACGGCCACTGTTTCAGCCGTTTTAGTTGTGGAATTATTTTCCCCATTTATTTTTTACCATAGGGATTTAATAAAATCCTTCTTAATAGTTCTAAGCCATTAACCAAGCCAATCAGCTCTGAGGCGAATCATACCATTAAACACTTTGATTTGAAGCTAAAAAATGTTTGAAAATTGTAACAAAAATACAAAGGTGCAAGACGATGTTCTTCCATTACTTAGTAGATCCTCGTGGTGGTGCGGTTACTTACCTCAATCCGGGTGGCGGAGGACAAGTCTTTCCACGCATTTTATCACTTGGTTCGTTGTGCATGTGGAAGCTCATGCTACTCTCCGCGATCAACACACAACTTACCACACGCCCAATTAAGATCGAGAACCACTAATCGTGACCATGAGGAGGTTACCTCATGTGACTCTACCTTCCCTAGCAACTGGGCCAATTTGGTTGCTTATGAGACCTGGCTGGAGTCACTCAGCACACCCTGGATTAGAACCCACGACTCCAGGGGTGGTAGTCAATGTCAATACTTGATGAGCTACCCAGGACCCCATTAGAAGAAAATTCGGCCTGGGATTTAACTTAGAAACTGCGTTGCTGTCCTTTTCTGCATACCGCTGCCCCCTTCTGCATATTGCGACACCGTTTTGTGGCATGTTCTGCATAATGCGGCGGCCCCATTTTGCATTCGGCACACCGGGAAAAGTAACGGTTCTCCCAATGGCCAGTCCACGCCTGGTTTCAACAGAAGGGTAAATCATCAAATTACAACCTCAAAGCTCACAATAGGTTTTTTTAAAGGTTTATAAGGATGGGGTTTTTATCTACCGGAACCAGACTATTACACACTATATACATTAGTGCACAAGTATTCTGCATGTAAATGCTCACAAAATGGTCTTAATCCAAACCTTTGAATATCTTCCAAAGATACAAAGCTTCAATCTACAAAATATCAGGCGAATTGTTCTTCCTTAGAAGAGCTCATTGGAGAGGCCAGACTCTTTTTAAAACAACTTTGTTTCTCAGCAGACTGATAAGAACCTGTGTACTCTGTATTTATCCAGTGAATCAGATTTCGACTTACGATTTTGAGTAAACTCTTGCCATTTTTGTGAGCAATATGCATTAGAAGGTCCATGGGCTCACTTGCTAAAGACACGAGCTGTGTGTTTGCATGAGACAGACAGATTAGACATGTGTGGCAACATTGTCGCCCTGCATGCGGCCTTTGTTAATGACTGTTGTCCGAGCAGCTGGAAGTTCCTGCATATATTCACACTCTTTAACTAAATACACGTTGAGAGCTCACCTTTGCTTTAGCTAATTAGACTTCATTACCTTCTAACGATGATCAAATAGAGTTTTGCCAAATATTGGACTTGATTGGATGAATTATGGACAACGATAACTGACCAATCTGTCATGACAGACACCAACAGAAGCTGATACACACTGAAAGATGGAAATTCTACGAGTGCGCTTGTGTTCTGGTTCTCTTGCATTTGTATTTGTGTGAGGGAGAATCTCACCTGTCAAGAATTTCATCAACATTTACATAAAAACTGTGTATACTATATACACACTAAAAAGGGCTTAAACAATTGTTCACACGTTTGCCAAGATTTTGCCTAAAAATGACTTAAAGGGATTGTTCAACCAAACAAAACTGATGGTTTGGTACCTGATTACCACTGTGCAAGTCACTGAGATCAAATTTTTTCCTCATTCTGATGGTTTGATTTGTGAACATTATCTGAAGCTCCTGACCCGTATCTGGATGATTTTTTGCACTGCACTGCTGTCACACAATTGGCTGATTAGATATTCGCATGGATGATTGTTGGTGCCAGACAGGTTTGTTTGAGTATTTCTGGGATTTTCACACACAACAGTCTCTAGAGTTTTCTCCGAATGGTGCCAAAAACAAAAAACATCCAGTGAGCGCCAGTTCTGTGGATGTAAACGTCTTGTTGATGAGAGAGGTCAACAGAGAATGGCCAGGCTTGTTCGAACTGACAAAGTCTACTGTAACTCAGATAACCGCTCTGTACAGTTGTGGTGAGAAGATGTTCTGAGATGCGGGTTAGCGCTGTTTTGGTGGCACGAGGGGGACTTACACAATATTAGGCAGGTGGTTTAATTGCATATATTTCAATTTCTGCATGTGATCACATATTTAGAGTTATTTTGTAGTACTTAATGCAATGCCTGTAAAACCAAAGGTCAGGGAATGAAACAGTCTGACTCATCCACATCAAATTCAGACCTCACACTCCTGTCAGATAATCAGAGTAGAGGAACTAGATTGTGGCCGCATATGTATGAATGTACCTACTTGTTGGTGTGTATATGGCTTTCACACCCCGCTCCTGTTCAATAATTCATCCATTCAGCATAGTGGGGAACAGACACAGATTTATGGCTTGTGATTGTGCAATGTCTGGATTTATCAGGAGTATGGAGGGAAAATTGACCAGAGCTACAAAAGGCCATTTCTGCTTGTATTTGATCAGCATGAAAACTCATCACAACAGGGCGGATAGAGAGAGAGAGAAATATATGGAGGGTTTGTTGGGAGGTTTTCATTAAGGGATCACAACGGCAACTTAGTGTTTCCCATCTTCATCTCGCTGATCCTGATACTGATCCACCCAGCCAGCCGGACCCCCGGCCTGCTCCCGATTAATATGAAACTGTTTCAAGAAAATTAGAGTTTATTGATTTGCAAGAATGTTTCGAGCATTCAGATGCACGGAGCGCTGTCAGATAAATGATTCCAAATAAAAGAAAAGAGACAGGAGAGAGCGAGAAATCAAGAGAAGACAGCATTGACGGAGTGATATTCAAAGGGAATTTACTCCACCCTCATGTCGTTCCAAACCTGTATGACTTTCTTTGCTCCGTGGAACACAAAAGGGGAATTCTTGATGAATATCCTGGCCACTCTTTTCCATTACATGAAAGTGAAAGGGGACTGGGGATAATAAGCTCCAAAATAAAATAGGCTACTTTAGAATCACAACAGTATTTTGTGACACAAAAACAAAGTATATCTTATTAAGGGTGACAATGTTAAATTGAATATGTTTTATTTGCATGTGACAAATGCAGAAATTTTTGACTCTGCTCTGCTACTCATTAAAAAAATCGATCTTGTTACTGAAAAGGCTAAAAGTGGTCCAGACGAGTCTTTCACTATTTCCAAGTCTTCTAGATGCACAAAATAGCTTTGTGTGAGGGACAAATCAGTGATAATCATTGTGAGTGGATAATTTAATCAGTGAGTTGAACAAGAGAGATCAGTCCATAAATTCAACCAGATCGTTTAATTTGTGAATAATTAATTTAGTCCACAGAATTAATTAGCATTTTGTGAACCAGATTGGTTCAATTTGTAATTGAGTCATTTCGACCATAGAATCAATTGGCATTTTTTAACCAGATCAGTCCAATTTATGAATGAGTCATTTAGACCATAGGATCAATTGGCATTTTTGAACCAGATCAGTACAAATTTGTAAATTAGTCATTTTAACTTGAGAATCATTCAGCATGTTTTGAGCCAGATTGGTCCAAATTGTTAATGAGTCATTTAGACCATGGAGTCATTTAGCATTTGGTTAACCAGAGTAGTCAAATTTGTGAATGAGTCATTTAGACCTTAGAATCATTTAGTATTTTGAATGCTAGATCAGCCCAATTTGTGGATGAGTCATTTAAACAATAGAATCATTTAGTAGTTTGTGAACCAGAACGGAACATTGAATCAGTTGGTATTTGTAAACCAGATCGGTCCAGTTTGTGAATGAGTCATTTAAACAACAGTATCATTCAACATTTTGTGAACCAGACCAATCCAAATTTGTGAGTAATTTTAACCAGGGAATCATTTAGTATTTTCTGAACCAGATCAGTCCAATTTGTGAATGTGTCATTTAGACCATATAATCATTTTGCATTTTGTTATCTGTATCAAACAATTCATTGGAAAGATCAGACTCAATTGAACATTTAGTTTGTGAATCGAACATCGCTATTTTTCACATGAACATAAATTTGCTGGGATAGATGTCTAGATTTTTTTGAATAATGACTTGCCTTTTTTCTGTTCCTCAAACAAAGACTGCTATAGCACACACATTTTTTTTATGGTACTTTATGGTTTGTTATTTTGGAGCTTGACAGCACCAATCCTCATTTACTTTCAATATATGTTCAAGAGTTGCTGGGATATTCTTTAATAATTCACCTTTAATGTCATGTAGGGTTGGAACTATATAAAGGTGAGTAAATAATGACAGCATTTTCAGTTTTGGATGAAATATTCCTTTAATCTGTTTTACAAAAATACTAATAGTGGCTGGTTTGATTTAGTGGCTGATTTAATTTGGTTCAGATGGCAGTACAGACAATCGCAATGGTAATGCTCATCTTGAAGGGAGAGAGAAAACGGGAGCTTAGGTCTTCGATTGCCACCTACAGCTATGACACTTCCCCTTTATGGAGAGGCGCTGGGATGTGACTGGGGGGACGGAGGGGTTATTGCCTCTGCAGATTTCTCCCCTGAGTTGATTTTCATTTTCTTGATTTTCAAAGTGGCCAGTGATCTGTAACAGGCCTCTACGGCGGGCCAAGAGAGGGGGAAACGGACAGAGGTTAGCTGAGTTCTGGAACGGGAGGTGCGCCGCACCAGTGTTCTGTATTTCTCTTTTTCTTTTCCTCCTGTCAGCAAACAATGACCACAGTTCCCTTTACATTGACGTTATATCTTCTTGCCGTTCTAGTATTCATTCACTATAATCCATGTCTTCAGAGACCATATGATAGGATTCATAAATATCTATATTTCTCATTTTCACGTCTATCCAAAGTACAATCCTAACCTTAGTGTGATGTTAAATTTCTCATAAAAATAATGTAAGTTATCCTTTCTTGTGTCTTTCTCTCTGAATGGGGTATTGAGGTTATTTTTATATAGTGTATATACTGTGTGTGTATATATATATATATATATGTATATGTATATATATATATATATGTATATGTATATATATATATATATATATATATATATATATATATATATATATATATATATGTATGTATATATATATATATGTATATATATATATATATATATATATATATATATATATATATATATAATTTTGTGATTGATAAAATATTTGGACGTAAAGTTGCTCAGAAGTGTCAAGCTCGATCTTTGTTCGCTGGATTAAGTGGTCGGCACGCTGGGTTTGCCGGTTGCCTGTCACAAGTTCTGAAGGTTGATGGGAAAAGCAATGTCAGGGAGCTGATTGGTTGCACAGAATTTCTAAGACAATCTGAATCTCATACTCAGCTACTTTGCCACAGTGGATTAAGATGATCTAAGGGAGCTTTGTGGACTCGATAAAAATCAGGCACGCTGAAGAAAAGAGCACAGGGAGATTTTTACCCTTTTTGTCCTTCCAAGTTAATTGTTAAAGTTATTGTCTCCCTGCACCGATGTTCCTCCATGGCTGGATTAGGTAGAGGTGTTGCTCGTGAATTTCATTTCTCTACACTGAAATGATGAACACAAACATGCACACAAAGGAATCATGAATACATATACACACCAGGTGCATGTAATCACTGCACTAATGAAACACACAAATGAAACCCAAATCAAATACATGATTTGTATATGTACTGTAGGCAAGGTTTATTCCCATTAATTACCTTTGGTTTAATTTCCCTATGGTGCATTACAAATGTATTGTTAATGTTTGGCAACGCATATTACAAACCATTATATCATTTTCTTTTTTAAATAAGTGTAAACACATTTATAATGCATTTTCATAATAACCTATACAGTACATGACTATACCTTGAAAAGTTTAATGCGTTCTAACAATATGTAACACGTGAAATTAGGGGTTGATGAAATGTTTTTGCATTATAATTATAGGTATAAATATGAATAGGTAAGTGTTATGATGTATTATAACTGTGGTTACAATTACGTTTGACAACACAGAATTGATTATGAGGTATATTGCAAAGCATTATGTGTACATTTATAATGCATTATATATGTAGGCTTCAAAGATTATATATAGACACAAACTTATGCTTAATGTACTGTTGGCAAGGTTTATTCCCATTAATTACCTTTGGTTTAATTTCCCTATGGTGCATTACAAATGTATTGTTAATGTTTGGCAATGCATATTGCAATCCATTATATCATTTCACAAATAAGTACACACTTGTAATGCATTATAATAATAAGCTATTCTTGGGTGTGCCTTTAAAAAGTATTAAGGCATTCTAACGAGATGTAACACAGGAAATAAAGAGTTGATACAATTTTTTATGATAACATGCTACTGATTGTAAGGTGTACTATAAGGTTTATAAATACATTTATAATGCTTTATACTGTATTGCAGGCTTCATAAACTGTATATACATTATATAATGCTCGGTATTTGTATACAATAAATAATCCATAAACTACCATTTAATCAGCATGCAAACTGAACTTTTCAGTTTTGTGTATTAAACTTTACTTATATTGTCTAAGAATAAAAATTTATTTTAATGGAGCACAATACATATTCCTCATCTGATCTCTATTACCTTTCAGTGAAAGGCATGCTTGCTTTATACGCTTCAGTTTGATGCTACTGTGATTAATTGTCACTGATCCAATGACTGATTGGAATATTGACTGATGGTCCGTGGAGAGCCGCCTGTCTAATGGCTCATATGCATAGCCTGTGGTAAAGGGCCTAGGGCTACTTATGCCCTCCATTTTTCCCAAAGTGACAGGCTTTAGTCAGGGGGAAGAAGATTATGGCTTTGTACAGAAAGAGAGAGGTGGACTACTGCTTAGGAGCATCTCCCCCTGTCTGTCTGTCAGTTAAAGGTTACTGTTATCTGAGCTATGTAACACTCGAGTGGGCCTGAGAAAAGCTCTTGCCAGTTAATAGTGCGGCGGTGATAGATACGGCTGCATCCAGGTAATAGAGCAGCCGAGACGATGGCCTAACCCTCCTCTTCATCTGAGGAGACCAGGAACGCAGGGGGAAATAGAGAAAAGAAGCCATCTGACAAATATACAGTCTGTCTGTTTGAATTGTGAAATTAGAAGACCTTTCTGTTTGGCTAACAAATACTACTCCACCGCTCTGTGCTCAGCTCAGTTACTTCATGCAGTGTGAATCTACAGCGTCATGGCAAAATAAATGATTAGTTCAATTTACCTAATTTAATCTGTTGCAATATCAAATAAAAAGTGCAATAATTCAACAACACTTATTCTTAGAGGAGTGGCTCACTGAAAAATTAAAATACTGTATTTATTTACTCACCATCATGTTGTTCCAAACTCGTATGACATTCTTTCTTGCATAGAAAACAAAAGGAGATGTTTGACAGAATGACAGCTTCAGTCACCATTCACTTGCAAAGATGCAATAAAAGTGAATAGTGACTGAGGCCAACATTCTGTCTGACATTTCCACAGATGAGAGTTTCCATATTGGGTGAACTATCCCTTTAAACACGTGTTCAAAAAGCTATTGTGCTGCCTGTGGAGGTGCATTGATTTTTGACTCTCTCAAGAAATAAAGTTTGTTTCAAAGGTTAGAAAACTTAATTATGCTATATAATTATGCTAAGATACCTTAAAATTAGGCAGCATCGCATTTAACCAAAGCGAAAGAGAGCTCACGGAAGCAAGAGAAATGTTGATTATAACAAATTTATATTTCATTCAATACTGAAAAGTATTTTAAAATAATGTGCAATTAAAAAAAAGTTTTATTTTGTCCAAAATATGTGTTTGCAACGTATATCACTTATTAGAGAATCGCACTATTAGCTTAGAAACATGCTATTGTCAAATTCTATTGAAATTAACAAAAAGCTGAATCATCCGTTCAAAGTGTTATTTGTGTGGCATGCAAAGTTGCTACATTTGTGGAACTTTCCAAATCAGTCACTTACAATGTTCCATGACAGATAGGCAAAAATTCTAGGTGCCTAAAGATCCAGGGGGGCCCACAACAAATTCAAAACAGAATTTTTTTAATAGGTAGTGGGCCCAGAGCAATATATAGTCAAGGGGCCCAGGATTCATTCCTATGGCCCTGGTTACGCCACACCCAAGTCTTTTTGGCAAATCTGTTCACTCGGTGGCCATCTTTGGAACGCTAATAGGGAGATATCTATGTAAACAAGCGGTATGCCTGTGCAGCTCCTATCTACTTCAATGGGAAAAGACTGAAACATCTCCAAAATGTTTGGTCAAGATCACGATCAAAAAATATATTTCAAATCAGCAGTAAAATCTGACAATACTGGTATCATAAAATGTGATTTTAAAAAGAAAATTCCTAGCTTACGTGTAAGGCTATCTACTATGGGCGGCACAGTGGTGCAGTGGTTAGCACTGTCGCCTCACAGCAAGAAGGTCGTGGGTTCAAACCCCGGTTGACCTGGCCTTTCTGTGTGGAGTTTGCATGTTCTCCCCGTGTCTGCGTGGGTTCTCTCTGGGTGCTCCGGCTTCCTCCCACCATCCAAAGACATGCAGGCTAGGTTAATTGGTGTCTCCAAAAAATTGCCCTAGGTGTGAATGTGAGTGGTTGTTTGTCTATGTGTGGCCCTGCGATGGACTGGCGACCTGTCCAGGGTGTACCCCGCCTTTTGCCCAATGTTAGCTGGGATAGGCTCCAGCCAGCCCCCTCCCCTCCCCCCCGCGACCCTGTACACAGGATAAGCGGTTGTCGATGGATGGATGGCTATCTACTATCTATATCCATTGTTCGTTGGGCATTCCAATTTCTCCATTTCATTTTAATAGTAGTGACCCATCTCTGCTAAATAGTCTCTGGCCACCTCCACCTTTCATTTGAAAACGCATTGATTTTGTTATGTTTACACCTCACATCCAAATTTTAATGGCATTTTCTGAAGACTTTTGAAAATGCTCTCCTTAACCGTAGGGCTGTCACGATTATGAAATTTGGCTGATAATTAATTGTCAAACAAGTAATTGCGATTATGTTGATTAATTGTCTGTTTTAGGGCTATGGCAATTAATTGTCTCGTTAAGGGCTTTCACAATTAATTGTCATACAAATTGTCATATTTCCTAAGGTGTACAGTATGTGTGCTTCATACACCTTAAATTTGTGAGTGCAAGAGTCATAAAAACACATTTGTGCATGGAACTACTTTCTTACGCGATGGATCAGAAACTGCCGTTGCTGGTTCAAAACAAATGATGCGTCCAAGCCTTCGTTAGTAATTCCAAAATGGCACTTCTGAAATAGTATCATGGCTTGTGCTGTTTCTAACAAGTTATTGGATAAATAAGGATGCATGTGTGTGTATGTGTGAGTGTGTGTGTGTGTGTGTGTGTGTGTGTGTGTGTGTGAGAGAGAGAGAGAGAGAGAGAGAAAGACAGACAGTGTGTGTGCGATCACCTGTTGCCACTCCAAAGCAGAGATGCTGTCAGCTTTCTGAAGATCAGCTTTCTCCGTGGAAAAATAGCATCCAAGCGGTGGTATTTCTCCCTATTTCGCGGTAGCCGGTGCGCAAGAGTTGATCACTATGCCCTCCACCACTTTAAACTGCACCCATTGTGTAATGAATCAGTCTGTTGTGTCTCTGAGCTGTGATGAGCCGTACTGCTGAAGTTTTTCGTTTAAAGTCGTTTAAAGCTATTTCCTAGCTTTAGTAGTGTAGTAGTAATACAAGCGATCACGAAGAGCTGTTGTATGTAAACAGTGGCTGACGGATTCAATTCACGTCACATTACTGGCTCATATTACACATAAAATTATCTTTTGCCACCACCTGCTGGCTAACATATGTAATGTAAAAAAAAGACAAACAGATGCTCTTAACACATATGCACTCCTTTAAAACGGCACTAACACAAGCGGAGTGATGCACACAGTGAAGCGTCAGAGTGCTGATGGTGTGAGACTATCAGTGCTCGTGGAACTTATCTTGTCCAATCAGATACGAGGACCGGAACTAACTGTTGTATATTATGCAATAGTAAACTATTTCTGTCCTAATTTCTTCACTTTCACACATTATTTTAATGCTCTATGATTAAAGCCCTTATTTCTCATGAAGCAAAACCTTTGAGATTATCACTCCACAGAAATAGCATGCTTCTCCTCTGTGTCACTGTGTGTCATTAACACTGCGTGTATGAACCCGATATGTCCAGGAACATGTTCCATCACACGATTTTTAAATTAAAGTGAAACTGGAACACTTTGTGTTCACTTTCAAAGTTTATATTTGTTAGTTTATACTTTTGCAGGAGTTTGGAGCGAGCCTGTGCTGACGGCTTGCGCAACAGAGCTCTGAAAATTTCACATGCTCTTCCGGACAGGAGATGGTCCTCTAGTTGACATCCGCGGTGCCCCTCAGTGACACAAACATACCGTTCATGGCATTTGTTTACTGTACATTCACTTAAAATTCCCTTATTTGGGCATAATTGTGGTTAGATCAAATAATTGTGGTTATTTAATAATCTCGACAGACCTACTTAACTGTATACTTTGGGAAACTATGACATTAACTTTTCAAACTTAAATGGATTAGTGTGGATGTGGCCTAGCAATTTGTTTAGTTTAAAAACTAATTGATTTTGCTGTTTACGCCTCTCATCCACACTTAAACGCCATTTTCCTCCACCAAAATTTTAGACTTTCGAAAACGCTCGCCATAACCACATACTTCGGAAAACAAAAACGTCAGGATACTGAAAACGGACTCATGTGTATGTAGAGGGGTGCGATGTAGCTCACAAGGTTTTGGAACAGTGCTACTGTCTCCTTGAAAATGTATCGTTTTCCTTCTGCAAAGAGAAAACTTTCCAAAAGGCTATAAAATTTTAGTTCCCCAAAAGCATTTGGTTATTAGACAACTGAAGTAAGCCATCTTCATTCATATTCTTGGCAGTATGCTTTTAATTTAAGGCAGATAATTAAGATTAATTTACAGAATCAATGCTTGGAACATCTTTTGTGATCTCATACTAAATTTTAGCCCCGAGTCCACCCCTTGGCAAAAATTACTCACATCGTTAAAAAATATTTTATTAGGCGGTAGTTTATTCGCGGTTCACAGGGGAGATGGGATTTGCATGAGGCAGGTCGCCTCTCTTGTCGGTGAGGGAGATTGGATGTGAGAGGAGATCACGAGGTCACCTGCTCAGCCAAGGACTCCCATTTTCCAAGGTCAGACAGGTAGAGAGGTGCTCCCCAGGGTCTCTGCTCATAGAAGACAGTTCCGATTGGCCCTTAATTATGTCCTTCCTTTAAGCCTTTTCTGGCTTTTGTTTTCCAAAGGATATCTCTCCTCTCTGGTGTCCAATGCAACAATAGTACCATTTTTGTGGCACACTATTATTTTATAGGCTCGTTAATAAGATGATTTACCAAAAACTCTAATGGATCAGACCATGTATAAAACAGAGGTTAATCATGGCATTGTCAATCATAATTTATAGTGAAATCTGTTCTATTGGTTGACTGATAAGTTTTTTTAATGGCTAATGTTCAGTGGTAATTATACCAGTTTTTCTGCAGTTTAGTAGTACAGGACACTTAATTAATTCGGTCCGAGTCCGCTGTCTGACTGGCACACGACTGTTTTCAAATGCTCACGTGCTTATTCACACGCGTGTGCTCTGTTACTCATTTTACACTGAAATGGACAGTTAATCACATTAAAATCTTAATATGTCCTAGTGTGATTATTAAACTGTGAGCTGCATGCTTTAAGTGAACGTGTGAAGCAGACTGCTCATACACTGGTAACCCCACAGACATTGAGAATAATTTACGTTGTATGAGATTACATAGCAGAGCACAAATCCACTGTGAAGCGCAAATCACATGTAGACTATATGTTTATATAAGTAAATCACAGCATTTGCACTTTAACGATCACACTGAGCCATCTAGTGAACTGTTTATCTGTCAGAAGTAAAGCTTCCATCAAAACCACACGTCAAAATAAAAGCACGATTCAAAATAAAATCTAGGCACCTACAATTTGAAGAAATTGCACCAGAAATATATTGCAATTGTATAGTAAAATATAATATTCACTGTATTGCTATTAATAATAATAATAATAATAATAATAATAAAAATATATCATATTAGCCATATATCACAAACAAGAGTGCATTTGTACTGAATAAAAGTTTGTTAATGCAATGGTATGTGGAAAAGTAATTGTTCTATTTTTTATTTGTTAAAAGTTTTAATAATTAATTTGATTAGACGCCATTTCGATGATGAAATTAAATTAAGCTTTAAAACAAGGAATTCTAGAAAAATAATTAAAAAGGAAAAAAGGATTTGTGAAAAAATAAAACACTTAAGCAATGCATACTTACTTGAGAAACACATGAAGAAACATGCATTTCTTTCTATTTATTATATACATTGAAATGTAACTTTAAATAGGACTTTGTTCAATAGCACACTACCATATTAGAAAATTTTTGCTGTGGTATTGAAATTGGTATCGAGAACTGTGAAATTTCACTTTTTGTTTCTATGAAATTTTGCCATCGTGACAACAGAAGTGGCCGATAATAGCAAATCAGACGTCCACAAAAATCCTGGAATTAATATTTATTTGATATAATATTGACTCAAAAAAAATTTAAGTTTCTTTCATTCATAAGGCTGTTAAGACTTTGTTAATCCGCCAAGGGTTATCGGTACGATTACTGGGCAATGCCGATATTTTCTATATTAATACCGATTTATCAGTGTATTTCTACACTATTACTGTCCAAAAATATTTATTTTATTGTATTTTTTTTATATTTACATTTATGTAGTTAGCAGACGCTTTTATCCAAAGCAACTTACTTATATACTGTATTTGTGTGAAAATCTATACCACAACCTTGCCGCTGCTAGTGCCTTGAACTACTATTTTAATGTATTTTATAAAAGTTACAATAAGGTTTAATATGTTAACAACAGTTTACACAATAATTAACATGAAATAAAAATGAACAGTAATTTTACGGCATTTATTCATCTTGGTTAATATTCATTTCTACATATAATAATACAAGTTTACATTGAAAGCTCTCCAAATGAACACTATTTAAAAATACAATTTTATTTATTTTATTATTTTTGTACATTTAAGTTGCTCTCTTCAAAGATGACTGGTAATATTTTATAATTTAATTCATCCGGTAGTTCTTCTCAGCTTCAGCTTTGTAGGACAACCTGGCAGAATTATAATTTTTTTTAATGGTTATTATTTATTTATATTTTGGTTCTTGCTCTGGGCGGTCTGTGCAGCAGGGTTTGCATAATTTAATCAGGAATGTTGGTTCCCAGCTGGAACAAAAAACTGAAGGACCAATGATCTGAACCCCACACACTCTATCTCAGAGTCCAGGCGAGCTCACGCTGAATCGCTCCATGATTCACAAGCGTTATCAATTGATGGCAATATAACATGAATCATTTATTAAAGGAGTAATTACATGCTATCAAATGTATAATGTTCCATTTAGCACATTTATGTTAAACGCATTAATTAATTCTGAACCCTCCAGTCAACATCACTTTATTTGATTAATACTTTTTTAAAGTCACTGACATTTCCAGGAAGTGCAAGAGATTTTTCTCCGACATCAAATGTGTTTTTTTCATCCTTCAGGAATTCTTGTTGATGTCTTTTCCGTGTTTAGATTTTTAAGGGTGGCACTGCACACAGCACAAAGTTAAATAGCAAAAAAATTCCCAAGAAATGTATTAACAAGTGTAACTTTTTTCCTGTGTTGATTTCATTTCTTCTTCTTCTTCTTCTTCTTCTTCTTCTTCTTCATTATTTTTGGTTCATTTTCCTGGAAGAAAAAGACTACATTTTTAAAACATTTAGCTGCATACAGTAAGTTTGTTTTGTCAACTTTTAAGGGTACAGTGGCATATAAAAGGGCCTCAGTGTTAACAGACATGGACTAAAAGCCACAAAAATCCATTTTGATTTTTAATACACCAGTGTGCTTTTAAATAAAAATAATTTAGCGTCAATGGGCCAAGTTCGAAAGTAAGGGGTGGTTTCAAGCATTCTCATATTAACATTTGCCGCAGCTGGACGTTTTATGTTGGTAAGTGAGTCATGGTTGTAAATATGCACGGGGTCAAACGCTCACGGACTTCAAACAGGTTAACTGGCAGGAAGCGTGAGGTGAGGGCCGTGGCAGCGCGTGTTTTATGCCAGCGAGTAATTGTGTCATAATAAGAGAGAATGAGTGCTGGCAGCTTTCTGTTGCCATTTGGAGGGGTTTGGTGACACTTGACACGGCACTTGAGCTTCACAGAGCAGGGCAGAAGAGATCACCGGAGGACACAGAGGGAGGTAAAGCTTCTATTTAGGTGGCAACACTGGAACGAGAGAGAGGCGGAGCTTGGGAGAAAGGACCGGGGCAGGTTGGAGGGGTCAGAAGTTTTAGAGCAGCTCAATCATTATACAGAGAAGAAGCTATTTTTTTAAAGAGGGGGATATAGAGGGGCCAATATGTACAGAGATCAGATATGTGCCAATTTAAGTGAAGGTTCCATGTTCAATACAAGTTAAGCTCAATCAACAGCATTTGCAGCATAATATTGATTACCACCGAAAATAATCTGAAAAAGTAGGGGGCAATGTTGCACTCTAGGGTTTTGTAATAGAGAATTTAATTTATTTGCGCAGCACTAAACCACTTTTGGAGTGTTTGGCTTTCCATAGCCAATCATTGTCCAGGACAGGGGCTCTGAAGGGGCCAATCAGTTTTAAGATGGGGCAAATGCCACTGTAGCCACACCCCTAGCTCCGCCTATGTTAAAGAGTGAGAAAAATGAATTGAAGAGCAGAAAGCAGGAAGTAACATGCGCATCATGTTTTGAAAATTGACAACTGGCGATTTTAGCTCTGAAAAAGCAGACTAGTTCATATATTACCAGGTGACATTTGTGAAAACTCATTAATTAAGGGCTTCCTTTTTTAAACCCGAAAATAAAAATGTTCTTTCCTTCCTTGTTTCCTCTCTCTCTCTCTCTCTCTCTCTCTCTCTCTCTCTCTGGGAGAGTGGGGCTGAGGGGGGGTCTCTTATTGAGTGACCTTCTTCAAAATAAGCATGTTGCTGGTGGGCTCCGTCTGTGGCCCCTCTCTGATTTACAATGCAAAACCTCCTTCCGTAATCCAAGTGTCCTTTCTGCAATCACAGAGCATAATCTGCCCTCTCTTGTTGCAGACATCACTTTACCGCACCAGCCTGCCACACAATGAATATTAGAGCCGATATTATTTTCTGTGAGCATTGTTCGCCCATCGTCATATCACAGAGATTAAGGCAAGACGAGTGCTTTGTGTATCCACTTGTGTTGTAAAGTGGGCTCATTCTAATACTGTTAAAATAGTCGACGGGGGCCGTGTTCATGAATTATAATGGACACAAAAGGTTTGTCTGTGCGGAGCATGCGAAAGAGAGATGGCTTTGCATTTCATCTGGTACTGAAATAGATTTTTTAAAAGCACTTGTTGTAATGTATTCTCTCCACGATTGCATGGAGACTGTCATCACTTTATTTAAACTTGAAGTCAACAAGAATTCAAAATTGACTTTCACCTAGGCAGGAATTAATGCTAACCAATAGCTTGATAGCTATTTAGGTATTGTTTTAGGCTTCTGTTACTGTATACCAGCCATTAAATATCATCACATATTGGTCGAATACTAGCAAATAACTAGCTATTAAATTTGAAAAACAAGCATTTCCATTGGAATACATCAAGATACTGGAAACTCACGTTCATGTCTAGCTCTTTTCTGGTGTGGAACAGCTACTTTTTACAATCTGGTCAGTTCCTGATGAATAAAATCAATTCGACATTCAATCAATTCAATCATTTGACCAAATCCTGTTTCACACACAAATACGTCACACTACGCAAAAAGTCAAATGGGTTGCAAACAGGGCTGGATTGGGATAGAAATCGGCCTGGGTTTTTACATAGCAACTTGCCCAAAAGTTGTTGAGCAACTTTTGAGCAACTGTTGTGGGTGGAGTCGCTGTCCTTTTCTGCATATCGCGGCGCCATTTTGTCCATTTCGCGGCCGACCCACCAGCCTGCTCGGTTCTTCCGATGGCCAGTCCGCCCCTGATCGGCCCCAAAGTGCGTCAGCCCACCGGGAAAATGCCCGGAATGCAGATTACCCATCCAGCCCTGGTTGCAAATGCAATTTCTTGATGACTTTTAGCCATTTAGTTTTAATCCATAGGGATTTTTCAGCCCTTTCTAGGTTAAACACAGATGTAAAATGTCTTTTCTATTTTAGTGCATTTCTTGTTTCTACCTTTTGTTGGGATTGGACCGCAGGTGTCTGTAAGCCGGTTGAAAACCTCAACCCCTCCTCTATAGTTCTTCAAAAAGAATCCTCAGTTCTTTGGTCTACTGGATAGAGGCGGAATGTCAGTTTTCCAGAGAAAGATCCAAAAAGTCTAACTTGGATTGTGCCTGCAGCTTTTAATTCCCAGGGACAAAACAATTGTAGATCTGCTGTGGGATTTCTAGTGTTTGAGAAGCCAGACAGTAAAAAGGAGACAAAGATAGTGAGACAGACTGTAGGTGGTCTCATCGCAAAGTTGTTTTGGTGGATGTTATCATGGACTTTTGCTGCATGTCTTACAGTAAAAGTTAAGCAAAATCGCTCCATAGAAACTACACAGTTGCACGCATATAATATGGTAAAACATGTTTTCTGACATTATTCCACCTTCTGTTCGACTTCAAACGTTGACATGAATTCAAAATCAACCCTGTTTACTTTTTGAATGTTGATGGTCTTTAATGTGAACGTTTCATCATGCGTGTTATTCGAAAGAAAATAAATGTTCAAATCTGAATCAGATTTGACTTCGCTGAGATTTGTGCGTATTTGAGTTTTGAATATAGTGCTATGTACAGTTAATGCTAAACATTCACTTTTAAACCAAAAACCAAACAACAAAAAGGCACAAATGTGTCAGTTCCTACGTTACATGATAAAAGCTGTTAAGTTTCTAAGTTGGAAGTAGACTCTGCACGTTAAAGATTACAAACACAAATACTTATTTTCTATAGAATAACGTGTTCTGGTGAATTGTTCACAACAGAACAAGCAACATGTATTAAAAAAATCTAGTCGAACAGAAGATGGAAGATCTGTGTGCGTTCAAGAAGGAGGTGTGTAAATGATCTTCAATGTAAAAGAATCATTTTAGCATTGCCATTTAGTTTTTTTTTATGTGCCATTTTCCGACCATTGGAAAAGTTGGATGTCTGAGATATCAAGTGAAAATATTCCACTATTCTGACTTTAAATAAAGCGCAGCCACGGCATTTGGAAGTTTGTTATGCAGTTATACTTTTTTATTATGCCAAAACCATGTTTCTGTCATCGTCCCCTCCCTTAATTCATCATTACTGCTCGGAATAATACTTTGTGAAGAACTAAATTGCTTTGAGGGATAGGACATTAAAGGGATTATTCTCATGTAATCCGTGGGTCCCTGCAGACGTGGATCTGATCACAGAACAGTGCAGGGCATGCGTTACTGAAATAACAATGGAATATTTAAGAAGCGCAGAGCTGCAGCAGAGCCAGAGATATTTTAACTGCCTGTTGTTTCTCTGTTGTCATCCCCAGTTAGCAACAGTAAATCTGATTTTTTTTCACCAGTTTAGTAAATTAATGTGTTTAAAGGTTAGACTAGCGCAAGATAATTATTTCATTATTAGAACAAGCTCTTGTCCCTAAAGAGCTTAAAGTTGTGTCTCTGCATGGTAGATAGAGGCAAGGGAAACCTCTTATGGGAGGAGAGAATTAAAAATAAAAAGAGCACGAGTGCTTGTAACAGTGCTACATAAAAAAGCATTAAACACGGTATGAGAGAAAGCTGGGTACTAATCTATAGTATATTTCGTGAATTAGTAATAAACAAACATTATTATACAGCTCTCTGGAATACTTGACTCTGATTGGTTTAAAAAAAAAAAATACAACATTTTGGTCAACCGATTTCTTTCATAGCTCTGCTTTTTTAATGTGTCTCATATCACTCTGCGGTTGGGTTGCCAACTTTGCGAATACAAGACACTTGAGCATTTTGAGCTATTTAGTATGTAAATAGTGTTTCACCACTTACATTTGTAACATTCTTTAAACAGTCTTTCTTCTCACATAATACAATTATGTAAAGTTAAACATGTCTGGCTTTTATTTTGCGATAATGTCTTACGAGACTGTCTAATCTTCAAAATCCCTTACTTACATAATGCTTAACAGGTCATTTGTTCATGAACATTCATATATGAAAATGTATCAACAAATATGAACCAAAGTTCCATGTTATATTTAACTATTTGATTACTTATTATGTAATGTCCGTTAATGTTATTAATGAAAGGTATTATAAAGTGTTCCTTATTTTTGAAGCTAGTTTTTTGCTAAATTATGATTTATTTTGTTACTAAAAGCTTTTACTCTATTGTAAATGTGGTGTTATTATGAACTATTGAGAGTTGGAACCTTGGGTTTTGCAGTTAGTTATGACGCATTTGAGTTTTGGTGCTTGTGCGGATGCTTGTGCTAGTAGATCATGGCGCTATCATTGTCAATTGTCATGTATTCGATTTCCAGGGAACATACTAGGCTGCGATCACACCAAGCTTTGAGCATGCAAAATTACTTAAGACACTGCAACGGATAAGAATATGATGTCAAGTTCAAGGCCTTCAGATTTTAATAAATGATATATCTCAAATCCCAAATAGTATTATATTCAACATGTTATGACATACCTACTCACTTTCATGGAACAATAAATCATGCAGCTTTGAAATATGATTCTTTCTATTGAGCCAAGAGGTCAGAGGTCACTTGTCTTCTCAGCATTCAAATTCACAGGTCAGAGTTGGCCGAACTTTTGCTTGCAGCGAATGCAAAATTTCCTCGCATGAGCTTGCTTTTTGTAAATGAACTGTGAAATTTAGCTATCCCATTCACATGTGTCTTTAACAGGGTCACTAATTGCCATTCCATTCCTGTTTCTGGTTTTGCAGGTAGAACTAACGGGCAGCAGTGTGTTTGACTATGTTCATCCGGGTGATCACGTGGAGATGGCTGAGCAGCTGGGCATGAAGCTTCCGCCGGGGAGAGGACTGCTGTCTCAGTGTGCTGAGGACGGGGCCAGCTCTGCCTCCTCTTCCTCTCATTCCGAGACACCTGAGCCAGGTAAGACCATGTTACAATAGGCCCTATGTGTGGCTATACTGTATATGTCAGGTTAAACACAAAAGTGTTTAGAGGTTAGAGGTGACATCATAGAACTGATATTGCATATTAAATGCATGCAACCTCAGATTGGTTTGCGGTGATTTGTGCTTTATTTTTACTCCCTATTTTGGTTTTCCTTCCATTCCTTTCCTTTGTTTTTGTTTGTTTGTTTGTTTTTAAACACTAAGCCATGTTGTTTTTGAAGTCAGTGATCTATGATGTTCCAACTGGTCTATATGATGCATGAAGACTATAAGTGGACTTTAAAACACCAGAAATGTGTGTTTGACATAATATGACCGAGTGTGTGTCGCTGGACCTGAACTCTCCAGACGGGCCTCTTGCGGCCACAGCACTATAACACGGGCTTACCCTGCTCCCGAATTTAATTAGACAAATTGTATAGCAGGGATGACGTTCCTCATCGGAATTCCTTTCAGGGCGCTTATAGACTTTGCCTTCCAAATGTTCCCATTTTCATTGTGTTGTACTGATGATAATTTAAGTATTAGGGGAAAATCCATTTATAAATTAAACAAAATGACTTGATATCCATCAGTCCCCGAGTTCATCAAGCTGTTCAAACATGAGGGAGATTGTCTGGTCGGCCGGGGTCTTCGGAGAGCTTCGGTAATTAGATCTTCCAAGGATTTATTCTTTGCTGATTGGAGCTTTAAATTAATTGAATTTCCACATTCGTGGTTTTGTCCTTTTCATGGCATTTTTTTTTTCTCGTCTTTTTCTTCTAACCAGGAGGAATTTCACACTGGCAGACTCGATGTGTACATGGGTGTGTGTGTGTTTGAAGGTGATATGAGTGTTAATTTATTGGTGGTTGTGAGACAGGGGTGTTTGATAGTTGGGTGGGGTGGAGTTCTGACGTTAAGATTTATTTGTAATCACGCAGACTCATTATGTGCCTTACAATTTCTCAAAGGGCACAAAGTTGTGTCACATACACCAGTGCTTATCTTGTAAATTATGAGGTCACAGAACAAAGACTGGTGATGGATGCTGCAGATTTTTGGGGTGGGGGTGGGGGGTGCACATAACATATATGAAAACTGATGTTTTAATAGACACTTCAAGTGTGTGCCATGACTAAACGTGACATGCCAACACTGATCGCTGTGATGTGACAACGCTGATTAGCTAATAGCATCACAAGACACACACATATATAGTCAATTTCACACTATAAATTAGATAAAAAAAATATTTGAATATTTGAAAAATTGAAGAGCAATAATTCTTTTGAAACTGTTCCGCTATGACAGTACCTGAAGTACCTGAGAAAACTGATAAAACAACACAGTAAATGTGTTTAAATGTGCAGACCAATTTGCTGATGACTACCAAAGTCAGCACATAAAACAATCCGACAATGGAAGAAAACTGCATGTATATGACATTTAAAATCATCAGGTTTTTCTCAGCTTTTACGTTAAAACTTGAATAGACATTCGCACAACACTAAGTTTTGAATTGAGGTGTTACACACTCCAGAACGCAATGACTCAAAATCAAGCTTGTGTAGCTAGAAGCGTTCACATACTTACATAGAGTATGTTTCATAAAACTTTCACGGCAATATTGCAAGTTATTGACATTATTATTATACTATTATAAATTTCCTTCATAGGCGTATGAGGTGGGGATCCACAAAAATAAAAACTGTATCCAATTCCAGAGGTGTTGGATTCTGGATTTGGTTTGCTGTGGCACAAATTAAATATGCACATAGACCTCTCCTCTCTCTTTTTCTTTCTCTCCCTCTCTCTTTGATTGAAAGCCAGGCTGAGCGGTGTTTAAAGGAGAGTCAAGCGTTTCGTTCACCTCCTGTCACCTCCCTCATATGAGTGTGTGTCCTGCGTCTACACACGCATTTTTTTCCTTTCCTCCCCCTTTTTCTGCCTGTGATGCCACTTTTTTCATCTGCTCAACCTGCAAAGTAAATTGTGTTATCTACAGCCTATTTTAAATATCAGCGGATGCGGAGGGAGGGCGTTCATTCCCTCCATCACTGTTTCCATCTCTCTCTCTCTCAAGGGCATGACACATCGGCAATAAGCATGGCAGTATTTTTCTTGAAGATCGTAATCCTGCTGTTTGTCAACAAGAGGCTTTTGATGAGCATGAAAGCGGCCCCTCTTTTGTGCATTAATAAAAGAAAACGATTCAAGCTTCATTTGTAATGCAATGAATTCAGAAAGAGAAGAGTGCCTCTTTGACATCTGTCCAATAGAATTCAGCATAGAGACATCTTACAAATGCACATCACCTGCTGTACTGTTCTATAGTTTTTTTGGCGTAGTTATGCTATTAAATAAGAACACTTAATGCTGCATGCCATTCTGCAATATATTTTCTGTGCATCGAGTTTGCTGATTTGCTGATCTTTTGATATGTTTGTTTAGTTTTATCTTGTAAAGTGTTTGACTTTTCTTTTGGAAAACTGTACAGTGGACCATTCTGTTTTTGTTTGTTTGTTTTTTCACATTTATACTTTATTCTGATCATCACTTTTAGTATTATTATTAGTAGTAGTTGTTATGGTATATTAAAGCTATAAGCCATAAGAGGCTGTACAGTGATTTTACCATGGTTAAACATAAAAACAAATCTGAATTAATAATTTCACTAGAATTCAATTAATGTGACATTGCAGATGGGAATATATTGACTTATAAAATAAAGATGGATGGATGATGGATGGATGGATGGATGGATGGACGATGGATGGATGGATGGATGGATGATGGGTGGATGAATGGATGGATGATGGATGGATGGATGGATGGATGGATGGATGGATGGTTGATGGATGGATGGATGGATGGATGGATGGATGGATGGATGGATGATGGGTGGATGGATGGATGGATGGATGGATGGATGGATGGTGGGTGGATAAATGGATGGATGGTTGATGGATGGATGGATGGATGGATGGTTGATGGGTGGATGGATGGATGGATGGATGGATGGATGGATGGTTGATGGATGGATGATGGATGGATGGATGGATGGATGATGGATGGATGGATGGATGGATGGATGGATGGATGGATGGATGGATGGATGGATGGATGGTTGATGGATGGATGATGGATGGATGTATGGTTGATGGATGGATGGATAGATGATGGATGGATGGATTTATGGTTGATGGATGGATGGATGATGGATTGATGATGGATGGATGGATGGTTGATGGATGGATGATGGATGGATGGATGATGGATGGATGTGGCTGCCAAGCAATGTACATAAATGTATATAATTAAAAAATACATTTAATAAATTATATAATAAAAATAATACATTTTAATTATTATATAAAATTTGTAATAAATAACTATTTATAATAATATAATTATATTTATAAAATAATAATTATTAATAATAATAATATTAATAATAATAGTAAATTGTAAAACCCATGGTAAAATCACTGCAATCAGTAGCTTCAAATGTGGCTAATCCAATCAGTTTTTAGTTTTTTGATGATACATTTTGGCCTATTTATTTTTGTTGTCATTCAAATGATAAAAAAAAAAAGTTAGATTTTAACCCATTATTCTGTTATGTATATAACATCAAGGGTATGACAACATCTATAAATGTTAGAAAAACAAGAGATGTGGCATTAAAACATTGATATAACAAACGAGATACTATCTGCAGAATTAACCTTTTGCGGTAGTGCATATGAGGCTTATGGACTAATAACACGGTATGAAGAGCGTATCGCTTCAGCACAGGGCTGCACGGGCATCTCGGGGCAAGCAGAGCATCAGTCGCCTGTGGGCATGGTGATGTGGACTCTCCCGCAGGGTCAGACCTTTGATTTGTGTGGATTCTCCTCTAGCCTTTAACAGGTGTCTGCTGCTGTGGGTGACATTTTAAATGCAAATAGAGCTCTTTACCACAAGGCCTCTGAATCTACCCCTGTCAGACCAGAGTAATACCCCCCAGCCCAGCACACACGCACACATATGCACAGACATATTCATGTCTTTGTTGCATACACACACTCTATTGTACATGAACACACATGCACATATGGGCACAGAAACGCTGTCAGAGAGAGGTTATGTCTGAAGTGAGCTGTCAATAGGAACAGACTGGAGTGAGATCATGTGATCTGTTTGTTTACAGTTTTTTGAAGAGGTGTTAGAAGATTGTATTTGAGAGCATGGGCTGTTTCTGGCCAGTTTGCACAGGTGTCAAAATTCTATCAACGGGCTTTCATTTTCTACTCTCAGATGTATTGCAGTACAAGCATTTTAATGGTAGAAAAGTAATTGCACGAGTAATTTCTCAGATAGCAAACATACATTGCCGAGATGTATGTGAAAGCGTGCATCATCTGGAAAGCATTGTGTTCTCTTTTAAACGTCCAATACAAACTAAGGGCATGTCCACACTAATCCGTTTTTGTTTGAAAACTCTGTTTTCAGTCTCCTAACATCATCGTTTTCCAAAGTTTGCCGTAATGGAGTTTGTTTTCGAAATGTTCTGTTTTGTGGTGTGGCAAAATGCTGTACTAGTGTGGTAAACATTACAAAAATGTCTATGAGGACTAACAAAAAGTACTGTAATGTTTTTTTGGCAGTACCATGGTATTTTGTGAAGTATCTTCGTGTACCATTTAAATCCCATGTAACATAAATAGATAATCCATGGAGATCAGGGCTGGACTGGTAATCTGGCATACCGGGCATTTTCCCGGTGGGCCAAAGCACATTGGGACCGATCAGGGGAAGACTGGCCACCTGGAGAACCAAGGGGTCAGCCGCAAAACGGGACGAATGGGCCGCGATTCAGAATGGACCACAAAACGGTGCCATGATATGCAGAAAAGGACAGTGAAAATCACAAAAATGTTGCTATGTAATATCTCAGGCTGATTTCTCTTCCCAGTCCAGCCCTGATGGAGATATTAGTACCATATCAAGGTAGCATGTATTACCATCCAATACCATCAAAGTACTATTTCAGTATTCAAAATATGTGTTTAAAATATTCCTAGTTCTATAAGCCATAGGTTACACTATACAATAAGGTTAGTAAACATGATCTAACAATGAAGAATAATTTTACAGCACGTATTAATCTTGGTTAATGTTATATTTAACATATACAGTACTAATACATTGTACAATTACATTTTTCATAAATCATAATTTAATCATGTGGGTTTGGAACAATATGAGGGCAAATAAACGATGACAGAATTTTTGGGTGAACTATCCCTTTAAGTTTCTTTTAGCCATAGGACACTTAAGACATCAGAGGCATCTAGATAAGGTTGTTGACATTAGTCATTGGTCGCTGTCCGCTGTCTGGGCCATTTGGGGATTCTGTGGTCTGCAATAGCCAGAATTCTCCCAGGTGAATACTGCTCATCGTATGTGTTTGGCACATATAGAGAGGTGTCCTTGAGAAGTGGAGTTGGGGGTCACACGTGCAGTTAGAGCTTTTAGAGTACAAATAATGGGATTAGCACTCGTTGGCAGCTGACAAAATCCTAACATACCTATCAAACAGGCATGTTTGCATTGGCAAACACAGTTTTAGTTTTAAATGCGCATGTACAGTAGTTTAGATCAAATTGTGGGGATTTTTGTGTGTGTGTGTGTGTGTGTGTGTGTGTGTGTGTGTGTGTGTGTGTGTGTGTGTGTGTGTGTGTGTGTTTAAGTGTGCACTACTAATGAGAGACTTACTGTATTTTGATTCCACTTACAAAAAGTACAAGGTATTACCATTAAAAATGTCCCTAAAAAAGTATTCTGACACTTCAGCCACACTTAAAAAGGTCTGACAGTTTTGCATTACATAAAGTATCAAATCAATTGTCATCTGAGTTAATCATTAATGCAATGAATTTTAACCAACTGGTGTCAAGGTGATTTTTAGTGGATATATGAAGTCAGTTCCTATCAAGTTCTCCTCATGGGAGTGTCCTAGCAGAGTTAAACAAGTGTAGTTAATTACATTAACTATGACTGTTTTCGACAAACATTTAATGACCAAAAAGTGTCTAAATACTTCATATTTGTCTTCATGTATCAAACAATGTTTTGCTTGAAAAGTGTGCTTGTGGTATTTTCATTTAAAAGAAATGCCTCTTGGTTAGATATTTTTTTATCTAGTGCATTGACATTCATACATATTAGTGTTGCCTAAAAAGTTTCCAGATTCTTTTAGGGGCCACTTTACCATGGAAAACCCAAAAAACAAAGCCATATGACACCATACCATTGTATCACCGCAGTAATTTCTGTAAAGTTCTGCAGAGTGTTCTTGTATGCAATAGCGACTGAATTTCAGCATGCACACAAACTGCAAATCACAACACTGTGGTCAGCATAATGACACAAACACCTGGGGTCTGGGAAAATGGGATATCAATGGGGGTCAGGAGTAATCACATGACAAAAACTATTGGAGGAGTTTTAATTGAAACCTGAAGTTCGAGAGGTGTACGGCTCAAATATATTGATTTTATTTAGGCTGACCCATCCAATGAGGTCACATTTGAAACCATGTGACATTTCTTCAATTCATCTCACTTTCAGACCCCAATACACATACATTGCGGTCTGGAGGCAGGAGGAAACTTCCTCTATAGTATTTCTCTGATAAACACCATAGCTATGGAACACAAACACGATGGCAGAAAAAAACCAGAGAGAGTTCACAGCAAGGACATATATTTTTTTCTTCTAATGCATTACATACAGCCCATTTACACAATACCAAATTATTATCAATGGGCTATCTTCATTTATATTGACGCTGCTTGTCAGGGAATGGAATATATAATAGGATGCATATCCGATGCAATAACCGGAGAAAAACCTTAGAATTAAATTGCACATGATACAGGCCATTAGAGATTTGGGCTATCGATTTCACCAACCCACTTGTGCCTAGACTTAGTGCATGCTTGCATGAAAAGATAAAAACTTTGCGGCCATGCCCACTGACTTTGCATGTATGATGTATTGCATAGATTTGCGCTCAAGGCATATCACTCTTAAAATAGGGCCCTATATCTTGCTAAATTGAATGATTCACTCTAATGTACATCATATTACCAAAATAAATACAAAAATATGTTAAGACATTAATTTTAAGTCATATAAACCCTTGAGAATAAGCCATTAAAACGTCTGAAATTACTACTTTTCTTTTCTTTTCTTTTTTGTCTATGCAGGACAAATCAGGGAGTGTTTTTGAAATTTTTAGGTGGTTAAATATGTAATGCATCATCTTAGTTACTTGGAGATGAGTTATTGAACAAAATATGTATTTTGTGTTCTTTTCAAACACGCACAGAGCGGAAGAGAGCATTATGGATGTAGAGAGAGAGATTGATTAAAAGGACAGTTTTGCCGGTGATCTGGGAAATAAGATGGCAACGGGACAGTGTGTTCCAACTGATCTTGTGCATTAAAGACAGGTCAGAGGCAAGTGTCTGTCTGAGATGTTCTCAGGAGTGAGATAAAGAGTAAGCAATAAAGAGAGTCAGGAGGCATCACGTTACTAAACCTACATTTTTGCAAAGTTATTTTTATGTGTCTTATTATATCCTGTTGAAATGAACAGTAGAGGGGCTACAATAACAACAACAATTTACGTTCCCTTTTATACAAATCATATTTAAAATTTTCTGACACTTTTGGTTAGGTTTAGGTTTAGGGTTTAGGGTAGGGAGGTAGGTTTTGTTGACTTAACTCGCTTATAGCGCTACCCAGTGGACATTTCACCTCAGAACTTCCACGATATGTGTAAGGAACCATGTAAAATCATTTAGCAAAAATACCACCACAGTCACGTAACTATAAGGTGAGGCTGACAATTTTGGTTTGCATGCTGTCTTAGAAGGTAGCTACCTATGTAGACAGCAAGGCAGCTCAATAGGGTCTTGAACATAGCTACTTTTCATTTAAAGTTTCTCATGGCTGATCTTTTTAGAACTAACAAATGTTCAGAGAGCCATGTGAGTTCAGAGATTTAGATCAAATAGACACGTTTAATACAGCCCAGCCGGAACAACCCGTCTGACCCTGCTCCAAACAGTTGCTGGTTTCAGAATCAGGTGTCCAGTCATGCACAAATACTTTGCTATACTATTAACACAGAGAGGGATGCTTAATTTCAGGGATTCAGCTATCCTGTAGATGCATTTTTCGAATTACAACACAGCCACCATAAAGCCACCAATTTTCCGTAAAGCATTACTGATATTTATTCTGTTACACGCCTCGATTTGATTAACAATGCAAAGCCTATTCTTCTGTCCATCTGCGGTTCTGTCAGTGAAGGAGTGCATTTAATTAAAATAAACATTGGTCTCTGCTGTGATGTTCTGCCATCTTTTCTATAGGCAAAATCAAGTTGCGTCTTGTCTCTGATGTAAATACTAACAGAGGTGTTGCAGTCGGCAGTGCAGGTGACTGTCGTGAGTAATGCATGCATATTTGTTTTCCAGTAACAACTATTACATGAGACATGACTGAGGCACAGATTCAGAGATTTGCGGCATGATTTTTTCCAATGGCAGTCGGCAATCACAGATGGCAGAGAAGGATATTTGCCATTGTCACTGTGAAGATTAGCAACGGGATATGGCAGTACAGAAAATGTGATGGTCTTGTTTCAGTGTTACTGTTATTGTTTCATTATTTCAGGAAGCAGTGGTTCCCAACCCTGTTCCTGGAGACACATTTTGGATATCTCCCTAATCAAACACCTGATTCAACTCATCAGCTCATTAGTGGAGACATCAAGACCTGAATTGGGTGTGCCAGAAAAGGGAGATGTACAAAACATGCAGTGTTGGGGGGCCTCCAGGAACAGGGTTGGGAACCACTGCTCTAGAGAATTCCACAAACCTCTGTTTTATTTTTTGATTACATAATAAGAAGGTTTTTTTGCTTAATTCTAAATAAATCACTGGACATGTTCTCAACAAGCATGTCATGAAGTGGCACGTTGGGCCTGTTGTGCTCACATGGGTTATGCAGTCACTTAAAGGAATTGCAAAAATAAATGTTGTTTTCAAACGGTTCTCCGAATGCACCCTCGGTGTGTCTTTGGTCGCAAAAACAAATAGCCCCGCCCCAAACTCACACCATTGTTTAAGACGATATATAACTGTGTGAAGATGTCTGCACCGCTCGAACAAACAGCAATTTTGGAAAGTGCTACAGAGCCACAGTGTTTACACTTTTTGCTGAAATCAACCTACTCATTGCTTACTTATAGTTATTTTTACATATAAGGAGTGATGGGAGAAAGTGTTTTCACATCGAAAAAAAATTACACCCATCAGCTTTAACTACCGTACATAAGGATTAATTGAATTTTTGATTTAACCATATTACAGATGACGGATTCTCCTGTGAGCTTGTTTGTGTAATTCACTTATAACACTGATGCTATGACATTACTTCTAGTAGTTAATAAAAGACATACAGTAATGCTTGTTAATTTTGTCTGTGTGTGGGGAAAAGTCATAACTTACTAAGTAATTATGATAGTGCCTATCACTTCATCAGATTGATTCACTGTCAAAAGCTCAGAGCTGGGCATCGTGATGAACTAACAACCATAAATAAAGAGAGCAGCCTGCTCACTAAGACAAATGTTTTTAATCATCTGATGCGTTCATTTATCCCAGGCCTAAGCTTAGCCTAAAATTAAGGCCCTTGCTAGAACATAACTTGATTTAGAAATGCCCATCAATCCTGGCTGGCCTTCAACTGCAGGAAAAGCGCATTAGACAGTGTCCTAACCACATGCTCCACATTAAATCATGCCGATTAATTGTCAAACAAATAATTGCGATTATGACGATTATTTGTCTGTTTTAGGCTGTGATGATTAATTGTCGCGTTAAGGGCTTTCATGATTAATATTATTTTGATATTTACAACTTAAGAAGTCATTTTTATATATTTAACTTCAAATATGTAAATCAAAAAATAAAATAGGAATAAACTATGATTTCCTTTTAAGGCTTTAAAAACGTGTGAATGACATGAAAAATAACGTTTTAAATATAAAAATATTTCTTAATACTTAAAATATGTCTCTCTTTTTGGCCAAAAGTACCTTTTGTCAATTTTACATTTACACTTATTTTATTTTATTATTTTTGAAATAAAAATAATTTGGATATTTTTTTTATTTATTTTTTTAATTAGTTTTTTTTTTTAATTTCCTGATTTCTTCACTTCACATTTACATTTACGCATTTGGCAGACGCTTTTATCCAAAGCGACTTACAGTGCACTTATTACAGGGACAATCCCCCCCGGAGCAACCTGGAGATAAGTGCCTTGCTCAAGGACACAATGGTGGTGGCTGTGGGGCTCGAACCAGCAACCTTCTGATTAACAGTTATGTGCTTCAGACCACTACGCCACCATCACTCACATGCTATTGAATGCTCTGATTAAACCCACGAGCCCTTATTTGTCATGAAGCAAACCTTTTTTTAAAAAGATTTTTGTCATCATTTAATAACTTCACAGAAATAGAGTAAGTGTGCGTCTCCTCTTTGTCATTAACACAGCGTTTATGATTGAACCAGGAACATTTGCCATTACACGATCATTTAAAGTGAAACCGGAATGCTTTGTGTCACTATCAAAGTTATACTTGTTTATACTTTTAGTTTATATGTAATAGTTTGGCGCGAGTATCTTCTGACAGTGCACACATCAGAGTGCTCCAAGCGCTCTTCGGGACAGCAGCTGGTTGATGTCAGCGGTGCGGCTCAGTGACGCTCGGACTCTGAGTTCAACTGAATGACACGCAGACGCGCCGTTCATGGCATTTATTCAGTATATTCACTTAAAATTCACTTATTTGGGCATTAAAATGTGATTGGAATTTGAATGCCCATTAATTGCAGTTGTCTCAAATAACTGCGGTTAGACAGTTATTTAATATTCGCGACAGGCCTAGTTATGACAGTTACTTAACACACAAGTAAATATGTTTGTTTTTTGCTTGAGGCTTACTTAATATATCCAAAGGATCTTTGTTACCTCTTTTTTTTTTCATTTGAATGTTTCTTGGTTTTGTTTGTTTTTATTTAAATATAGTTAGAAGATGAGTCATATTAGATGGCAAATGACACCAAACATACTTGTTCAAAACATTGGTTGTCCAAAATACCTTTCAACATTTATTTTATTTTAATAAGAAAATCTCACCTTTTATCTATTATTTAAAATATGTTTTATTTCAATCTGGATCGGATGCTTTTTTTTGTGTTTGTTCTAATTAATTGAGTTCATTGTATCATATTTGCTTTTACTCAACATTGGGTTTCAGATAAATGTGAGTTCTGAGATTCGTTTATTCCCAGTGACAGCACTGAGGATGATGAAGTCAGTGACTGCCTCTCATCTCAGCTATTATTAAAGGGTATTATTATTAAGCTATTCAAATGTCTATAGTGTTTCAGCCATTGTGAGCCCTCCAGTATCAAACCTTACAGAAACATGGAAAACAATCCAACGAGAGGAACAAAGAAACTAATGACAGCTTAGCCGGCCTAAAAGATTGAGAATTCTGTCACGAGGAAAGCACCAGATCACTGGAGGAGGAAGGATGCCGAGCTTTGAAAGACAAAGGCGGGATCAAGCGGTCTCCAGACTATTAGAAGCCAGTTTTATTTAAGCTTATTTGGCTGATAAGGTTGTCAGAAAGGGCTTTTTATCAGGAGAGATGAGTAGGCGCCAAGCATTACACCGCTGTTCCCAGGCAGTGGGTGCGCAGCGAGTCTCGTGGTGGGAAAGTCTTTCTGTAAAGCTGTTTTGCGCTTTCACCCTGTAAAAGCCAATTTGAGCTCGGCTCCTGCAGGATGAGAGGGCACTTATGCCTGAACCCAGAGAAGATCTTTTGTTTGATGTGTTTTATGGATTTGATTAGAGTTTGTAGTACATTTTCAACCCTCTTTGTATGTTTTTTGTTTGTTTTTGTGGGCCAAAGTACTTTTGGATTGGTCTGATTTGTTTTTTCAGACTTGGATGGGTGTTTAAGTTTTGCCTCTTTTATTTGTTACATAGTGGAGAACTCGAAATGGGTGGAAGGGTGGGGGGGGGGGGGGGGGGGGTTGGACACATCATAGATAGGATTCAAACCTGGATCAGGATGTTTGCTGACTTTTGCCATACATTCTCAGAAAAACTGGCACTGTTTAAGGAAAAAGGGCCATCACTGGGGTGGTACAAACAAGGGGGTTGCCTCAATCAGCCGGCAGGGGGATAAAGAGGAGCCAGAGACACCAGAGAGAGAGAGATGTACGCAGCCGAGGATCATGTGCATTCTGTGTTTGGCCGGGGGGGTGGGGGTGGGGGGGGGGGGGGGGGGTGAGTAAGACATGCCGGTTGGTTTCCTGGCCTGAATCAGGTGTTGGAGGTATGTGACGAGGAGGACAGTGGGGCTGGGCCTTTAGGATGGATGCCTGGCGCTGAGTTACCGCAATCAGCCAGGAGAGGGATAAAGAGGAGCCGGAGATGCCAGTGAAGGAAAAAGAGAGAGAGGTGCACACCTCCATCTCTTTATGTTGTGTTTCATTAAAAGCCTTTGTTATCCCGGTTCCTGTATCCTCATTTACAATGAGCAAGAGACCTGTATGCCACAGTGGTGCCAATACCCAGGAGTTGGAGGAAGACGTGCTGTCAGAGAGTCCTCGCCACTGACGGAGGATCACAACGTCAAGGGAGTTCTCGACACTCGCTGGAGCAGTGTGCCAGCTGTCGGACAAAAGGGACGGCTGACGGGTCCAGCGCTATCACCCGGCGTTGCTGAGTACCGCTGTGCAGCTGGCTGTGGACCGACTAGTGGCGTGGTCGGGAACCAGAGTTTTTTTCCCCCTTTTCACATTTTCGGATGGTTCCCTGGCCTGAATCGGGCTTAGGGGGAATGTGACAAGAAGGAAAGCATGGCCGATCAATAAGGATGGATGCGTGGTGCAGAGTTGCCTCAATCAACCGGCAGAGGGATAAAGAGGAGCCGGAGACGCCAGTACGAGAGAGAGAGAGAGAGAGAGAGAGAGATGCACGCAGCCGAGTATCATGTGCATTCTGCATTGGGCTGGGAAGGCCAACAGTGTGAGCGTCACACGGAGCTGGGTGTGTGTGTGTGTGCTGGAAAGCACTTTTTTATTGTGTTCCTTTTGGAAGTGTCACATTCATTTATTTATTTTATTCCATGTGATTGGGTGTGTTTTAGCTATGCTTTGTTGACAAAATTGTCTACACTAGAATTGAAATGTGCAAGATTGCTTCTACATTTGGATGGAGTCATTAATATGATCATATTTAAGGTGTGATTGCATCATTCCGTATATGAAGTGCTTTTTCTCTGAAAAATTTGGCAATCCACTTGACCTCAGAATCCATGTCACAGATGAGACAATGAACAGAATATTGCTGTTATTCACAGCTTTCTCCGCTATTTATGCACACTCCCTGCAGAAGCGAGTTGCTTTTGTTGCCAAATTTCATATATATACACGTTTGTTTAACTGGGCCTTACAACGCAGCAGAGATAAGGGCCAAGCAGCTAACAGGCCTTCACCCAATAAACGGGGGAAATTATCGGCTCTGTGACTCCTCGTGACACAATTTGTCAGACTTGCTGATAGAAAACAAATTCTATTCATAAAGCCACACTTCCCTTGGCACCGGTGTGATTCGCAAGCAATTCAATTATAGTTTTGTGCGATAGTGAGTCCAGAGAGAGAATCCAGTCTGACAAGAAATATGACAGAACAGTAACGCAGTGTTTATGCAATTAAACTTTCACTGACAATACCTGCAGAGTGATGAATATCTGGGTGGACATATATGTGAGAGAGCGCTGCCCCATAAGGACTGCACATTTTCATGATTTTACTGCCCATTCTGATCTGTTAGGGTGCCGGTGAGTAGAGAGAGTGGGAGAGAGAGAGAGAGAGAGAGAGATAGAGAGAGAGAGAGAGAGAGAGATAGAGAGAATGCAAGGAACAGAGCAGAAAGTTTCAACTCAACACAGTGAGAAAGTTGTTGAATAACCTTGTGAGTTTCAAAGAAAAGGGGAGGGTGATTGAGACAGCAGAAAAAAAAATTAAGTTTGTATTTGTGACAGTGAAATGAGAAAACCTGCTGAGCGACAGTGGGCTGAACCCAGTGCAGTGGATTTCGTTTTCATCACTTGTCTAAAAGTTTAAAAATTTCCGTCATGTTGTCAAGTACTTTTTGTTTTTTCAAACCAAACTAATTATTCACAAAACTATGAGGATCAACAAACTGTTCTAATTATTATTGATATAATGTTTAACTTAAATGACTCAGGATAAATGTACTCAAGTGTAGAGCGGAGGAGGGCGGGGCCGGGCTGGAACAACGCACGCCCGGTCCCAAATCAGCCTGATGGGTGCGCGCGAGGGATAAAGGCAGCCGGGATGACGGTTCGAGAGAGAATTACAGGCAGCTGCTCTGTGTGTTTATGTTTGTGTGTTTGTGTTCGGGTTATTATTAAAACTATTATATATATCGTCAAGCCGGTTCTCGCCTCCTCCTTTCCATTGAACTGCTTTACATCAAGCTTATACATACGTATAAATAAAGACACAAATGAGTGTTTTAAGTAAGTTTTCATTTTTGATTTTAATTAGTCTTAATCAGTGTCATCTAAGGTCTTCCAAATCAAAGAAAATTCCATTAATTGACCCTTCATGCATCAAGTAAATTTAATTTAATGTAAGGTTTATTGTTTAGTTTTGATTCTAGTTTATCTAAAGTCAAAGAAAATGATGTAAGTTTAAAAAGAATAAACAAAGAAGCAAACGTACATGTGTACGTACAAATAAACTAATGAAGAAAGAATCAAGCTTGAAAGTTACAATACAAAATGTAATATAATTTTACATTTTTCACCGTAGTTATTCTAAATCAAAGACAATTACATTCATTTACCCTACATGCTGCTGTCAATAACTTAAAATTAAACAACAAACCTATAAGCGAACAAACAAACATATAAACGAACAAAGATACTTCACAGTCACTTTAGTTATTGTAAATCAAATAAAATGATATTCATTATCTCAACATATTGCACTACTGTCAATAACATAAAGAAGAAAAACAGAACAAACAAACCTACAAGCAGGCAAACAAACAAACATATGAATGAACAGAAGAAAAAAAACAAGCTCCAAAGTCATGAGAAAAGTTTTATTTAATGTTATATTAAAGAAAATGACTGTATATTAATTTACTCTATATGCTGCCAATAGTGTAAAAAAAAGGCAGAACAAACAAACAAACGTAAAGCGAACAAACAAAGTATTAACATTGAAGGAAGAAACAAGCTCCAAAGCAATAAAAAAACATTTCATTTTATATTCAAGAAAATTATATTCATTTAATATACAGTATATGCTGTCAACAATGTAAAGACAGAACAAACAAACAAACAAACAAACGTATGAGCAAACAAATGAAAGTATGTATGAACAAATGAAGAATGAATGAAACAATCTCCAAAGTCAAGATACATCATTTCATTTCAGGTTTATCAAAATTGTTATTGTGTCTGTGCACTTTTCTTTTTTCAATGAGAGAGCACACGCAGCTGTGTGTGCGTTAACGTTTTGCTTGTGCTGAAAAGCAGTTTTATGTGTCTTTTCTGTCTTCGCCCAGAGGTCCTTCGCTATTGGTCATCTTCGTTTCTTTGTGACTTTTATGAGGGTGCTAGTTTCAGGTTTTATTCAAATGGGGATATCAAGCATGCAGTTTTATCCAAAAGATCAGAGCGGAGGTGAGCTGTTCTTTTTAATTAATCATTTGTCCTTCAAACAGTGAAGTTTCTCTCCTCAGCGTACTCTCTCCACAGATAATTAGGCCCCATAGTTCAGTTAATTCCACAGGAGAGCTCATGCTAGCCACCTGCTCCTTTTGGATGGCTAATCTTTGTCTTGTAAGATTCTGTCCCCGTAGAATTGTTCCGTCTTGTGAAGAATGAGAAAACGGCGCTGTTTTTCCCCGTAGTGTCCCACTGTTGCTTGAATTCATAATGAGGGACCCAACCACCCCCCCACCCCCCTCTTCATACCGCTCTTTCACTCTGCGCACATTGTTAGGGAGGTGTTGATTTTAGGTGTATGGATCGCAAAGTAATCCTATTATTTCAAAGTGAATAACAAAGCAGGCTGCCTCTTTTTTTCTCATGCTGTTCCATTTTTTTCAACCTGCTAGGGCTTTGTTTCTCCATCATAATTATTTCCAAGTCAGATCCACGCTGATTTCCTGGTGGACTTGTGTACCTCTGACTAACTTGAGGAACAACGGCACGCCGGATAATTCGCGCCGCTCCTCTGGGGTGGTGTTCTATGTTTTTTTTTTTTTCAAGGACATTTTTATTACGAAGCTGATGGAATTTGCATATTAATTCATTTCTTTCAATTTTTAAGATTAAGTGTTGTCAACATGTATCAGTGCAAGGTTTTGACAGAGCTGATGAAATAGGTCAGTCAAGCTTGAACGTTGCGCCGTTCAAGCAGCCAGCTGCAACCTCTCTCTCTCTCTCTCTCTCTCTCTCTCTCTCTCTCTCTCTCTCTCTCATACCGCAAACTCACATTGCATACTCAATCACACACTCTTTCTTTCTGTTGTTTTTTCCCCCTCTGTCTGTGTTTTGTGCTACTTGATTAAAGGAAAAGTGTGGCCTTGGCTAAAATGACATGCCAAATTCTTTCAACTTTCGTTGAAGGCGCTCCCCTAAATTAGAATGCCATTAGAGGATTTTGATTTATCAAGTGCTTTTTCATGTTTCACTTTTGCATGTTTTTTTCTCGCGAGTAATTGAGTGACCTTTTGCGGCTGTAGTTTTGCCTGCCTCGGTCAATAAGCGAAGGGTTTTACATTCATTAGTATTATCTGCATGAGTCTTATAGTGTCGTGACAGTGATGGGACGCAAAGCTTTTTTTCTTTTCAGTTTAATTCTTGAAGTTGGCAACAAAAACAATGAACAGATGAAAATAAATCATGGAAGTGTAAATCTAAAAAATCCTAGGAGCTAAATTTGAATATGAATGAAATCGAAATATTGCTGTTGTAATTATTATTATGGCCAATGTCTATACATATACAGTACAGTGTCCCAAAATGTATTTGAACACTGTAGTCACACTTGCATTAGATGACAAAATATCAAGCAAGTGGCATTTATTTTAAAGAAAGATACCACAATCAAAATTTTCAAGCAAAATGATACACCGTGTTTACTCAAAATTTGAGAACAGAAATGCTTGCAGATATATCAGTCTATCACTATAGCTATTACCATATGTTACTGTTATGAGATGTAATATACTGTATGGTTATTCTGACGGTCTAAAATCATCTTCATAAAGCAAGCTGCTATAGATTGAAGCAAACCTGATTTCAAAGCCAAGTTTAGCCGTTAAAGGTCGAACGCACTGCTGTGTGCCGTGTGCTGCTCTGATGTAGTGAATCCCCTGGGCTCAGAACTCATTAGCTGTGAGTGAAATTGTCTCTGTGACAAGTATTATTACTACAACACCTGTTCACCACAGAACCCTTTACTTCAGATGACACTTTCTGTGTTCAACTTTTGGTCTCTGAATCTGTCTGGCTGTTGTGACTAGTTTAATTGTGATTTGAAAACCACTGGCTCAAATGAAAGCGTTTAGATTATATGGTATGTTGTGGCATAAAAGTGCAGTTCCGTTCTACTTCAATAGGAAAGACTGAAATCTCCAAAATGCTTGGTTACAATTACGATCATATAACTTATTTTAAATAACTAATTCATAACTTATTTCGTCAGTAAATTCTGACAACAGTGGTATCATAATATAAGCTTCTTTAGCTCAGATTACACACAAAAAATGCAATTTTTCAGGCTGGTCCAGTTAATGGACATGCACGTTCTCGAGTTAACTGACAAGCAGTGTCTATCTGAAAGGTGACTGTCTCTTTTACTTGTACACATTGGGTGTCACAATTCTCCCATTCATTTGAATAAACATTTGAATAAGATGGACCGATTATTCATTAAAATGTTTACTTTTGTGTTCAGCATTAGAAAGAAAATCATGGTTTGGAATGACATGAAGGGTGAGTAAACGATGACAGCCACAACATTAAAACCACCTGCCTAATATTGTGTAGGTCCACCTCAAACCAGCCTATCTGGCACAAACAATAAGATAACATTTTTCCCCATTCTGATGGTTGATGTGAACATTATCTGAAGCTCCTGACCCGTATCTGAATGATTTTTTTTTTGCACTGCTGTCACACATGTGGCTGATTAGATAATCACATGGATGATTGTTGGTGCCAGACGGGCTGGTTTGAGTATTTCTGTAACAGCTGATCTCCTGGGATTTTCACACACAACAGTCTCTAGAATTTACTCCAATGGTGCCAAAAACAAAAAACATCCAGTGAGCGACAGTTCTGTGGATGTAAACGTCTTGTTGATGAGAGAGGTCAACAGAGAATGGCCAGACTGTTTCGAATTGACAAAGTCTACTGTAACTCAGATAACCGTTCTTTACAATTGTGGTGAGAAGAATAGCATGCAGGTTGGCACTGTTTTGGCAGCACGGGGGGAACCTACTAAATATTAGGCAGGTGGTTTTAATGTTGTGGCTGATCAGCGTATAAGAAGATAAGTGACAACTGAAATTAGCTGCAGTGCATACAGCACGTGGCCATACAAAGTCAAAGAGACACTGAAATGCATGTCTTTCTTGTTGACTACACTCCTTGGTGGGTGATCAGACTTCTTCCACAAAACAGAGACCGTGGGGGGGTCAGAGGGTTATCCGACCAACTCTTCTGCCTTGAAATAAGAGGATACAAACACACAGGATATACAAGGGCTATGTTCAGAATAGCATACTAACATTTTAAACACACCCATGCATTTCAAAATACAAGTCTCAGAGAATAAGAGGGATATCACAATCTCTGCCTTTGATTGATGCTTATCTATTTTTCTCTTTTTTCATCCTGTCCCATTGAGGCTTTATGGTGTGTGTCGAGACAAAGAGCCTGTTTGGTTTGTTTCAGTAATACTGTCTGCACACACAGACTTCACCTCGCCTGTGACTGTCACAATATCATCGAACAGTAATTTCACCGATCCCTGTGAAGATTGCTGCGTGTGGACTTTATACTTCATCTTTACAGCTTTAGGATAGCACGCATCCACCGTCATATTTGTTAGCTTGTAATTCATTGCCAATGCATTGCGTGGTATGAACGCTATAAAATGTGACAAAAGTTTGATTTTTGATTTAATAGTAAAATATTTTAAAATCACTTTGCATTTTTCAGTAAATAAAATCACCCAAAATTTACGCTTCCTCACATTTGTGACAGCAAAAAAAAATTATGCAGTCCATTAACAGGTAAACAACCGTACATTCATTTTTAACTTGCTCTCAGCAACCAAAACGTAAAACTAAAAACAGTGTTAAAACAAAATATAAAATAATAAAATTACTGAAATATTAAACAACAAAAAGAAATAGTGATTTTCTCTTATCAGTTAATACAATTATTCTAAAGATTTCTCCTCAGATTTCAACCATTTTTGAAAATTTCACGTAATCCTACTGGATACAGGTATCCAGGTATTGGATCAGTGCCTCCCTAGGATGCACCGATCTGATACCTGGATCGGTATCAGCTCCGATACTGAAGCTTTTAGACGGATCGGGTATTAATTGCCTGTTAAATTATAATTTATCAATTTCGTTAACAAATAACGTCAGATAAATATGCTTTACAATATCACTCTTCATTCCAGCCCACAAAATAATATAATCAATTCCGTGTATGAGAATATTTGGCCAAAAACCGCGCCGTTCACGGCAATCTCCCATTCTTACTATGGGAAGTTCTGCAGGGCTTGTCAGAGTGAGCAGGGGCGGAGCTTATCAAAGGGTTAATGCACAGAATCCATTAACACAGGTAAACACGACCCTACATCCATTTTTATTTGCTCTTGTCAACTCGTTTAAAGCGAACGACTACGCCTACAATGTGTTTGTTCATTTGAGGCGAAAAGAGTTCTTCAATTACAGCACTTTTAAATTCATTTACTACCCCTAATTTGATTATTACCTGCCTTTCTCAGATGAAGGAATAATTAAAACGATGTTAACAGCAGCTAATTGATATCCTGTTTTATGGTTTTCACTGCTGTGTCAAGTCACAATTGAGTGATAAATGCACAAATTCATCAAGGTTGCAATCAAACGTTTACATGCTTGACATGCAAAATGGTTTTGCTAGTCCCGACAAGACATTTAATGCCTTTTTTGAAAAATTGTTCTGTTGCATTTTACATTAACATTAATGTTGCAAACTATTATCTTTAATGTTGCATATTATTAACATCTTGTGTTAAATTGTTAAATATTTATGACGTATCATATCCTGCATACACACTCGTTTTATCCCGTTTAGACATTGGTATGTCTGTATATTCAGATATTTAAGGTTGTTTACAGGTCACTCAATTCTTCATGCTTTGCCTCTTTAGCCGAGATAAATTGTTGCATTGTGTGAATGGATGTCAGCCATAGAGGTATATCCTGAATGTCCACTAAGCATACAACTCCCGAGAAGTCTATACATGTGTATTTATTAGAATCTTTTCTTCAATGTGTACAGCTTTTTTAAACATATAAATAGCTTATAGTTTCAATCTTTTAAGTTACATCCATTTATAAAGCTTTGTGAGAGTAAATCTGTTATTGATCAATAGCTGAAAAATACAACTTTGAAGAATACAACTTTCAGATGACTTCAGAAGAGAGCACGACTGCATCAAATCAATAGAACTTGAAATTTGAGGCAATGATGGTCTAGTGCCGACTAGGGATTCGCTAGTCCTGGATCGGTATCGGCTCTGATACTGAAGCTTTTAGACGGATCGGGTGTCGGTCCGACGAGCCCGATCCAAATCCGATACTGTGTTAGTCATGTTCATTACCGTCAAGCTCCAAAAATGACATAAAAGAACCATAAAAACAAAATTAATTTTTGTTTAACATTTGAAGACATACGATAGCTCTGTAAATCACAAAAGGCTGTGTTTGATAAGTAAATATATAGAATGCACACACAGCTCCAGCACGTCAGTGAATGGCGCTGCTCTGTTCACACACACACACACACACAAGCAGATATTTTTAGCCTTCACAGCGGTGCACAATATTTGAGTGCTGATCACGAACATCTCAGATGTAGATGCTCAAAAGTTTGATTCACTTATAAGATGAATTTAGAATGGCACCGGAGGTGCATTTTACCAGAATTTGAAAAAGAAGCTAATTAAACTACTGTGAACATGCCTACAAACAGACACTTACAGGACTTCCTGGAGAGTTCATAGTGTCAAAATAAAAGCGTGAGGGTTTAAAAGTTAAAGGTGCATGATTGAGATATACTACTATTATAATATATTATTTGTTTACAAATTATAATAATATTTAAGTTGAATGGGTTCCAAAAAATAACTGTGTGAATGAATAGTGAGCTGATATCTTACAAATAAGTTGAACAAAAAAGAGATCTGAATCCTTTAAAGTCCAGATGCAAGATTAAAAGTTTTTGCAAAACGGCTTCTTTTCTACTGATGACTTATAATGGAATTACTGTTAATTTTGCTGCTACATTATCCAGTATCCAGTTAATAATAAAGTGTTTCTTAATAAGATGTACATTTATATTGAAATAATGTGTAGTTAGAGGTTTGCGTTTCTTTACATATTAAAGAGTTCCACACAATAATGTAAAGATATTCTAAACTGATTATGCAAAAAACGACACTGGAATCGGATCTGGATCGGTATCGGCCGATACTGAGATTTCCAATATCGGATCAGAGGAGTAAAAGAGGTATCGGTGCATCCCTAGTGCTCACAAACATTAAGAACACAAACAAAACTTTCATCCCTTTAGTTTGAAATGTCCTTCAAATTGTTACAAATGGTCATTTGTTTCAGACAGAGCTCTGGTTGTATAATTGAATTTTTGTATTTTGTAGCAATGAAGAACTCAATGAAGACTTTTCTCACTCTAGATTTATTGTCTGTTTTCAGACAATAAATAATAAACAAATCAGTAATAAATACATAAAAGATAAATAAACAAAACAAATTCTGCCTTAGTTTATCTAGACTAAGAAACCTTTTAGAATCATGTTGATGTACCTACACATTTGCAAAATGATTTTTACGTGGCTCGTTCTACATATCGAGGCGGTTTCCTGGTGTAATCAACACTACAACAGTAGAGGCGCTACAACCATGACTTATATTCACTTTTACACAAATCATGAGTAAAACGGCAGATTGTCAGTTCACAAACATTTACTTTTTGCACGTGTTCTTCACACAAAGCTATCTTATGACACTTACGTGACCTGTGAGCATTTTTAATTCCATAACCAACTACATTTACAAGCTTATATTAGAGGAATACTGATTAGTGGTCGACCGAGTCTGATAAATAGGCCTATATGTGATCTTTTTTAAATGATCAGCATCGGCCGATAAATTTCCCCCATTTGGCCTATTTAATTTTGGCGAAAACCGACTTCTTTACATGTGAAGAAGCCATCTGAGACACCTCAGTGACCGTTTCTTTTGCTGTTACGTGCCATCGTGTTAATTCAATAATAGACCGGTGTGCAACACAGTCTCATTCAAGTGAGTGAGTGCACGTGTGTTTCATTCTCCCTATCTCTCCTCAACACTTCCCTGTAACGTTAAACTGTCTTGTCTAATAATAGCAATACAGCTTCTATCATATTTTGTATCATCTGCAAATATGTGGAAATTTAGTTTAAAGAAATTTACTCAATATTTAATTCACTAATGACACAAAACTTGCGCAAATCCAGCAATTTCTTCCTGTGAAGTGCATTATTCTGTGGAGTGCTCATATTTCTTCATGTAAAGTGTGTATTATATCAGCCCAGACCAAAACTGTGTCCCTCTGGCTCACGAATGCTGGAACAGTCAGCCTGTGACACGCTAAGAAGGCTATCCTGGCCGTGTCTGCATCTCAGAACGGTCCACGTACATTGTGAAAGCAAAGTGCTGCAGGTTCACTGCTTCATGAATAAAATGTAATTGATTTTTTTGTTGCTGTTGCAAATTTCTGTACATGTCATTCACTATCATATTAAAATGGGTGATATCATATTTATTAGCATAACATTAGTCTATCGGCCTCCCTGGTCCCTGATATCACATCGGCCATAAAAAAAACCCATATCAGTCGATCGCTAATACTGATAGAGCGTTCAGCTTCCAACACAAAAGTCCAGAAGTCAACACACGAGTCGAAGGTGTCATAGAAGCACCACGAAATGACATGAATGCTTCAGCAATTGTCTTTTTTCACCTCACATTTGCTTTTATGACATTATTAGTAAGGTTTAGGTTTAAGGTAGGGAGGTAGGTTTTGTTGATTTAAAACTGAATAGAGCTTTAACGTTGAAATCTCATCTGTTTGGGAGCACCACACTGTAGACATTTTAGCTCAGAACTTTGGCTATTTGTCTAATGAACCACGTAATGTCATTTTGCAAAAATGTCACAACAGTTAGTCATTTTTATGAGATCAGGCTGCAAAATAAAAATGTGGATTATCAGCTTTGGCATGTGACTCATGCTACAGACATGAATGGTATCTCAAATAGCAATCAAACAGAACTCCTCAGCAACTACTTAAGAACACACTAGCAAACTCCCAGTACAACCTAGCAAGCCCCTAGCTATGCCCTCGCAACCACCCACAACATCATATATGCAACTTTTGCACCACTCACATATTTCTGTGTAAATGTGAAAATCTACTTCTACTTTCTTAACCTCTCATGGGCTTCCGGCATTCAGTATATCTTTTAGCATCTAAGAGAAACAATTTGACCTCCATATATATTTGAGTTTGACTCACTTCGTCCCCATAGGCTGTGCCAAAGAGTCACCCAGGTGAAGTGTACCTGTCAAGACTGTCTGCTCCCTCTTGACTCCTGTGTACTTACTCTCTTAGTTTGTAGGTCACAGGGGTCATGGTGATGGTCTGCAGTGAGCCATAGGGCATTGACTTCTGCACCTGTAGCTGCTAATGGGTGCTGAGGGACATCTGGCAGGTGGTCCATTTCCTGCTGTTTAAACACGGCACTTCTCTTCATGTCAATTTGAAGCCAGTTCTGCAACCCATTCAATCTGTTTTTTACTCTACTAAAAAGGTTGGTCAATGGCTAGTATGTTCATCTGTATTCTTGTGATTTTCATGCATTTCCAGTAATGAATGACGTCAGTGTTCTTCTCCCAAAACTTCATGTATGCCTGCTGGAATATACAGTGTTTATTGTTGATCGTTGATTCCATGACCTTTCCTCTCATCTTCCAGAGCTCCAGAAGTCATGGTCTTCACCTTTTCTCCCCCTGCAGCTTGTTTCTATGTTTCTCTATCAGGGGTTCTCATAAAATTGAAAAGCACAAGAAGAACTTTGTGAAATCAGGGCCTCTGAGAAGCATAGTTATAATTACATTATTCTTATGAATTATGAATCAAGGTTATCATGTAGTAGTGTTTTCAGATTTGCTTTTAGTTTAATATTTCAAGCTATTTCTGGGTTTAGAGTTAAGTTTGGGTTGGGTTTAGGGGTAAGTTTAACAGTTTATCTTGATTCTTAAAGTTATTTATTCCAGTTCATTTCATTTTTGTAGTTTATTTTACTCCAGTTAGTTTTCAACTGTTGTAGTTTCATTCAGCTTTTGTGTTTTTCGTTTTCTTGGCATGTTGTTAAGTCAGTAGTTTTAATGTTTGTACACAAAATCCCAGTTAAAAATTAGTGATGGAAGCAATTGAGGAATCAGTAGAACATTTAGTCATTTGCTAAAATAAGCAAATAAATATTCGCTCCCCATATAAGGTTTGAAGACAACAATAACGACTATTAATTTCTTTTAGTTATTTATTTCATTTTTATTAGTTTTACAGTTAGCTACTCTTTAGTTTTGTTTAGACTTTTGTCTACTTTTAATTGGCAATTTTATTTAAATGTTTAAAATAAATGTTTTTAAATCAGTAGTTTTCGTCTTAGATTAATATTACAAAAATATTTGATTTGAAGGAACATTTTAGTTGCCAAAAGGCTCATTTTGAAGGCTCATACATAAAAGTAATGTAAATAGTCACATATAGAACTGCTTGCACAGCATCAGAGCATGCCGTTTCTACATGTGTGTGTTTCATGATCCAACACAGCTAGATCATCTGGTTTTAAATCTGCCTTTAAAGAGAAGATGCGGTGGCGATGCATGACCGTGGCATTCCAACATGCTTCTGATTCTTCATAAAGTTATCGGAAACAGTCAAGGCAATGCAAGTGCTGACAAACCATTCACACCTGACTTACTGTATACACTCACAGTATCTCTGAAGTATGTTTGCAGACAGAAAAGAGAGAAGAAATAAGCTCTTATTCAGTGAAGTATGTGGCATAGATTATTCAAAAGACAGATAGTGCAATGTAAAATTTTACTGCGCCCCATTTATCATAAGGGCAGTTCCGAGTCCATATGTTTTTTTAATGCATTTCCTTTTCCTGTTGTAGAGAACATATGGCCCCAGTTTTTTGATGGATACAATTTCCTTTTAGAATATTGTGTTTCTTTGTGTATAATTGGTTTCTTTTTTTGTGGGCTTTTGGTCAGGATTGGACTGTAAATCCAGAGTCTAATTCTTGAAGCTGTTTTTAAAAGTATATATCGTCTTGTCAATGATAATCATTATTCTACAGAGATTTACTGCGTTTACTTCACTGCAGGTGTCATTTATTTTCCTGTTTGCCGTGGTGACATCTCAAACCCGCATCAGAGCTTTTCTTGCCAGGGAATCCTTTTTCATTATTGAGGGATTAAATATTGATCACACTTTTAAATGTCTCTGAAAGCGGCTTGTGTATAATGTATTGCGACCACTGCTTTGAAAGAATGCATTACACAAACTCACAATTATTTACTTTAAAACCGTTTATAAAGATCATACTGCATATTTACATGTGATTCGGTACATGAATACATGTAAAAGACGATGAAAAATACAATGACATGAAGAAATTACCTGAATTCTAAAGTGTGCTCTAGAATAGATAACATACTCATCCTTTACTCTTTTGTACCCCTCAGGTCACTGCCCATAGGGGCGGCATTGAAAAATCACCACCCACAACAAAGTATACAGTCTGCCAGTGGTCCAGTTAGCACAGTGAAGCTTGATTATACATCATTACTAATGTACATGGCAAAGCCTTCATTTGTTATACCCCGTCCAGGATGGCACAGCTTTGCTTTTCAAACCAGTCTGAGATTATTTTAAAGGCAGATTTTAATGCATCTTTAAGTATATCATAAAATGTTGTATTTTTGAACTCACCAAGGTACACTTTTCTATAAAGAGGGTGTCTGAGGAATCATCTTCTAGTGCTCTTATGGGTTTCAGAGTTATTGTCTTACTTGGATTGCAAGGTAGTTGGATCAAAATACAAGCGTGTGGAGTGTTTTGCAAGTTCTGTAATACAGCTGCATTGTGGGAATGTACCGATCTCATCCCAATTTGTATTGAATCCTTGTTTTATGTTTTTGTTTAGTCTACAGTGTTATTATGTGCAGTGCATAAGACATACTATTGTAGTATTACGGTTATACTTGCATTATCAAATGAGGTTGTACAATACCACATATCATGAGTTTCACCTCTTTAAGTGATAAGTGTAGTACAATACAAACATTAATAGTAGATAAAACACTATGTATAGTGTCGTAAAATTGTGCAATCAAAATATGTAAATATGTGTTGTTTATCTTAATCAAAGTAATATTTAATTTTTAAATGTTTAATAGAATAAAATAATATCAACATGAAAAGAGAGCAAATGACTCCAGCTCTGAATATCTCCCAGTCATGATCACACACAGGCGAGGTCCATGTAAGCTCAAACCATGAGATCCATCCATGCAGAAGAGCAGTGCCAAAACACAACTCACATAAAGCGTTCTTCTGTATAATAGATCACTGTTACACTACATTAAAGGATGCATATCCCTCTGCTTTGGGACTCTCTGATCACTGTCTGGTTCATCTTCTTCCAACCTACAAGCAGAAACTAAAATCAGATAAACCTCTGGTTAAGACTGTAAAGAGAGGACCAATGAAGCAGAGCTGGAACTACAAGCCTGTTTTGACTGCACTGATTAGAGTGTTTTTGAAGCTGCAGCCACCAAACTCGACAAGCTCACAGATACTGTGAAATCAGTTTCTGTGAGGACATGTGCGTTCCTACAAGGACTTATTTAACATACAACAATGACAAACCATGGTTTACAGCAAAACTCAGGCAGCTTCATCAGGCCAAAGAGGATGCTTACAAAAGTTGGGATAAAATCTTGCATAATCAGGCCAAAAACACACTGACAAAGGCGTTTCGTGTAGCTAAACAAGTTTTCAGCGAACGACCCTGCATCAGTGTGGAGAGGCCTGAAATACATTATCAACTACAAGACACCATCCCCCAACAGTGTAGGGAATCAACAACTGGCTGATGAATTTAATGTGTTTTACTGTAGATTTGAAAAGTCTCACATCCCACACCCACTCTGACCTTCACTTCACACAAGCATCTCCTGCAACCCCCCTCCTCCCCTCTCCTGCTACTCAACCTGCACTTAAGGTCTGTGAAGAGGATATGTGCCAGGTCTTCTGGAAACAAAAGACAAGTAAAGCAACACTGTAGGGGAATCAACAACTGGCTGATGAATTTAATGTGTTTTACTGTAGATTTGAAAAGTCTCACACCCCACACCCGCTCTGACCTTCACTTCACATAAGCATCTCCTGCAACCCTGGGCAATCTCCTGGGCAAAAGGTTAAGGCACTGGTGAAAAATGTTGCATAGTAAGGATGTCTTCTAAAATAATGCCATAAATAGTTTTATTTTATCAATTAATGTCATGCAAAGTCCGGTAAACATAAAAAAGCGAAATCAATATTTTATGTGACCACCTTTGCCTTTAAAACAGCACCAATTCTCCTAGGTACTTCTGGACACAGTTTTTCTTGGTTGCTGGCAGATAGGATTTCCAAGCTTCTTGGGAGTATTTTCCACAGTTAATTTTTTAATTCAAATCTATTCTATTTACAAAAGTAATGTTTGGGTGTCTTAAATGTATATTTCCTATTGACACACTATATATATATATTTATTTATATGTGCAAATCTGTACAAAAGTCTTTGAGTGCAAAAGTGCAAAAACATTTATCTTAAGACAGTTATGTGTATCTTTAGTTTTAGTGTGTCAATAGGAAATATACATTTATATATATATATATATATATATATATATATATATATATATATATATATATATATATACGTATACAGTATATACACCACAGATGTCATTAGAGAACACAAAGTTCTGTAGTGCAGCTGTAATATTATATAATTGAATGATATACAGTATTTGGTTGTGAAATGAAACAAAATACCATCCTGTAATGCCTGAAACATGTTCACTGTATTTTTAAGATGAATTTCTGGCAACCACAGACCCCAGTTTGTTTATTGTATTTGATTATTGTTTATTTATTTTAAGTGTGTTGCATTCTTTTTTTAATACAATGGTTAAATACTAATGGTTCTTTGTGCCTTGTAGTATAAGATGGATCACCAGTTGAAGTAATCAGCCAATCTCGCCCTTTTCATGGGAATACAAGTTCAGTTGTGTAATTGATATGAATACTACTGTGATTTACTAACTTACTTAATTTATACGGTTGGCTGTATTCCTGGATTTGTATCTTATTGTGCTTGCAGTGACAGTTTATTTGTCTCGGGCTAAGCAAAGCTGGCATGATTCCCAGTCTTTGTTATTGCTCAGTAGCATGTATATAGTCAGGAGAGCTATTCTAAAATTCAGCGTATTGTTCAGGCAGAGTTCATGAGCACGAGTGTCTGTTGCAAAGGTTTTACTCTATAATTCATTTCCCGGCATTGTCAGCAAAGAGAGGTCATGGAGGGCACGTGATAAGTGACCTCTTTGTCCGAACAGCACACGTGTTAAAAAAGGACACCGTGTCTTTAAGCCCATCTCATTCTTAATGAAAATGCAGAGTTCCAAACGGCCTCTGATCTTGTGTTTGTCAAATAGAACTCTACGCTTGACTGACAGCTCTGATCTAAAGCATTTAAGTGCAAGTTTTGATCTCTCTGCCTTTGATTAAAACTAATGAGCTCATTTAATTCAAAATGGGAATGTGTGATAAGAGAAATAAGGTTGATGTGATTGGATTAGAGAGGCGAATTAAACTCTTAGAGCTGAAGTTTGTGCTTATATAATGTATTAAAAGGCTGTTGGCATATTCTTGTGTGTTAGATGATGAGAAAAATTTCATAGTAATTCATATTTAATCAGAAGAAATTAAATGACTAAATATAACATGGCTGTGCCTTTTCCCCAGAGTGATAAAGGACTAGTTAGATTTTAAATGACATTTAATTCATGTTCTCCGAAAGAAAGAGAGAGGAGAAGAGGTTTCGAAAGAAAGAGAAAGAAAATGGAGGAAGAGACAGCGGTCAAATCCCAGAGCCTTATGAAGTTGAGTCCAGCAAAATTGTCCAGGTGTCCCTTAGGTCATTTTACCTCTGCTAGAACTGTCCAAACCAGAGCGTTCTCTGCTCTCTCTGGATTTCTGAAGTGTAGACTGATTTTAGTTTGATATGTCTCTTTGAAGCCAAACTTTTTTGAAGCCATACACCATTTTGAAGTGTCATTCATGTTTCGAAACCCCTAACCGAAAGGATGAGCAATTAATAATATGCTTTCCATGGCCAGCACCACTAATTATAACCTTTTTATCATTTTTGTCTGTTCACTGTTCAATCTTGTTTCAAAAGCACATGGGTGGAGTCAACTACACGGTGTACGATGCCTGTTTGTTACAAGCTGAATGTCAAGACAAGTTAAATTGTGCAATTAATTTAGCCCTAATCAAGCATGTTATGGAAAATTAGCAAACCCTTCTTTGTTTGTCAGCCGTCCTTGTGTTGAGATCAAAGCAAAAATAGTTTTCCTTTCCCCCATCTGGTGTTAGGTACATTATGGCGCATTGTGCATGAGAAATACATTGGTTTGTTTGCATTCTTTTGATGTTGTATTAGAAATTATATATTATAACTAGATTACATTAGGTACATTTTCTTCAGAAAAAATAAAATGCTGTATGGTTGTTCTGGGTGGTTGCTAGGTTTTGGCTAGGTGGTTGTTATGGTGTTCTGGTTGATTTAAAGAGTGTTCTAGGTGGTTGCTAGGGTTTCTGGGCAGTTGTCAGGGCATTGTTATGTGATTTCCAAGGTGTTCTGAGTTGTTGCTAGGGCTTTGCTAGGTGGCTGCAAGGGTGTTCTGGGTGGTTGTGCCTACCCCCACACCTCTGATGTTCCTTTATTCCTTCAGTCATTGTAAATCTAAAGGATTTTTCAACCTATTTTATCATCATCTGGGCAAAAATCTAATTTCTTAATTTACATATTACTATGGGGAGAGATATGTCTAATAACCCCAGCTTGGTGAGATAAATGTTCTGCAAAGCTGTTTGGTGCTATTACTAAATACAACTAAGCCATTGTCAAAGCTGGATTAGCACCTTTTCCCCTTATCAGGTTGTGCTGTTATTAACTGTCATTAACTGTCTACCTAGTGATGATAGAAACTCAATGAGAAGTTGTTATATAGCGTCCTACTCGCTAAGGCAATCTGATATGTTGCTGTTATGTCTAAGGCTTCCTGTGAGTTGTGTATTGGTTTGGCAATGTAAAGTAATAGGATTTGTGTTTGTTTCTACAGTGGAGTCGAGCAGCCCCAGTCTTCTGTCACCAGATAACACTCTAGAACGTTCCTTCTTCATCCGTATGAAGTCCACACTTACTAAGAGAGGCGTACACATCAAGTCATCTGGGTACAAGGTAAGACTGTGATCCAGAGATGACTGTGTCATCATGTTCTAATAGAATCAAAACCATACTTAGTTTTGCCTAGACTTACATTGTGTGTGATAGACCAATATAAATTAGCTAGGATGAATAACTGGCGATATTCGGCACTTTGAGGTTATCTTATTGGCCAATAACCATTTTTGCTTGGCTTCTTAACATACTGTAAGTTTTAACTTCCCTGTGTAATTTCCAAAGTCCATGACAACCTGGTCAATATTTAATGCAATTTTTTAAACATGCAGTATTTACTGTATGTATAAAATGTTAATAGTGATAGAGCAATATATCAACTAGGCAGATTAATCTGACAATATTTGGCTATTTTGAGATTATTGCTAATGATAACTGTGTGAGTTCCATTGCATTGCAAATTTCAGCAATTTTGTTTACATCTTAGTTGCTAACATAAATTACGTTTTTATATATAATATACGTATGTATGTATATTGATATCGACCATTAGAAACCTATGTCACTTGACCACTATCTCTGAATTAATATTGTAGAAAAATAAATGTTTTAAAGTTGTACTAAATGTATTGATTGTAGGGGTGTAAAAATGCATCGATGTATTGCGGTGCATCGATTATGTAATTTAAGAATCGATTATCATTACTATATTGAGACCTGTCTCATATTACATGAACATTCTCACAACAGACATGGAGAGAAGCATGCAAGATTGAAGGGAAAGAACGTGCACTTTGAAATTAAGAAAGTTAGTGTTGCTGAGTTGATATTATATCAATATTATATATAGATATAGTATCATATTCCCAGTTACCTTGTGATTCCCACTCCTAATGTGGATATGAGATGGCCCCATACAAGCTGAAAGTTTAATTGAAAGTCAAACCTACAAGAATATTTAAGATTATTTCAGTATGCCTATATTTATGTGGTCTTCTACACACAAATGTGTAATATTATAACCAAGCCAGTGTTTAGGTTCACCTTTAATCACTTAGGCTAATATAGAGAATACTTCTCATAAAGTATATCACCGAGCACTTCACTAAATTGTCCATTTTAATAACATTTAGTATCAATCAAATTGTTAATATGGAATTAGCTGATTGTTTGAATTGGTCTTTTAGTAAGAGACTGGGATCCAGACCCCCCGCAGCCCCCTCCGTATCCATCTGGACATAGATTCGATGCAAATAAGCATGAAGTCGGGGAGTGCACTAACCCATAGCATAAATATTCAAGCATGCACATTTGCATATATTACTAGCCAGACAAGGACACTTCTTATTGCATTAACTATAAATTAAGTAAATATTTGTGTTGTTACATAATACAAAAGTATGAATTTTGCATATGGCGCACCAGCATTTGGTGATCGGTGCGAGGCACAGCACGCATCATGGCTGTTTATATCTCCCCTCCACTATGGAGGTCAAATCAAAGTGAATTCTTCTCCAGCTCAAACCCATCTTTTCTTTTTTTGCGGCATCTCGGCCCTCAGCTCAGTTAATGCACTCATGTAAAAGCTCTCTATCATTACTTGTGCTGTATCACATTTCAAAAGCACTCCAGAGAATCCCTAGGAACAGATGAATCTTATTTCTTATGTATACCTATTCTATATTCACTGATGTGGTGACAGGCGAGAGAGAGAGAGAGAGAGAGAGAGAGAGAGAGAGAGCATTGTGTGCTGAACTATGAATTATAAAAATTGATCCCTTTGTTATGTAGGCTTGTATTAAATTGAGATATGCTATGCAGCTGCCTCTTGCCACGCCCATGGTGAACACTTGCCATGTCAGTTTGCATTAAGCAGCCTGTGCATATTTAATGTTTTGCCAGAGCTTATGATGTTCTTGCCAAGAGCACTCCTGCAGCAATCCACCAGCAGGTCTCGCTTTGTGGCAATTACTTCAAAAGTTGTATTATCAAACTAACTTTTTGGTGCCACTCGCTTTGGTCTTCAGAAGAGCTCAATGTTATTTATTGAAAGGGAGGGTGTTTTTGGAGATTGTGTGTTTTTTGTATGGGCTGGCACGGTCTCTGGCATGTCACTGTGCTTGCCAGAATCGGTGTGGTGGTTGGCATCACACCATAATTTGACATAAACTTCATGGTCATGATGTGCTGTGGTGTCATAATACAGATGCATCAGGTGTCTTTGTAACTGCCAGGATGCCCATTTAATGCACGCTAGTGTTGCGTTTAACACACTCCTTTTACATCAATGTTAATTTCAAAGAATGCACATTTATTTTTTTTATTAAAAGCTGTACGTGTTAGCAGTAGGTGATGCTTTACTGTATGAACTAACATGAATTAACAATGAACAATTGTATTTTAACCAAGATTAATAATTGCTGTAAAAAATATTGTTCATTGTTAGTTCGTGATACTTAATTGATTTACTACTGTTAACAAATATAAACTTACAGTATTGTTAAGCAGTGCTGTGGTATTTTATGTAATAATAATAATAATAATAATAATAATAATAATAATAATGGATCAATAAAATATGTTAATTAAAATCTGTGTAAACACTTTTGCAAGAATCTGTTCTGTTATAAAATATGAAATTGCAGGCTGCTGAGGGCAGTAAATCCAATAAGAATTGCTTTTCTTACAGTGTTCCCAACTATTTCTTCCTGAAATGTACCACTAAAAGTCAAATTAATGGTACAGTTAAGAAACCATTAGGAATAGTTAAGGAGAATCAGAATCGGAACTGGAATTGTAAATAAAATCCTTACAATTCCCATTCCTAGTAAATATTGCTTAATCTGAAAAACAGTTGTAGAAAGTGAAGCTTCAAACATGCTCATTCCAGAATAAGGATTAACAACATGTGAGCTCTGTTCCAAAACCTAGTGAGCTGCCTTGCTCTCTTCTAAGGAAGCATCCTAACACTACTTATATAACCATAGATATACATAGCACACACAAATAGTGTGTAAAATAGCGACAGTTATTAGAGTGAACTAGTTTTATGTAATTGTTTCATTATTGAACATAATATAAGTGAATAGTTGCCATTTCTCTTGATACATGCAAAGCTGCCTCAGAATTTGACAATAGCGAGGGATCATTTTCTGCTGACCTTTTGGAACAGCGCTTGCTTAGGGAGCGCACCTATGATTCCTTCAATTGTTGTCTAGGTTGGCAGTGCACTAGGTTTTTGAACAGAGCTCAGTCTCACAAATTATTTAAATAAAATATATTTTTCAAAACCCAAAATAACATTTCCATCTAAGATTGAATGTGACAGATGTCATCAAAGTTTAGAATCGTTTGTAATTGCCCCTAATTTAGGATTCTGTGAAAGCTAGAACAGACTCTCTCAACTCCAAACCAGGACCTCAAAGATTCACTCTTTTTAGTGACAGTGGCAGTCAGTCAGTCCCAGTGCTTGGGCTTGCTTATCCCTCAGCGGAAACATACAAAGCATCAAAGAAGCCCACCGGCCTCAGCGCTCAGTGACTTCGGGGGCTGAGACTGTCTATATGAATGATGCTAATAGCATCTGACCAAATCTCTGAGGTGAACCAATGAAAGTATGGTGTCAGAAGTTAAAAACTACAAAAATAATCCCCTCCAGGTTTCCCAGGGTGATTAAAATGGGTGGATCCAAAAAGGAACATTTTTGCTGATCTAGTCAATGCATCCTCTGGGCAAAAGGGGCTACAAAGACTTTAAAGCATCACAAACTTTAAAGCCAGAGAAAAAGTCATTAGTTCTCCTGCTTTTGTTGTGCTTAGATTATTTTAGAGAAAATGTTACTTTTTTGTGTTTCTTATTATTTTATGAACGTGCTCAACTGGTAGAAGAACCTAAAAATCTAGGTTTGGTGCTTGGCCAAGTGTAGACTAGAGTTTATACTAGTACAAAACAAGCGTATGCTAGATTATTAAAGAGTGCCATAGACACAATTCAGTTTTCTGAAGTCATGTTTTAATTTGTTCATAATTATGTGAAAAGCATGTTTTGTTTGATGCCTACAAAGGTATTTGTGTGTAACACTTAAGACAGAGTTTGAATTGATTCTTAATTTTCCATCTGTGTCTTCTCCAAGGTGATCCACATTACCGGCAGACTGAGGATAAGAATGGCATTAACACACAGTCGTTCAGTACCCAATCAGATCATGGGAATGGTCGTGGTTGCACATGCACTTCCTCCACCCACCATCAACGAGGTTCGGATCGACTGCCAGATGTTTGTTACACGGGTCAACATGGATCTCAACATCGTCTACTGTGAAAATAGGTAACGCGCTCTTTACGTAATACTGTATGTGCAAAGTCAACATAATATGACATTCCCAATCCATTTTAGTTGTGTAATGAGAAAACATTTAGCACAATTTGATCTCAATCCATCAGAAATTGATTGGACAGTGAAAAGTACAAGAGTTTGCAGTCAGTTGTGTAGTACTACCACCCCCATACATTGCAAATTAAACTGTAGGCCTACATGCACAATTTTGTATTTGCCTAACCTTGTGTCAATTTTGACTTGAGAGATTTTTAACTTCATGGTTATCTGCCCTAAATTAGGTTTTGTTTATTTTGGTTATTATTTAGAAAATAATTCAAAATATGGCATTACTGTAAAACAGAACATTCTACTGGTGGATACAAAAATATTTGTGTGCAGTTCATTGTGGAGCTGAAAGAGATGAGTTCTGTTTAAACCGGTCCTAACATGACCTTTTCTCAACATCTTTTGCTCATTTGAAAAGCCATTCAAGAAAAAGCCTTCTTTTTGTGCTTACAAAACATCTGTGGTTCCACTGCAGCCGATGAAAATGAGAACATCTTAATGTGGCCTGGCTTGAAAGGAAATATCATATTAGTTTTATTAGTTTTATTTATATCTCTTGGATTGAAGTCATCCCAATGTCTGCTAAAATTTTTACCACTCCCCTGCACTTAACATATTTATGAGAGAATGGATTCAGGCCAAGTCTATAGCGGCGTTATCATCACAGCAAAAGCCTGCTTAAAAATGGAGGTGGATAGAGATCAGTTGGGTGCATTTTTAACAGGCTTGTTCTCTGATCTGTGAAGAAAAGCACTGCACACAGTGTGAAGTCAAATAATGTCTTAAAATACACTGCTAAATGGTATTTACCCAGTTTAACTCTATTTGTTATGGTTTTAACCACCTGTTTTTATTATAATTTCAGTACCTATGTGATAATTGCATTTAGATTCAACTGACAGTTGGTAAAGCTGTAGAAGGTCAGAAAATATTACGTCTATAATGAAAACTAGCTGACAGATTGCCATCACAGATGGAAACCCTTTGAATGAACAAAGTCTGGTGCAAAATATTTAGCTTGAAATCTGAATATTTATATTACTGAGGTTGAAACCAATCAGGTTTCTGCCCGACTTTGCTCGACAAACTTGTTAAATAATTGTAAAACGAATCAGAATGTTTCCTTTTGGTCGACTGTTTATTTATTCATACCGATGTATCCAGTGGCTTCATTGGAGCTGAACGCTGCAGAGACTTGATTGGTTACTGCTTGGTGATGGACCGCTATGGGTTTTTTAATGGCCGATGCCGATATCCAGAAAGCAGGGCGGCCGATAGGCCGATACAATGCCGATATATCACACAATTTAATAAATTAAATAACATAACATTTCTCAAAGATTCATAAACTCTTATTTAGCACTATATTTACTCAGTTCTACACTAAACTTTAACTTATAATAATATTAAATATATTATTGAATATTATATATTATAAATATAGTTAATATTGTATTTAAAATGGCAGTTTCTTCCGATTTCTGTTTAGTCATCAAATTTTTGTAATTTATTTGCACATGAAGAAATTGTTGATATATTAGGAAGAAGGAAATAACAGTACACACAGTAGTCCAGTAACCATGGATGGCATGTGCACATTAGCAATTGCACTTTCTCAAAACAATACAGAATCAAACCAATTGTACATACAGTGCATAGTGAATAAGACATTTACTTATAGTGCACATGAAGCGATTTTACTTTCAAGTTGCACTCACACGCTCGTGCGGATCCAGCAATCTTCTGACAGTTTAAACAGCCTGGATTGCCTGTTTGAATTGTCATGGACTGACCGTCATAATTTGTGAATCAGAGGAACTTTTGATCCTGATCCTGAAGTTTTGATCCTGGCTGATAGAATACGCACTTCAGAGTTGGTTGGTTTATTACATCTGTTTAAATTAGATATGTGCATATTTACAGTATATGATATTAGCTTTATTGATATTTGCCTTTTTATCATTAGATAAGACAAATAAAAGATACAGGGAACCTTTTGAGGAGAGAGAGGGAGAAAGAAACAGGCAAGCACTTCAACAGAATGAGCTCAAACGTGTCTGCTGCGTGTCTGATATGTGGATCGTTTAAATTACAGTGTTGCACACCGGTCTATTATTGTAGTAAAAAGATTGCATGTAACAACAAAATGAACTGTGACTGGTCATGTACATGTCTCAGTCACTTCACATGCAAGCAGGCGATTCTCAGCACATTCAAGAAACAAATGGGAAAAAATTTATCGGCCGAAGCCGATAATTAAAAATTCTGAATATCGCACAATTTATCGGCCTTGGCGATATGTCTGTCGACCACTATTGGTTACTGCAAGTACCAAGGTACAGGTACAAGCACTCACAATTTCTTTCGAAACTTGAATACACCAAAAATTATTTTCGCAGCTGCTGCTGTTTATTGGTGATTATTCTATGTATGAACATTAAAACCAACATAGTGAAAAGAGGTCTCTAGATGACATGTGGGAGTCAGGAGATATTGGTGACATCCAGACTGATCTCACAGTGAAATCGGAAACATTAGGTTGAATATTCTTCAGCTTAAATCGATCTCTGCTTACCAATATTCGAAACATTGCCCCCAGAGGCCAAAGTGGTAAGTGTTGTTGGGCGTATGAGCATGCGTGAGCTTCATTTGTCCACTGTAGTGTAATGTCCACTGAGGGGTGACAAAAGAGAGTTGTAAAGAAAGTTGTTTTCAGCTGTACAGGCTGTAAAACAGTGAAGAGGAATGCACATTACACTCGTAACTGATTACGCAAACGCGATTACTTCCTGGTTTTAATGTGGCACCCAAACCTAGGTCTTCCACACTGCTGACGCAATGCACTTCCAATTGTACCACAGGGTGAAAAACACACTGGAGCAGATGCAAAAATGTCTGATAGGATATGGCGCTTGTCAATGAGTCTGCATAATGTGGCTGATCCTAGGGTACTAGAACTCTCAGAAACATGTCAGCCAAGAAGAAAAGTATTTTCAGTTGCGGAGCAAGTTATCAGATAAATCTTTCACAATAAGTCCAGGAAATGTGGATTAAGAAAGTGAACAGGTTCAATTTTGATTTCATGTTGACTAAATCTTTTCCAGAATCAGCGACTACATGGACCTGACACCTGTCGACATCGTAGGAAAGAGATGTTATCACTTTATTCACGCTGAGGACGTGGAATGCATTCGGCAAAGCCATTTAGACTGTGAGTACATCTGCTCCCAAATCCATCCAATCAATCTATGCAGCCACCCAACAGTGCCAAAAACTACAGAATGGTTGTTTAAGAGCAAGATTCAGTGTCCTGACATGCTTTAGTGGGACTCATTGATCATTGGTCAATGACATCAAGAGAGCACAGTGTGTTACGTGCCAAAGCTTGTGTAATCTGTTCACTGCAGCACTTTAGTGTAATGGGACAGCAGTGTGACCGGCAAGATTATCCATGCTAGGGGTTCTTGTCATAACTGACTATGAAGAATAAGAACCTCACGTCTTCAAAACAAACACCATATCACTTGCCAGACACAGACTATAGCTGAAAATCTCATTCGTTTGACAGTCTTAGGGAGCCTACACACTAGAGAAAGCTCTGCTGGAGCATTTGACCAACAGGAATGCATAAGATCTGTTTTGAGGGTGTGGAAAGAGGTTGAAAGCAAGCAGGACTACATTCGCATTGGTTAACGGATGCCTATGTCAATATGCATTGCAGCATAAATTTTAAAGAATAGTTCACCCAAAAATTTTAATTGCCATCACTTACATGTTCATGTTATTCCAAACCTGTATGGCTTTCTTTCACGGAACTCAAAAGACCAACCTTTGAAGATTTTTTTCCATGCAATTACAATGAATGGGGACTGAAGCTATGATTTGTGAACAAATCATTCAGAACAGTTTTGTGAACCGGATTAACCGATAAATTGAAAAGAACTTCTTTTATGAACTCTCATGAACATGCAGATTTTCTGGGATTTACTATCCTTCTTTTCTTAAAAAAAAAAGGCAAAAATCAAGGTTACAGAGAGGCACCTAAAATGGATGTCAATTGGGCCAATTTTTTGGAGGGTTTAAGGGCTTTTTTGGGGAGTTAATTGTCAAGCTCATTGTTTTAGACAAAAGGACTTACAAGAATTCCTTTGTTGAAACTCATGTATTAATTGAGCTGTTTAAATTGTCGTTTCGATTATCTTTTTAGGGTTTTAGGCTTCATATTGGATATACTGTAACTTTACACAGAAAAATAATATTATGCACCAGTCAAATCATTAACTTTTATGACACTTTTATGATGCTTTTGCATCCTTTGTAAGCATTAAAGCTTCAGCCCTGTTCATTATAATTGCACGGAAAATAGCATGGAAAACAAGTCTTCAAAATGTCCTTTTATGTTCTGAGGAAGAAGGGCAGTCATATGGGTTCTGGACAACATAAGGGTAAGTAGACAATTACATTTTTCATTTGTGAGTGATCTATTCCTTTACATTTTGCCATTTTGACCATCACTTTTGCAAACCCTTGCAATTTTTCTGTCTTTGCACCATCCCAATTGAAATTAGTGGATTTGTAGCATTCTCAAACATACTGTCAATTCTAGTCTTACAAAAATGCAATCTTACTCTGGGCGTACCCTTTACTCTCGTCCTTTCATATTAAGATGCTTCTCTCAACGTAACTGCACTGCATTTCAAATGCATTTTATGTCATGTAGTATTCATCTGTGCGGATCCACTGCTGGAGAGCTCTTTAAAGGTTCTTCAACCTTTTGCACATACTGCTTTCATTGCTCTCAGCAGGGGGGCCACTGACCATCTATAGGAACATTCACACATTTTGAATATCCTAAATCATCGGTTAAGTGTGTTTTGGCAGCACAACTTCCACTTGCCCCCTCTGTTATGATTGCAAGAATTCAAGGCATTATTGAGAGCAGCATAGCGTTCCATAAAGTAAATGTGTGCACTGTTCTGCGGCAGTCAGGTTGCCATTATTTAAGTAGTGAGGGCCGAAGCACAGGAAGAGGAGGAGACGGGGAATAAATCCCTCATTTTATAAGGTGTTTGCAGAGGAGGGCGGGTGTCCTTGGGGCTGGCGAGGGAATTTGGAGCTGTCTGAGTGGATATTGGGAGTTCAACTGAATTAGAGCGCAATTACCACTGTATTGCACTGTCCCTTTGCCTTAAAAACCCACCAGATTGGGTCCATTAGACCTTGATTTGAAACCCAGTGGAGGCAGAGGAGAGAGGAGTGAAGCCCTCGATTGCATTGATAGCAGACAGAGAAAGACATTGTGAAAGGTGGGGGAGATAGATAGAAAGAGAGAGTGGCAAATCCCCAGCTACCCCTGGCTTGCTAACCATCTATTACACATTAGCATGGCGGCAATCAACATAAATCTAACAGCACAGCGAATGGCTTCATGTTGCGACTGTAGAAAAATGGGTAGGGCTGATGTTCCTGCATCTTAATCCATATGTTCATACTAGGTATGATGAAATGCGATGTAGTTGGTTAGAAGCAGTGTTGCGTCTTTGAAACTGTAGCTTGCGATCTGTTAGCTTAACCAGAGACTATTTAGCAGAGATAGGGTCACTTTTATTTAAAAGTGGAAATCCCGCCTTGTAGGTAAAAGAGCCAATCACCTTTTAGATAAAGACATCGCCTGTCAATCAACTTGCCCATGTGCAATAGCCATACAAGCTTGCAAAATGTAAACTTTATGTGTTAACATGATTATTAGAATTATTGTTTTATTGGTGCTGCGTCATTTACCAGATTACAGGGTTTACCAGTGTTATTCGTCATGACAACAAAGGTCCTGATGTTGCGCCTATCGCAGGATGCCACTGGTTCTGACCCGAAAGCAAATTGTCATGGCCATGTTCAAGCTGGCAACCTGCACCAATTAGTGAGGTAAACTTACAGTCTTAGTATAGGGACCATCCATCCATGTGCAGCCTATATGCTGTGTGCAAAGCTATTAAAGAAAACTATTATGCGGTGTAATATCAGGGTTTACATATACATTCCTGATATTCAATAGGCTATTTTAAACAATCAACTAACCTAAAGCATTCCCATCACAACTGCATTATGTCCCGCATATTTTTCCAGCAACTTTTAACGACCAACTGGACTTGATTGTCGTCTAAAATTAATTTTAGTGGCATAATGCAATTGACATTTTCTGAAGAAGCTAAGCAAATGCAATCCAAGGTAAAAAAATATTTAAACGTTTTAAAATGTTCAAAATCTTGTTTTCTGAAAGTGAACTCAGCATTGGACAAATAGTCCTGATAGTTTATAGTCTTGAAAAAGTGCAGAACATTCTGAGAATGTCATTCAGCCAACATTTTTTTGTCTACAGAACAGGGTAAAGCTAATTTAAGTTTGTGTAAAGAAAAGGCATATATAGGTCTAATGCTTGAATCTAATGTTTTTCCATTTGGTAATTTATTTAATTTCATAAAGGGAATTTTGCTGGCATTTTTTCAAAAGTAAACTAAACAATAAATTAATAGAATTGGGTTGTAAGTGTTCCAAAAAAGCACACTGATGTTTTCTCCTAGTATTGTGTGTTTATTTGATTTTTGGAGCTTCAAAATATTGGTACCCATTCACTTGCATTGTATGAACCAAAAGAGCTGAAATATTCTTCTAAAAATCTTCATTTAAGTTTAAATATTTTTTTGTGGTAATCAACATTATGCCACAAATGCTGTCGATTGAGCTTAACTTGTATTGAATTTTGAGCATTTCTTTAAGAGGGCATAATTAAAAATGTATAACCAAATGTATTTTTGCAATCAGAGCATTGTTTATCTGTCACAAAAACAGTAAGCATTTCAATTCTATCAAATTTAGCATCAAACATTACACTAAATGCAACTACTAAAACTATAAAACACCAAACTTACATTACTTGGTTGAAAACACTATGATGAACAGCGGCTGTGGATCGGGTGGTAGAGCGGGTCGGCTGTTAATCGCAAGGTTGGCGGTTCGATTCCTGGCCCACATGACTCCACATGCCGAAGTGTCCTTGGGCAAGACACTGAACGCCAAGTTGCTCCCAATGTCAGGCTAGCGCATTGCATTGCTGCACTGCCATCATTAGTGTGAGAGTGTGAGTGTGAATGGGTGAATGAGTCACAGTGTAAAGCACTTTGAAAACCGCTAATGTTAAAAAGCGCTATATAAGTGCAGACCATTATCCATTCTTCACAGGGACTCAAATTGAATGAATCAGATTTCCCAAGGCTTGATTTGAGAGTGAGAGAGTGGACAGTTTAGGGGAGCGTAGTTAATTATTGCACCAGTTTTCTGGTTAAACTGCATTTGATATACTTTGTGACAAAAAACAGCAGTGTAGTGTAGCTACGCAGGTACTCATTAGAAAAAGTTGATTGTTTGTGGAAAAGCTGCAGTATTCTGAAAAATGTTGAGCTACTTTACTACTGTACAAAGTTAGTGACCTTACTACGATTAGTAAGTCTCTTCCCAGCACTGACATGTTTCTTCTCGACTTCTATCAAAGCCGAATCTACAGGTATACGAGCATGAGTCATGATGCATGTGACTAAGGAGCAGTCACACTGATCGCACGCTGATTGCTAATCAGACACTGATATCAGATTACACAGGCCCTTCAGATTGGTTAGAGCCAGGGGTTAGATAGAAGACATCAGTGGGGTCAAACCTCTCAACAGATCTGGACTGCTGATGCATTGCACTGTAGAAATGGTCAGGGCTTGAGTGAATGTATGCGATAATGCTCTTTATGAGCCGTGATATATGATATATTACAGATGCAGGTGATGGAGAGTTAATAGACTGCTGACCATAGCATTTAAGGGCCTGATAAAGCATTAGAGCTTATATGATTAAATGGAGTATCTTGACTTAGGGTTGCTAAAAGAATTGCTTAGGTTCTTTTATAAAATGGATAGTACAGATTTGGCATTCTGATTGGATGAGCCATTTGCAAGCCATTGTAAAATGCACACCTGTGAATGAAATTCTACATTAATGCGGCAAGTTGCTCCATTGCTTGACTATCGTAAACAGCTCAAGTTATACTTATGAACTAGACTACCCCTCTGACCAATGGAAGACTGGGTAGTTTCCGGGAAAACTGTTTGTATAGAAATATTATTTTTGCAATTCCAGTGGCAAAGACATTACTATTCATTGGATATTGGTGACTTTTATCATATTCCTTTAACCGTTGTGTCAATAAGCCACTCGAAGCCTTACATTTCAATCATTTAACCACATGCACAACATGAAGCAGAGTGACTAAAATCTGTCAAAAAAAAATCACATAATCTACTTTTCACAAAATCACATAATCTAATCTAATGTCTACTTTTAGCACATGCCTAATAAAATATTTAAAAAATATTTAAAAAATAAAAAGAGCCCTAGAATTAGAAAGCTGGCGGTAGTGCTCAAACAATTTGAAAGTAGGTGTTATATATGGGCAGAAATGCTTTGTGACAGCTGTGACCTCACCTGTGTCAGCTACAGAGCAGAGCCAACAAGGCTTAAATTAATAAAAGACACTGTGTTACACGACAGAGTGTAATACTCGTGGCATAAATGGTCGTGGGTGTGGGTGTATGTGTGTGTTTTTGCCAGCTGAGAGAGACAGGCAAAGAGAGTGCGAGATGGGAAACGATGGCTCACAGAAGTATGGAGAAACCCCAGGAGACTGAAGCTCTGTGCCTGAAGGCAGACTACAAGAGCCGGTCTCTGAAGACTAGTTCAAACTGACTTTAATGAAAAACTCCCTTCACTCCTTATTGTGCTTGAAGATAGACTCCACAGCTGCGGAGAAATACACCTGCTCTAACACTCATCGCATGTACCGTTGACAATGTTTCTTCAGTTTTCTTCCTTAACGGATTCAGAATAAATAGGAAGTAGATGTTTGTGTTAGTCTTTATCCAGAGATACACTGTATTTACGTCATTAGTTATTCTGTTCAATGTGTTTTTGTTGTTATTCCATTATTTTTAATGGGCTTTTTGCCTTTGGGGCAGGACAGCATGGAAGTAATAGTGAATGACAGCAAAGAGTTTGGGGGAGAAATCGGGAAATTGACACATCAAAACAGGTGCAGTACCCACTGGGTCACTATAGAACATTCTGTAGTTGTTGATGCACTGCCAATTACATTTTGCTGAAGTGGGAATGCGCCCTGAAAAGTCCATGTTTTTGGTTTGGAAAAGCTGGTGTTCTAGCTGGTTTTTGGAATGTTGGTAGCTAGTTCGATGCCACAGAACCAAGGTTAGACAGTGGTTCCCCACCAACCTTTAACAAAGGTGATCTACCAGCTCTAACTATTTCTACTTAAGCACCCTCAATGGGCAACAGCTACCATTTGAAACTGGTTTTAGCTAGATTTTCTTGCAGGGAAAATAACTTTTATACAAATACCCCTTGATCACCTGGCAGGTGATTACATCTTTACTTGCAGTTATAAATTGCCTTGAAATTGTTATGATACTTTGAAAATACATCCCACGCAGTTGTAATTTTACTTCTCTCCATTTCTCTAAATGGCCAACGCATTTACTTTCTCTGCTGGTGAAGTCACACCATTAGATCCAAAGAATACAACATAAAAACTTCCAATTCACTTTTCCAGCCAAACCTTGCACAGTCACCACAGATCTGCACGTCTGCTCTCTCATTCATAAAAGGCTTGTCTTTACAATAATACCCCAGTGGACTGCAAGGACTTTTCCATAAAGCAATTTCACGGGTGTAAATTACTTACTTTTATATGACAGTGACACCCTCTGCCCCTCCTGCTGCAAGTGAGGCCACGCTGGGTAAAGGGTATCTGAAAGGTAGCTGCTATTATGGAAGGGATCCAAGTGATTTAACAGAACTGAAGGACAGAGGCCCTGGTGCAGAGAGAGAGAGTGAGAGAGAGATAGAATGAGAAAGAACGGAAGTTGAGAAAGAAAGAGACGGTCCTGCAGGCTTGCCTGAGGCTTCAGGAGTAGGCAGGTAGATTAAAGAGGCCGTATTCCTTTTAAAGCCTCCAAAAGCAACCAATGACTCCTGCACTGACAAATAAAGAGAGAGATACAGAAAGAAAAAGAGAGAGAGAGAGAGAGAGAGAGAGAGAGAGAGAGAGAGAGAGAGAGAGAGAGGGGGGGGGGGGGTAAGGTTGGCTTCATTACCTCTAAATCAATAACTCAATCAGGCCCTGATTGATTTAATGGCAGTGTAACTGAAAGGGGGTTAAAAAAATTAGCCTCACCTGTACAGACTTGGTGCCGGGTGGAGCCAAGTAAGCCAGCACATCAAATGTAATGCAGATTAGATCAGGTTTAAAGGCAAAGAAAAGATTGTCCTGCTACTTGTAGACAGTAATGAGGGTTTAAAGGGATTGCTCGGACTGGTGTGTTCACAAAGAGAGGTGAAAATCTCTTTATATGTATGACAATATCAGTCGCAACAATGTCAAAACACTTGCTTTCTCAAAGATTCAGTTTCAATTCTACGTGCCATTTAGCTTGACTATCTATCTATCTATCTATCTATCTATCTATCTATCTATCTATCTATCTATCTATCTATCTATCTATCTATCTATCAACTGTCTGTCAATCTGCCTGTCTATCTACCTAACTGTATTTTAGTGCATTTCAGAGAAACTGTCATAAGCTTAATTTTTATATCTATTCCTACCATAGTATATTTATCTGAAATTGTTTTTTTAGGTAATATTCATCATACCAGTTCTTTTTAGTTCTTGTCTTCTTTTATCATTAGTATATACACACAAATGTGTGTGTATATACAGTGCATTCAGAAAGTATTCAGACCCCTTCTTTATTTAAAATTTTATGTTGTAGCCTTATGCCAAAATGCTTTAAATATTTTTCTTTTCACATCAATCTACACTCAATCCATACACCATAATGACAAAAAAAATAAAAATATTTGAAAACTTCACATTTATTGAAAAGAAAAAAAAGAAATATAACACTGACATAAGTATTCAGACCCTTAACTCAGTACTTAGTTGAAGCACCTTTGGCAGCGATTGCAGCGATTAAGACTTTTTTGGTATGATGCGACAAACTTTGCATGCATAAATTTGGGGATTTTCTGCCATTCTTCACTGCAGATCCTCTCATGCTCTGTCATGCTGGATGGGGACTGTCAGTGGACAGCTATTTTCAGGTCTCTCCAGAGATGTTCGATTGGGTTCAAGTCCGGATCTAGCTGGGCCACTCAAGGACATTCACAGAGTTATCCCTAACTCTGTTGTCTTGTCTGTGTGCTTTGGGTCATTGTCCTGTTGGAAGGTGAAACTTCAGCCCAGTCTGAGGTCCTGAGGGCTCTGAACAAGGTTTTCATTAAGGATATCGCTGTATTTTGTTGCATTCAGCTTTCCTTCAACCCTGACAAGTCCCCCAGTCCCTGCTGCTGAAAAACGTCCCCACAGGCGACCACCACCATGCTTACCATTGGGATGGTATCGCGCAGGTGATTGGTTTCCTCCATTGGTCAGCTCTCTTACCAAGGCCCCACCCTGATTGTTCTGTTTGGTCAGGCAGCCAGCTATAGGATGAGACCTGGTTGTTCCAAACTTTTTCCATTTAAGAATTGTGGAGGCCACTGTTCTCTTGGGACTCTTCAATTCAGCCAATTTTTTTGTAGCCTTCCCCAGATCTGTGCCTCGATACAATCCTGTCTCTGAGCTCTGCAAGCAGATCCTTTGACCTCATGGCTTGGTTTTTTCTTTGATATGCATTTTCAGCTGACAGATGTGCGTCTTTCCAAATCCTGTACAATCAATTGAATTTGCAACAGGTGGACTCCAATCAAAGTGTAGAAACATCTCTAAGATGATCTAGAGAAATGGGATGCACCTGAGCTAAATTTCAGATGTCTGAATACTTTCTGAATGCACTGTATATACATATACAACAGGTTGGTATGATTGGATCTGATTGGATGAGAGATGTTCCAAGAGTACTAATGGTCTCACACCATCAGCACTCGGACGCTTCGCTGTTTGTGCCATTCTAAACTAAAGAGTAAGAGCAGTGCAGATGTGTTAAGAGCCATCTGTCACTTTACATTTAATTTTGTGACATTACATATTTTGGCCAGCAGGTGGAGGTAAAATACAATTTATGTGTGTAATATAAGCCAGTTGGTGATGTGAAATGAGTCAGCGTCACTCAGAGTTTCTGTTCAACAACACTGTGCTCGCTCAAATTACTACTACACTACTAAAGCTAGGAAATAGCTTTAAACAGCTTTAAACTAACAACTTCAGCATTAAGGCTCATCACAGCTGAGAGACACAACAGACTGATTAATTACACAAACTCAAGGCGTTTACCTCTTACCGGATTTTCCATATTGAAGAGGATATAATGGCAGAGAACATTGCGGTTTATATAGTGAAAGACTCTTGCTTACCGGCTATAGGGAGGAATACCCCTGCTTGGTTGGCTATTTTTCCACTGAGAAAATAAGATGCATTTCACCAAAATTACATTATCTTCAGAAAGCTGACTGACAGACTACAGCATTATCAACAGGTGATCGCATATGCTTCATCTCTCTCTTTCACACACACACACACACACACACACTGTGGGGGCCATGACATCTGTTGCAGGGCTCCCTGTTCTTCTGTTCTAATCTTTTCTATTTGTGAAAGTAATGTTTTGGAGTCTAACATTTATATTTTCTATTGACGCACTGAAGCTGAAGATATAAATAACCATCTTAAGACAAATGCTTTTATTAAACATCTTATGTTCCTATATATATATATATATATATATATCATTTGTTCAGATATATTTTCCTATATTTTCATGTGATTTTACTGGCATGGGACATAACTTTATGAATTTGTAGATTAGCTGCTTACCATGACAATAGTGCAAAACAGAATTACATAAATAAAGTTAAAAAAAATATACTGTATAATGTAAAATCTATCTTTTGCTTTGTTACTGTATTTTTCCATCTAATTTTAAAGAATCAGCCATTAAATATGTATTTTCATAGCTCGTCTTACCATAGTATACTGTATATTGTAGTATAAGTTTCTTTTTTTATATAAATATTAATCATTCATTTTGACTTGATCTTTTATCATCAGTTCTGTCATTTCAGATGTGAAATATATAAAGCATACACGTCATATACATGACGATTGTTGTAGATATAGTCAGTGAAAACAGAACTCCTCTGTAGTCTCTCAGTAACATGTAAACTTTGTTAAAGTGAGTGAAGGTGAGAGCAAAGGTATGCCCACTGGCCACGGTGAACAAGTCAGATAAACATCTCTGCTTTTTGTCTTAATTTTCTGTAGTTAAGGCTTAGTTTTACATTTATTGGTACAGAAAGCAGTCGGGTGAACTAAAGTCAATTATGGGAGCATTTGGGACGGCTTCTTAAACAATGCTATTAGTCTGTAATGATTTTAATTACTAGACTTATTCTTATATAAATCATTCTTCTCAATGGACTGTTTTTATGGAAAGAGCCATTTATAGCTGTAATTAAACCCAGAATCTGAATTTTCAACCTTGCTTGGATTCCGACTGTTTCTGTTTTGCAGAACAATGATTAATGCAAATTCATATTATTTGAGATCGCTATTTAGTGCTTAATTTAGCCAAAATTATTGCAACTGCCACAGTGTCTTCACATCAGTGGCCTCAAACGTGCACATAATCTGAAAGGAGCTAAGCAAACAGTCGCAGCACCCTCTGCTGGACCAATGATTTGTTGAAGTCAAAATGTGAACTGTATTTCTTTCAAAAGAAATAATGGACTGGATTGAGCTTTTCCAGGTTAATATTATTATCATTGTTGATTGTTGTCATTGTTGTTTTTAAAATGCTGTTATTACATGTTATCGTATGTAATATTGCCACCAAGATCTTTGAGTATATGAACAATTCTTTAATATGAAATATTCATTATTAACACGTTTATTGCTTCCTCTCTTGTGTTTCCATCTTCTTGGCTTTCTTTTTTCTTTTCTATGTCCTTTTCTTCTCTTTTTTATCCTCTCCTCTCATATTTCTTTAGTGATGAATAAAGGTCAATGTGTCACAAAGTATTACCGCTGGATTCAGAAGAACGGAGGTTATATCTGGATCCAGTCTAGTGCCACCATTGCAATCAATGCCAAGAATGCCAATGAAAAGAACATCATCTGGGTTAACTATGTACTCAGGTATAGGAGTCCTTTACTCTGAATTTCTTTTGCTTTGATTTGGTTTATCCTGCACTGCCACAAGGTAGTATTTCTTACTTCAAAGAGTTAGTAATAGTTCTGTAAGATGACAAAGGCTAAATCCGTCAATCTTCTGAAACAAAAGTGTGATTTCTTGTGTTCTTCGGGTCAGAGCGTGGGCTTAGAGATCATTAGGAAGCTCTGTAGTTTGGCCGTAGTGTCTCAATCAGAATGTCTGTGACGTTTCATACCTTTTACTGTGAAAGTAAAAGATGTTTCACATGCCAGCAAGTGAATGAATTATATCTCCCAACTTTGTATCTTTTTGTTATGTTTTTTTATGGGCAGTAATCCAGAGTTCAAAGACACACCTATGGATATTGCACAGCTACCCAACCTGCCAGAGAAAGCATCTGAGTCATCAGAAACATCGGATTCGGAATCAGACTTCAAGGAGAACTCTGGTAGAGTACCACCACTTACAACACTGATCACAAATATGCCTCACACTACTGTATAACTAAAATGTTTTTGTGGGGATGGTGGTGAATAAAGATCTGGGTTGGTTACCGGAAGCTTGACAGTTCAAGACCCAAAATGATTGGTCCATAAGCTATTGCCATTGTGCCCTTGAGCAAAGCACTTAACTCTAGATTGCTCCAGGGGGAACGTCCTTGTCATAAGTGTACAGTAAGTCCCTTTGGATAGAAGTATCTGCCAAATGACTACTTACAATGTGCAATTCTGTTTAACATACAGTAAAATTGCAAAATCACAATCCAAATGCATTGAAGTAACACTATACAGAACACATTTGAACACATTTCAATAGTCACTGTAAATTATGTAGGACAAGGAAATGTGGTGCTTTTGATATGTCTCTAAAACTGGTGTAAATAGTCAATTAAGACTTCACAGCCAGTTGGAGATATTAATTATACATTCCAAAAGAAGATGAAGTGAGATTTCAAAGATAGTGGAGTGAGCAAGGCTGGGTGACAGTCTGGGGAAAGTGCCAACATATTGGCCTCTGGGCATGTCTGCCTGCCGAGCCTTTTGCCAGCCTTCATCACAAAGGTTACAGTCTGTACCAGCTGCAGCTGGACCAAACTCCCCTACCTATCTTCTCCACACCCCTCCTTCTTCTCCTTCTGTTTTTTTCTCTCTTGATCTTATTGTCTTTCCCTTCTAGTGCACATGTTCTTCCTATGGCCAAAATCGGCAAATGCCTGTGAGATGCATTTGCCTCACAGCTTTGAAAAAGTTTTTCCTTCACTTTAGTTTCATGTTCTTGGGAAGAAAGCCTTTTGATGTTATTTTTATGTGGTGTAGATTCATGATTCATATTTTAGAGTGAGTTTGTCTTGTTCGTAAGAACACAGCTACCAAGGTCACTTGTTCTGAACAGAATCATAGCTATTCATGGCTTAACTAATGACTAACTGTAAGTCAAAGACAAATATAAGTCACCAGTGGCTAATGCTGTTGCCAAATATAAAACATCAAAGAAGAGTCTGTCCCCCAGTGTAATTTTGTCTGAGCTTAGGAAGCATTATAGATGCAGTAATATGACAACTGTAATCCAACCTGAGCACTTCCAAGCATCTGAGCCAAAACATTAATACCCTGAAACTAAAAGTCTTGATATTGTTTATTGATTGTTGTGCCAAGGATAAAGTTGAAGACCTTTTCTTATAAACTTTGTTATATGAAAGTGTATTGGAAGTCATGTCCTCTAAACCTTTGTCTTTCTCCCGGAAGACAATGAAAAGTCAGATGGGAAGGGGAACCAGTCATCCGAGAACAGCGAGAACCCCGAGTCGGACAGTAAGAAACAGACGGACAGGCCGCCAGAGCAGGAGATGAGACGACAGGAGGAAGGAGACAGTTCCAGCAATCCAGAGAGTCAGGACAGCGAGGATAGCCTGGAACCGTCCGACTGTGACGCTGACCACAAGGAGGGACGCCTGGCACGTTTGGGTGGCCTACACATAAAGATAGAGCGCTATGGTGATGGGGAGGTAGATGAACTGCAGGACTCGCCTTCCTCTTCCTCCTCCGAGGAGGATGAGGTGAATGAAGAGGATGAGATTGTGAAAGACTGCAACAGTGGAGAAGAGCTGAGCGGGCCAGCAATGAGTAAACACCAGAAAAGAAAGAAGAGGCGGAAAAAGCAGAAATGGGATGGGAGTCGCCAACGCCTGCGACTGTCTCCCTCAGTCGTTGCCACCCCCAACCCTGGCAGCCTGGACCCCGCCCTTGGAGACCAGCCTCCCCTTCTTCTCCCACCCTCCCCAACCAGTTCCTCCATGCTCAAGATCAAGACTGAGATGTCAGAGCCTATAAACTTCGATAACGACAGCAGCATCTGGAACTACCCACCCAACCGAGAGATCTCTCACAACGAGTCCCCCTACAGCATGACAAAACCCCACAACACATTCCCTTCCCCCCAGCCAGCTGGCCTGCAGGTGTCCATTCCTGACTCTGTCCTCACTCCACCTGGGGCCGAGGGTGGAGGAGGCAATAGAAAGCCCAATTTCAATGGCAACAGTAGCAGCACCAACACCCCGACCACTGTGTCCAGTGCAACTCTGGGAAGCCTGGCTCATTCTTCCAGCTCCACCACTGCAGACCCCCTATCCCCACCTCTCTCTGCCTCACCACGGGACAAGCAGCAGGGTACGCCCACCTCCTCTGGTTCCCTGCTGTACAGTAGTGACCTAGAAGCCCTGCAAAGGTTACAAGCGGGTAACATGGTGCTTCCGTTGGTGCACAGAGTCACAGGCACACTTGCTTCCCCCAGCACGGCCTCCCCACGAGTCTACACCACTGGAACAATCCGATATGCCCCAGCAGACGTCAGCCTGGCGGTGCAGGGCAACCTCCTGCCTAACACTCATGCTGCTGTGAACTTTGTGGACGTCAATGGGCCAGGTTTCGGCATAGACCCAAAGACACCCATGGAGATGCTTTACCACCATGTGCACCGGCTCAACATGTCCACCCCATTTGGGGGCACGGTCAGCGGAGCTGGGCTCACGCAGATGCCAGCTGCTAACGTCTTCACCACGGCAGAAGGACTCTTCTCCACGCTTCCATTCTCCGTTTACAGCAATGGCATTCACAACACACAGACTCTGGAGCGCAAGGAGGATTGAAGCAAAACATTGAGACCATATTACTGTGTTCAACTGTGTTCATATTACTCTTATGAGGTAAAAGACTGTATCAAAGTTGGGGAAAAGCGAAATGTTCTAGCACTTTGAATTTTGAGCAATTGAGCTTGTGTAACTGAAATTAATGGTTTCTCTTCCTGTGACTTTCTATCTTTCTATCTCTTCTACTTGCTCTTTCTTCTCTCTCACAAGTTCTTGATGACAGTTTCTCTAAACAGACTCATCTCTATTGTAAAGAGTTCCTTCAGAGCCACAGGGAATTCGTAGCACTGTAGCGTGATTTCTCTATGGTGAGATATTTGACCAGAGTATGTAACATCCTCATGAGGATGTCTTAAAGGTATTTGAAAAGAAGATTATTAAGAAAAGGATCTGTTTGTGTTTCTAATGGTATCTTGATGTGATCGAGATTGTTAAAGACAAAAGGATGTTACCCTATTTGATGTTGTTCAAAGGGTTTTAAGGTCATTTCTAAAGGAGAAATAGTATTTTAGAAATAATACTTTTTCTTCGTTTTTTATAGCTCAAACTTAACTTGCAAATCATGCATTTAAAAAAAAAAAGCAATTTTAGCTGGGTATCGACCTGTGAATAGAATGATACTTCAAAATCCCAGGACATGGAACAGGTCAGTGAGATTTTTCCAGTTCCATCTTCTGTTTGCAGATCCATGGTGCTATCATTAAGTTACCCTCACTCAGCTGGCTGATGTAGGTACCGTTCTGGAACTCCAGACAAATGGCGGCTTGTGAGCTTTTAACAAAAAAGTCAAACCTTTAACAGATTTTTTTTTTTTTTCGTTTTTGTTTGATTATTGTTTAATCACTTACCAGTGAGTGCAGGAGGGTATTTTCGCTCAATCTAATTGAGTCAGTAAAGGGATATGAAAAACAAATTTTTTGTTTGTTTGTTTGTTTTTTTACATTTAACAGAATTACTTTCTATCTCTCAGTGCATCTGAGGCTAATTTTGCATCACTTGAACATGAATGTTAAACTCCAACAGGATTTGGTCAGAACAATCCCTAATTGTTTAGGGGATTTATTTTTATTATTATAAATTTTTGTTTTCAACGTTTACACTCCCTCTTTAGCTTACAAGCCTGGTGTCTTTCCCAAAATCGATTTCCCTTCATCCCTTTCCCCTTTACGCTCTCTGAAAAATCACATATCAAGCGAAGATTGTAATAAAGACATGCATTTTCAATCAAAAAATGTTTTCAAAATCCACATTCCTAATTTTTATCCACTGTTGCCAAAAATATTTACTCACAGTTTGGTGTTAAAACACTGTGATTTGATGTTTAAAAAAATAATAATTATGAAGTAATAAAACGGAAGAAAACTGTCACTTCATTCTTTGGCAGCCGTCCATTGAGTCATCTATTACGCAGCGTGATAACCGTAAACTTGTACAATGTGTAAGTGTCATTGGCTGTCAGTCTCCATAGCAACTTAATTGTGTGTTACTATATGCAGTATATACGGAGCTAATGTAGCTGTTTTGTCCTTTGTCCTCTCTGTGCTAGTCCGGGCTTGGACGGGGAAAACATTTGTTCCCCGTCTGCCCCCCCTTGCAGTCTTAGTGAACCAGTGGAGGTTAGTGGATTTTGTGTGGTGGCCTTCCAATGTAGTGTCACCTTTTTTGCTGCTTCTTTTTTGTATGTATTACTTTCTTCTTTTTCTGCTATTGCTTTGCTGTCGTGTAGTCTACAGACCTCTCTCTCTCTTCTTCTCAGAGATAAAAGACTCTGAACTAGATCAAAGGTTTAAGGAGCCATTTTTTTCCCACTGAGGAATTCTGGGATTGGAGTTTCCAGCTCAAAAATGATGAGGAATTAAAACAAACTGAAGTAGCATTTACTAGACTGGAACCTTAAAAGCCTCAGATGTGAAACATTCCCAGAGTCCCTTGTGCTTCTCTTGTGCATTGGGTGTATTTCATTGGTTTCCACCAAACCTGTTGACTTCAAGGACCCTGCAACTCACAGGAAATATTAAAAGATTATGGTAGTATTTCAGGACAATAAACAGTTTTAAAGATTTCTAAAGAGATGAAAAAATATTTCGCACTATAAAATCTATTTTTATAGGTGTTTTGGAAATGCATGTTTACTAAGTTGATTGTTTGGTTTACTTGATTTTGTTTGGTCCAGCGGCTTTTGTCGATGTTTAGTGTTTGTTTTTTTGTTTTTGTTTTTTGACTGTCCAGCAAAGGGAATGGGGAGCCTTCATCTTTTTACCTGAATCAGGCTTCCCCCCAACATCAGGAAACTTGTGTCTGTGGTTTCTGTGAAGATGTGTTGTTACTCAAACCCAGGTCATGATATTAAGATGTTTTTAAAACGATAACAGGACTTGCTGTTGGAACGGTTGCAGGAGAGCTTGGTGTCACCGCTGCAGGTTAACGGGATCTTAGATTTTAGCATTTTGTACGTAGATCAGAGACGTTTGAGATGGGGGGGTTTAGGGGCAGCTCCCAAAACAGACACTGTGGACAAGGAAATACACCCATATGTTACTAACCGAACAGCCGGGCGAGCTGTCTCAATGTATCTGTGTTGTGTCAAAATGATTGCTGGTGATTTAATCTTAAACTAATCTCAGCTGCTGTCAGATAAATAGTGTTTAAAATTACAATATGAGAAATCACTTCATTACCTGTGAAGACTGTGTCTGTGTTTTTAACTATTTCTTGTACAATTATTCAGATTCTTTTATGAGGAACTTGGTGCCAAGTAGAAGAATATGGGAGAAAGGGGATTCTCTTAATATCAGTGTTAACAGTGTGATAAATTCTAAATACAAACAAATTAAAATATTAAAAGAGAAAACTATGGTACATTTTTATTTTGTTTTTTGTTTTCAGAAGAAAAGACAAAAAACGTAACTAACTGAAGCTAACTTTGAGTGCCTGGCTTATTTTTTTATTTTGAAAACACAGTTTTTGTTCATTTACCATGAATAATGCTGCAATTCAAAAATGTACATACATATTTTACAACAGGGTTATTTTATACTTTTGTAGGTTTTCATCAGTTAAAGCGACATGTCATACATGGTTGTCTTTCTGTAACACAATTTTTTTTACCATCTTACAGGTGCCATATTCATAATAAACTTTTCTTGGATTTGTTACTATCTGGCATCATTTCTTTTACATTCTGTTCATCATAAGTCAATGCCGAACATCAGTGATTATTCTTTGCTTTCCTCCTTTACTGCTTCTTTCTGTTCTTTCTTGCCCTCCTATGTTTTCCCCCTGGTCCTTAATTTTGGCTCATGTACATGTGTAATGTACATGTTTCAGGTAAGGGAATATCAAAATATTCCCATGTAGCCCAGCTATCTCTTACTTCCAGACTCAATGAATGGCAATCCAGTGCACTTTCACAGTGTCCATGTACTAGGGCCTTTGTGTTCGATATGTTTAAGCAGTGGCTGAGTGAATCTCCTTTTCATTGGACAGATTCTCACGGGTATTTATTATGTGTTTTTCCACCTCACGGTATCGTCACCAGGTTTTCAATTAGCAGGAAAATTTCAATCTGTGTCTTCTACTATACTGATATCACTGTAACTTCCTACAGCAAAGCTAAATAAAATGGGAAAAATGCTTCCTTTTAATAGCGTTTTACTTAGATGTTTGTCAATGATATAAGGTCTTGTGACTTTTTTGTTGACAGAGTAAGAACATAGTGCTATGAAATGAATGTGGATAGCAGATCAGGTCATTAGCTCTTGGAAGAATTTGATAGGCATTGTTTAAAGTGGTCGACCGATATAGATATTTCAATGTCCAAAGCTGAAACTGATATGAAGAAAGTCGAGTAGCCGATGGCTGATATACTGTAACTACCAATAGGTGATTTACACAAAACTGCAGAAATTAAATGAACACTTATTTGACTAATTTTGTATTTTCCGTTAAAAATGCTGTTGGTCAATTATGGAACTGACGCAAAAGTGAATCGGACAAGCAGCCACAGTTATCCGCCAACACAGTAATCTCAATATGGACAAACATCGGCCAATATCTATCTGTCACTAATTGAAAATCCCTGTCTATTGACCGACATTGTTAAGATCACTTCTGAAACTCTAGATGAGAGACATGTGAGATTACTGCAGAGAGGATGACCTTTTTCTAAGAAGCAAAAGTCTTCAATTGTTCTCCATTTAATCGCATTGCTGATACGACTATTTGGATAATATAGCAGTCATTTTTGTCGTTTTTCTTTGCAATGGGTTTGGCAAAATCAAATAGATATTCTTAAGATTTAGGCATAGACAGTAGATGCCATTGCCAACACTCAACATTATTACTGCTACGTTGCTTTTGAAAGTAGAAACATGCCTACAGTATGTTCAATGATAAGTAACAGTGCCTCTGCTCTTCCTTTTTTTTCTTCACTCTCTCCCTTTCACCTTTACTCTCTGCCCTGTTTTTCTCCCTTGTTCTCTTCCTCTGCCGCATATTATTCTCCCATGATTCAGGCACTGAGGGGAGGTCACCGCTGAAGCCCACTGAAGAAATCCAACCAATTTTAAATATTTTACGCAATTTTAAATGAAGGCCATGAATGATAGATCACAGGAGTGAGATAGCGAAAGAGAAAGGAGTAGGAGGTGTTGAAAAAGCTCAAACCTGAATCCTCCCTAATGACTAGGAGCTGTCCATCTCCCCTATACAGTCCTTATTGGAAATCAGAGTGTGTTTATATAGCAAAGATCCTCTCATTAGAGCAGCTACGGGTACCTTAGTGCCTAAAGGAAATAAACTGTCTCTCATCTAGTGAAGCATGTTCATGCTGAAGCCTGTTCATACAATGTTTGAACCAATTTAACATCTGAACTTGATCAGAGACAGGAATGGTTTCAAAATTACAGAAAGACAGGCAGACAGACAGACTTGCACTATACATAAGTAATATTGGCATTATATTCATGATGTTACTCAGAGGGGAACTGGCTTCCACAGTGAGTCTGGTTTCTCTTAAGGTTATTTTTCTCCATTAACCATCATCTTATGGAGTTTTGTGTTCCTTGCCACAGTCGCCTTCAGCTTGCTCACTGGGGTTATAAATACAATTATCATTTCATGACTTATTTTTAAACACAATTCACAATGTTATTTTATCAAACTACACAATTATGACTCTAAGACATTATAGATATTACAGTTTTGTGTAGGTAGGTAAGATAGATAGATAGATAGATAGATAGATAGATAGATAGATAGATAGATAGATAGATAGATAGATAGATAGATAGATGGATGGATGGATGGATGGATGGATGGATGGATATTTTTAAGAACATAAGACAACTACTGATATGATCCATTCTCATTTGTATGGGATTGCTTATTTATATACACTGAGATTTATGCAATGGAGCCACACAAAAGTTTCGTCTGATCTGTGAACTGCAATGTGGCAAGAGTGACATCTAGTGGTTGAGTCGTAAACTACAGTCAATACAGCATAGCTTCAATGCTGCATTTATTTATAAGAAAATATTTAGACACCCCTTGGGAGAATTTGTTTTACACCTGTATTAACTGGTATAAGTTGGTCTTCCAGCATGGCCAAATTTAGAAAATCCCAAAACTCCTCTAAAATCAGCCAGTAGACCAGCCTGGCAGAAAATGCCTGGGAGACTAGCTAAGACCAGCTAAACAGCCTAGGCTGATTTTTTTTTTCTTTTCTTTGTTTATACTAAATAATCTATTGGTGGAGTAATGAAATCTAGCTACTTCTTCCTTATTACAGTTTTGCATGTGTATACTGTAGTTTTAAATGTGTGTTTGCCTACTATGTTTTCCATAAGAGTAACTGTTTATAGAAATCACATTGATGTTGATGTTATTATTGTAATTAGATGAATCAAAGATTTCCACACTAAACTCTACAGCTTTACAAAAACTATGGGAAGAGTATAAGAAAGAGTATAGCTACTTACCTTATACAGTGAGATGGAACTGATAGTTTTCACAAAATTGTAAGTAATGGTGGACATTTACAATTAAAAAGTTATAATTTTATAATTTTTGTGAATGGCTTTGTATGAGGCGACTGCCGGATGATTATTTGTCAGTTGGCGCCAATTATGAAAATAGGCAGACCTTGTTAACGTCATTGATTGTGCTCGTGAGATAAAATTCTCGAAATATTTTCTAGTGCACATGTTTACATGCACAAATTTTCATCAATCCGAATAAATTCAATCCGATTGCAGATTCTGAATGTATTGCTTATATGTCCCCTAAACTTTGCAATCGGTGCAGATATTAATTTGCATGTGCATTATATGCATTATGAACCAAACTTCTGCACATGCAAAGAGCGTCAGTTGTTGCATTCTGAAGAAGCGGACTAAAGCTGAGGAAGTGACAATGGCATCAAAGTCCGTAATTGACGTTTTTGCTTTGTTGAGATATCTAAAAAAAAAAAGGATGCCAGAAAAGCTTTCTTCTTCTGTTACTCACTCCACTCAGCAAACGAAGAGATTAGAACAAGCGTCTAACACCTTGTCTGACTTTACCATGTAATCGCCTTATGCTCATTCCTCCTCCAACGTAACCAAAGACATCTCTGGATGCTAGTATCCTACAAAGTAAAGACAGGTGGGTGAGAGTTGTCCTTAAAGGAGTTTACAGATATGGAATGGAAACAAAATAATATGGACTTTAAACAACAGCTGTCGACAGGACGCTATGCGAAAATCACTAAGCAATAATGACGGCGGAACGGAGCATTTAATCATTCAAGAAGAAAAAAAGACTATTTAAAACAGCAAGAGAAGGGATGCTTGCCGTGTTAAATAACTGCAGTGGTGGAAAGTGTACAGATTTTTTTACTTAAGTAAAAGTACTGCTACTGAAGAAATAATTCACTTAAGTACAAGTAGAAGTACTGAGAAATATTATGACTTAAGTAAGAGTAAATAAGTAGTTTGCCGAAAAACTACAAGTAACTACATTACAAGTTACTTTATAAAAATTATATTATAGTATACACGCTTCCATTTTTAGAACACAAAGACATTTTTGTTTTGGAAAGAAATTGATGCTTCCTTTCAAGTTATTTAGTTCTTACACGTTGCTTTACACAATTTTGGTTTTAAAAATAGGCAAAAAGAAACACATTCCTCATGAAATTATATTTTCTTCCAGTGTTTCCCACAAGATTTTGTGAGACTGTGGTGGGTGGTCCTCAGACCCTCTAGGGGGGTCATGTTCCCCGTAAGAAAATGTTGTACATTTTTAAGTTAAATGCATCAATCTGGTGCTCTTTGAGAGCAAAATTAAGAGGCCAGATCTATGATCTCATAAATGGTGATGACACGGCAAAAAAGTCACACCCACAAAGCTTGGTAAATGAGACGGAGTTTAATGCAGTTCATAAATGGTCAAAACATAAAATCGACTAGAGCATACATTTGAGCCAGGGCTTGACATTAAGCATTGTTTAAGCAAATTGGTCATTAAAAAAAAGTTACTTGTCCGAAGAGAAAAAAGGGCATTTAAGTTTCATCCTCAAGTAACGTCAAAGTTTATGTCCTATATTTTTCTAAAATTACAACCGATGCCCAAAATAATAGTGCAATCAACTCAATGCTCGTGACAGAAATGTAAACTGCACTGGGTAGGGGAGGAGGCTATTGACATATGATAATTATTCTATGTATGGTAGTCAAATAAAGAAAAGCCTCTGTCGTCATCATTAACAGCAGGTGTGCTCACACTTCTATGGAATGAGATTTACTTTTTCATCATGTTATTGCAGCAAGATCTACCATGTACAATAAAGTCTATACATTATCACAATACCAAAATTTCAGTAGTCTGTAGTGAAATTTGATGATCCTCCATACCAGCTTCAAAGACACAACAAATAATAACACTAATTAAAATTATAATTATGGAAGAATGGTTTCAAGTACTTATGTAATTATTCAAGACTAGTAAACAAACAGTATTAAAATAACAATAAAAAACAGCAATGAATAGAAATAGACTATAAAATAAAAATACAAATTAAGACATTTCTGTGCTTTTTTTAACATCTTTAAAAGTTTTATCAGCTGTAAAGTAAATATTCTGAATGAAATGCAACATAAAACTACTACTGGTCTTCATTGTATGATTATAATACATTAATACTTTTTAAAGCTACTAAAGTTTCCCAGTCAAGAGCAGTGAGTGTTTTCTTGTTTTCTTGTTATGGTTGTTTGCACTAGACAGCAGCAGGTCCGTTTATTAGCTTACATTTACACTTACAAGTCTGACATTTTAATATAAATCTGCTTTTTTCTTCACTGTTTATGTTCAATTTAGACCAGTGTTTCCCAACCTTTTTTCTGCCACGGCACACTTTTTACGACAAAAAAAATTATACATCACACTACTATCCCACATAGGATAACCATCGTCAATATTTTTCCTTTTCAAGAACTTGTCTATGTTTTCTGTCGATCTTAGTAGCGTGTTTACTTGTAATGTTTGAAATTCAGCAATGCAAAAAAAAAATTTTTTTTTTACAAATTTAAAAAGTCACATAGGTAGGCTACGATGTGTGACGTCACCGGTGCCAGGAGCACTAAATGGGTAATGAAAATTTGTAGCTTTGTACTTCCAATGCCACAACAAATTACAGGGATGCAAACTCATGAGGGGTGAAAAAGGTAAGACAATCACTGGTCCATTAACATTTGTTCTAGGGATATTTTTAAAGAATAAGCTAAAAGCACCAATTCCAGCTATTTTAATGATTCAAGTTTATTCAAGTTTACAACTGTGCAGAATTAGCCACAAAATAAAGAGTATTTTGGTGAGGCTTGCTTCTGTTTCACAAATTAGTTCAATTTTATTAACTGATCAGTTCAGTGACCCCTTCAGGAAATGTCACTAGGTGGCGACAAATCAGCATCTTATGTGCTATGAGCGGGTCAGTGAATCATTTTGATGACTGAAATCTCCCAAGAGACTTTATAGTGTTTAAGCATTAATAGAACAAAGCAGATCTATAGTCTTCCTTCAGTCTGAGCATTATTTTTCATCCAAAAAGACAACAATAATAGTCTAATAATAGTGAGTTTCAATAGTATCCTTACCTTCTCCTTTATCAAAACTTGCATGGCTACAAATCTGCTGACTTCAGTATAAGAATTATAAACACAAAGCAGATCTACGGTATCATTTTCCTACAGTAGCCTACTACTAAACTGCTGTGCATGACTTTTATCAGAAAAGACCACAATAATAGACAAATAATAATAATTTTGAGTTTCAATAATGTTCTTTTGTCATTGTAAAGCGCATTTCACATGAGATGAGTCAAGGCGTCAACGTTCATTTCAACACGATTTGCAGAAAGTGTCACAGAGGGGCAATTTTACGAATTTACCATGTAAAAAAGCAGGAGGTGTGCACAATAAACATTGAAAACATGTATTTGGAAGAGAGAAAAAGCTTGCAGTTGCTTTCATAGCAGAAAGTAATAAAAGGACTCGTTTTGGTGAATTTAAATGAGTTCAATAACTGGAGTCTCTGATATTCGTGAACGACAAGGTAATATTTAATTAATAGAAGTTATGAGACATTCAATGTCTCTACAAATTTGGTTAGTTTTTAAATATTTTTTGTTGCTCAGTTCTCTCAAAGACATTATTGGTGAAGCAAAAACGTGTGTGTGAAAAACACTTTGGTGTGACGTCACGTCATAGACTTCAGTGTATCCTGCAATGCTGACGCGAGTCATGTGATGACCCTTTACACTATAAATATCACTCACTTTTGCACATTAATAATTGCTCTTCACAATCACAACAGTGTCCAATTATGGTTTCAAAAAGACACATTTCTTAGAGAGGTGAGGAGTTTGGATCCCTGAAATGTTTTTTTTTTATGCATTTATTTATTTTGTGGAATTTGATAATTTTCCACAGCACACTAGTGTGCACAAAGGTTGGGAAACACTGATTTAAACATCACTCTCTGGCTGTGTCTCGTTTGGAAGGATGCGTCCTCTGGAGGTCGCACCCTTTGAAGGCTGGAGTATACTGAACATCCTCCTTTAAACAAGACTCTTTTAAATGAGACGGCCTTCATAGGACAAACGGAACGTAACATGGGTGCTATGACAGCACACCGCTCTTTAAAAAGCGCGAGCTCTATGAGAGAGAAAAGGGAAAAAAGTCTCTTTAGAATGTATGAGGTAAAATTTAGGAGAGATATAATGATGTAAAGAGAAAATAAAATAGGTTTTAAAGGTGTACTTTTTTTTTCCAATTATATATTAATATAATTATACATATTATATACTCTGCACCCATCTACTGAGATACTTCAACTTGGGAATTATCATTACTTTGATAATTTGAACGTCATATTTACGGGCAAATTGGCATTATTTTTTTTTACATTTCCGTTGAAGCAAAAAATTAGACAGATTGGTCAGATTGGTATCAAATTGAAGATGATGTAACAGTACATCCATCGAGAGTCAAATTATATATTAGGGGCTTATTTTTAGAGGTTTTTGGTCCAATAATTAGTACCTCTGTTTTGTCGGAATTGAGTAGAATGAAATGTATGGCCATCCAATAATTTATTTCATTGATACACTCTGCTAATTTGGAGAATTGTGAAATCTCATTCTGTTTTGAAGAAATATAAAGTTGGGTATCGTCGGCATAACAGTAGAAGCATATTCCATGATTCCTGATAATGTCTCCCAGGGGAAGCATATACAAGGAGAAAAGCAGAGGCCCTAAAACTGATCCCTGTGGCACTCCTACTTTACTTTGGTTTGGTTTGACAATTCCTCATTTACATAGACAAAGTGGTAGCGGCCTGCTAAATATGACCTAAACCATGCTAATGCAACTCCACAAAGGCCAACATAATTCTCAAACCTATTCAAGAGAATGGCGTGACGTATTGTTTTGAATACAGCACTAAAGTGAAATGCTGCCGCAATCAGATGATAAGAGCAAGTCATTTTTAACTGTGATATGTGCAGTTTCTGTACTGTGATGAGGCCTAAATCCTGACTGAAAGTTTTCATATATACTATTTCTCTGTAGAAATGAACATATTTGGGAGGACACTACCTTTTCTAGTATTTTTGACATAAATGGGAGATTTTAAATCGATCTATAATTAGCCAGTTCTCCAGGAACTGCCATTTTACAGTTACTTGGAACATGTCCTAAGGATAGCGAGGAGTTAATAATATTAAGAAGAGGTTTTGAAATTACAGGAAATACCTCTTTTAAGAGCTTAGTTGAATCTAACATACATGTTGTGACTTTTGATGTTTCAATAACTGCTACAGACACTATCTTTCCATGCACCTTGAAATATTTCTAATTTTGTATTTTTCCACTTGCACTCCATTTTCCGAGCTGCTCTCTTGAGAGCATGAGTGTGATCATTGTACCATGGTGCAGGCCTTAATTCTTAAATTTGTTTTTAATCGAAGGGGGCGACACTATCAAGAGTGCTAGAGAAGACTGCATTTATATTTTCTGTTATTTCATCAAGTTCTGGGCTTTGGGGTTTACTGAGTGTATGAGATAGATAAGATGAGAAGATTATTAGTGAAGCTATCTTTACTGGTCGAAAGAATAGTTCTATCTGAACGATAGTGTGGTGTAGATTGAGTAACATTAGCTGATCGCAGCATACAAGAAACGAGGTAATGATCCGAGATGTCATCGCTCATCGCAGAATTTCTATATTATCAACATCAACTCCATCATTTTGTCTGACTCCAAGAGAGTTGAGAATATCGATAAACACTTATACCAAGGTGTCAATTTCATTATATATGTGAATGTTGAATGAATGTTGTTTTGTTTTTTGTACTTTGTAATTGTGGGGAAAAATAACTAGAGCGAAGTTGAATATTTAACGTTTAATGAACTCAAGTAAAAGTACTATTAATTATTTATACTTAATAAAGTGGAAAAAATTGAAAAATGTAGGCTACTCAAGAACTGTAATGAGAGTGGTTGTAATTCATTACTTTCCACCTATGAAAATCTGTCAAGAGTTTTACTCTTGTAGGCTAAGGTAAAAAATAGTCAATGTCTAAAACCTAGATATTACTATTAGGCTACCAATAATGTTTAGGTATTTTATTCAAAGCATATAACCGTGTAGTTCAACATGAGTTTGGAGAAGGATTTTTAGGCTGTTCACTTAACTGTTTAACTGTTCACTTTGTATAATCTCTAGTAAAACATATTCTAACATACTAATCTAAATTCCTAATCTGTCACTTCTCGGAGATCGACTGTCACAATGGTAAAGAAGAAATGCTTTAGAAATGATGGTTACGACCAGAGTTGTTTAGCAGAGATGGGCCACTTCTATTCAAATGAATGGGAGACATTGTGACGTCCAACCGCAGCGGATGTAGAAAGGAAGTCCCGCCTTACAGATAAAAGAGCCAATCACCTTTTAGATACAGACATCGCCTGTCAATCAACTCAATGCACGTGCGCATTAGCTATACAAACCGAGAAAATTGCTGTTTTTTTGTGTGTAATCTGGTAAAGAAGCACAATATAAGACAAGTGTTGTCAGATTTTACTGCTGATTTGAAATATGTCATTTGATCGTAACCTTGACCAACCGTTTAGGAGAGTTGGAAATAGCCTCCCGAGAGCATTCCAAAGATGACTTTCTAAAGAAACTTTGTTGCAACGTTAGAAAGTGAGTGCTCACAACATTCTTTTTTGCTTTGTGATGTCGTGAAAGAACATATGTGCCCTGCAGAATATTCAGTGCGAGCCCGCATACCCTTAATGCGTTTTGTCATTGCTTTGTATAAATTAGGTTCCCAAGAAGAGTATCATGTATAAACATACATACGCACCACATCTCTGCGCATCAGCGCAAAGTATTTTAGAATATGATTGAGAAAGTAGTCGGATTCAGACGTTTACATGGCTAATATTTTATTTTAATCAGATTGTTTTAGGTCTACAACACCCCCTTTTGGCCAAAAATTCTGTGAATTCTATTTAAAGTGAATGCTAACTTTGGTTAACATTATGCCTAACATCTAATTTTGTGTTCCACATAAAATAGAACGGAGGGTAAGTAGCTTACATTATGATCTCAATGTAGATTTGTAACAGTTAATGTAATCATAGAGTTGCAGATAGATTGTTGGCCTCATTATATATCCTAGACAAATATGTAACTTCAGTATGTTAGGTAAAATGTGTATGTATATATATATATATATATATATATATATATATATATATATATATATATATATATATATATATATATATATATATATATATATATATATAGACTATTAATGTAAACATATTTTTTAAAAGTTATCTTTGCTTGTCCCCCCCCCCCCTATAATTTTGCTTATAATGTGAAGTATGGACCTGCTGAATCAAAAAGAATATTAATTGTTTGACAGAAAGAAACACAATGAGGAGACTGTAACATCTAGCGTTATGTTTTCGACAGTGTAAATACATTAGTACTGAAAAAAATTTTAAGTATAAAAAAAATTAGACAATTATTGAAAAATTTAATAATCTGGCCTTGTCAAATAGTTACAAATCTCATTTGGTGTACAGTACATAAGCCAAACTTCACACATTACAAAATACATTTCCAAGACTGTTGTTACATAAAGTAACAGCAGAGATGTTTTTTCTAATTTGCTCAGATTGTATTGAATGCTATACATGGGATGAACAACTGTCAAATAACATTCACTGACATAAATACACATCCAAGGGTGTGGTTGAGCAGCATTGCTGACCCGCATGCAAGCTGATAAATTCTACACTCATTACACACTTGGACCAAACAATCAAAGCAATGTCATTACCATAAGTGCTTTTTAAAAGTAATTGTGTTATCCTTTACAAACAAAGCTCCATTGTGAACACTGTACAGAATAACTTCTATAACCATCTCTAGCTCAACATCAAACTGTCATTAAAAAAATAAAGCATCTATTTGTAAAATAAATATATATATATATATATATATATATATATATATTCATTTACAAGTTCAAGTCAATTGATAATGAAAGCAATTACAAATTCTTATGTTTTCTTTCTGGAGCAGTTAAAGTTCTCATTCAATGTATAAAGAATAATAGAAATAATTGCCTTAATACGTGCCAATGACCAAAACCACAAAAACAGCAAATAACACAAATGGACAAGTGTAGAAAATATATACAAAATTCTTACTTCAAACACATACTTTTAAAATGAAAAATATACTAGCATAATATTTAGTTAAAGGCTATTTAGTTTTATCATTTTCTTTTTTCAACATCTTTTGAAAGTCATACATCTCTGATAAAGTGTTTTTTAAAAGCAACCATTTAAAAAAAAAAAAAAAAAAAAACACACAATTACATTAATAAGTATTAAGGTTCTCACATTTTTGACAAAAGTCTTAATATTAGCAGCATGTTTGTAAAAGGACTCTTCTCTGATTTTGAGGACCAGATTCAAACCAAGTAAATCACAAATACATAATATGCATTTGCAGTCAGAAATGTACATCCGCCTTAGCCAAATACATTTAAACTTAAATTTACTTAATCTTAAAATACTCGTAGAAAACCTTCCCTGTCTTGGGTCAGTTAGGATCACTACTTTATTTTAAGAATGTAAAATGTCATAATAATAGTAGAGAGAATATATTATTTCAGATTTTATTTCTTTCATCACATTCCCAGTGGGTCAGAAGTTTACATACACTTTGTTAGTATTGGGTATCCTTGCCTTTAAATTGTTTATCTTGGGTCAAATGTTTTGGGGAGCATTTCACAAGCTTCTCAACAGTAAGTTGCTGGAATTTTGTCCCATTCCTCCAGACAGAACTGGTGTAACTGAGTCAGGTTTGTAGGCCTCCTTGATCTCACACACACACACACACACACACACACACACCTTTGTGATTGCCACTCCAATACCTTGACTCTGTTGTCCTTAAGCCATTTTGCCACAACTTGAGGAAAACATCATGGCTGATGTCTTGAGATGTTGCTTCAATATATCGACATCATTTTCCTTCATGATGTCATCTATTTTGTGAAGTGCACAAGTCCCTTCTTCAGCAAAGCTTCCTAAACATGATGCTCCAACCCCCATGCTTCATGGTTGGGATGTTGTTCTTCAGCTTGCAAGACTCACACTTTTTCCTCCAAACATAACAATGGTCATTATGGCCAAAAAGTTCAATTATTGTTTCATCGGTCCAGAGGAAATCTCCAAAAAGGAAGATTAATAGTCAATTAAAAGTGAAACAATCATTGGAAAAAATGACTCGTGTCATGCAAAGTAGATTTCATAAAGTACTCATAAAATAGATTTCATTAAAAAAAAAAAAAAAAAAAAAAAAGAAAGAAATCTCTGGAGTGGTTAAAAAAAAAATTGTTTTAAATGACTTAAAATCAAAGTGTATGTAGACTTCTGACTTCAACTTTAAGTGGGGGGATAGGTACCTCTGGTACAAACAGCAGTACAAAAAAGGAAAAGCAAAACATAAGACAAAAAAAAAAAATCCTCTCAGAGGAGAAAGGCCAGTGTATGTAACATCTGTATGTTACGATGAGGAACCATCTTGAGATGTGGCTGAAATGTGAAATTGAAAAAATTAGACAGTTAAATGTGCATTTAGAAATAATTAAATAAGTGTTTACTTATCAAAGTTTTACCCCTAAAAAAAATAAACAGTACTTCTAAAAAACATGATGTACACTCACATTTGGTGCACTGACACTGATGAATATTGGACATTTTATCTAAACCAACCTGTCAGGTCTCTGAATTTCCTTTTTGCTTCAGCTCTTTCCTCGGAGTCAAAGTACCACACAGTGATTGCATACCTTTGACACAAAACAAATGATTTAGCCCAATTCTGATATCATCTTGATATTTAATTGTATAATATGAAAGCTAATATGTGCGCATACCTCGTAGCGTATGATGGTTGCACTTCATGAGGGTTCCTTCGATCTGACCAGAAAAGCAAGAGTCGATCAAACAAGGGTTCAACGTCGGCCACGTAAGATTTCCCTTCGGGAAAGATCCTTAGTATTCCCCCATGCTCCTACAAATATATTGTGACATTCAATCAATTACAACACCGTACAATAAATATTACACACACACACGCACACGCGCACACACACGCGCACACACACGCGCACACACACTTTTTTTAATTAACTAAAAATCTACCTTGGCATTCCAGTTTTTGTTCAGATAGTAAATACAGGTAACACAGCGGCCATCTGCATTAGGGTTATCTACATGTTTCACGTATCCAGCTCCATTTCCTGGATAACAAGCAACCATGGCCTGAAAGAGAACACACATTAGACTAAACATGATAGATCGATTACAATAAAAACTTCTGCCAATCCCCAGATTAGCTTATATCTGGGTAAACGGTAATTAATTACCTCTTTGTTTTTAAAACGTTTACATTTAATGAGTTTATATTAAGCCTTGCAACAAATCATATAACATTTCTGTTAATGTCAAAAGATTTAAGGCATTCTCCTTATAAAAATGTAAAGTCAAGAATAAATTTTGAATTAAATTATTTATTAAATGATTTGTTTCATCTGCCCATTTCATTAGAAGAACTATATTATCCAGAAAGTAATTAAATGGTGCAAAGAGTCCAAAAATGGGATTAAACTAGGAGTAAAAACAATTTCAATTTTGCACAAAAAAAAAAAAAAAAAAAAGCATAACTAGATTCACCCATTGATAGGTTTCTTCTCTTTTTGAAATTAAACTATCGTATGTTTAGGTATTATTCAACATCATAGTCCTTAATTCGGAGTATACAACACATGCCTTTCATGATAGTAAAATATCGGCGAAAAAAAAAAAAAAAAAAAAAAAAAAGAAAAAAAAAAACCAAATCAGCTCCATTCTGAAATGATTATTAATTCAGAACCTATAACATACAGTAATAAATGTACAATTAGAATTCAAAATAAAGCACTTCATTTACTATTCTCTACCAGCAGACCCCATTTAACCCTTCCCCAACACCCACACACACACACCCACCCCCACCCACACACACACACCCACCCCCACCCACCCACCCACACACACACACACACGGCAACAGTCACCGGTACCCATGTTTACATTTCTGCAGACAAGTCTTTATCATGATCAAGTTCCCACAATAAGAGTGCACACGCAGGTTTGCCGTCATAGCACAGTGTAAACGTGTAGCTGCAAAGAGAGCAGGAGGAAGTGTGTGCGTGCATGCGTGAGTAAAGAGCTAGATTGGCCAGTAGTGTTTAATGACAGTGCTACGTGTTGAGCGTGGGTCTACAGCACCATAGATTTCACTTCACACAATCCAGAGCTCTGATTCAGCACACCATTTACACCCACAGGTTTACAATCAATATGAAAGCATGCATATATATTTTTTTTTTATCCCTTAAAAGGGTGTAATTAGGAAAGTAATTGCACTAAAACAAATAGGTTTTTTTAGCCTTTGATCCCATTTAATGCAGTTTACGATCAATTAACCATTTATAATTTTCTATACAATTACTGTCAGGATCATCACTCATTTGTTACAGTTTGAAAAAAATTGTATAGTAAAAGTTTACAAAAAGTTATAAATGTCAGTGGTGGTTCTAGCTTGTATGGCGCCCAGGGCAAACCCTACCAACAAATTGTGCCGCCACCCCCCCCCCCCCCCCCCCAACAAATTGTGCCGCCACCCCCCCCAAGCAAGATGCCACCCATGCCTAAATCCACCACTAATACATGTTAAAATATTGATGCAATTGGTGTCATGAACCAACAATGAACTATACACAGTATTTATAAATCTTATTTAAATGTTAAATTCCATGTAAACTAATACATTAATAATATTTAAAAATGTTTTCATTAGCATAAGTTAATGCATTACAAACAACAGTATATAATTAACATAAACCAAAATTTATAAATGCTGCAAAAAATAATATCCATTGTTAGCTCATGATGATATTTACTCATGTTAGTTTGTAGAATCTAATTCTAAACCGTTAACAATTGTATAATAAAGACATTTATGTCTGAAATAAACCGTGTGGGGGTGTAACAGTGGTTAAAGATAATAAAATAGGTTTTGGGTGTTAACAGTAGATAAAAAAAAAAAAAGTAGCATGGAAACGTTTTGCTTAGAAAAAAGAACCCATTCCTTTTAACCCGAAGTACATTTTTGAGAATAACACTCCTTTGTGTGCAGCTGACCAGGGTGAAAGTGCCCCTCTCTAATATCCTTTTGCTTCATTGGGTGCAGTGAGAGGAGTCACGTACTGTCCAGAACAGCAGAAACTGACAGCTTATCTTTGCCATTCATCACCAGACACAGTAAAGGGAGTGTGTGCCAAAAAACAGTGTGCTGTAACAGATATTAACAAAGGGCCAAAGACGGAAAAACTAATGCTTAATAATGGGGTGAGAACCTATATTAACCCAGATGAACAAGCAAACATTGTATGTTGATATTAAAAACAAAGTATATGGTAATATTCACCATTTATACTCATATAGTCCTATATAATTATATTGAGTAAATTAAAATGTAAAAATAACTACACTTTATAATAACTTTAAACAGTCATCAAACATTATATAATGCTTTCAGATCAAGTAGTTCATGTACATGTTTACATAAGAATAACCTGTGAAAATACATTAATGACAGTTTATTTTAACTATGTGAACAATGCGCATGTAAATGAATCCAAATTAACTAATGATTATGGCCTGATAAGTGAAGTGTTACCATTTAACTGTACAATTCATATAGTTATCAAGTGTACTAATGATTGATTATCTATGTAAATGTCTGATGTGTTTAGGATTATATAATGTAGCAATGTTTATTAGGTGTTCATTCAAACAGAAATGTCAAATATGAATATATATATATATATCTCAATGACAAGGAAAGGTAATGAATCAATAATATACACTTTTTCAGCAGACACATACTTTTCAAGCTCTTGAGAGAACATTAATGCTTAACTATGTTCTAAAGAGATAAAATAATGCTATAATGTTTGTTTATTCAAAATAGAAATAATCAACCAAGTGTGAAAATGAAGGATTCAACTATATAGCCTAAAATCCATATTTAACCTTTTGAAAATAGTATTAAAAAAAAAAATGTCAAGAAAGGTTATTGTTGCATCCTAATTATATAGAATGAGACACATATCAAACAACTGACTGACTGACACATACTTGAATTTAAAGCTCTTGGAAGTATACTAATGCTTACCTTTGACCTTGCTCGAATACTTCTGCCCAGTCGACCAACGCAAAGAGAAATTAGTTTGTCTATGAGTTGTAACAAGAAATGTACAGCCCCTATGCCGTTTTCTGTCCCATTAACCCAGGCTATTTTATCTCCTCTGATGTTTCTCCTGCAAACTTCACTGCTTCGCCCCGCCAGCTGCCCGTCGTTCAGTAGTCCACTGTAATGCATGCGTTTGACCTGACCCAAAACCATATGTCCGGCGATCTCCCCCAAAAAATTATCCATGTAATAGAAGCCTCTGTCCAACAGAGCGGGTACGACCTGCTCCAAAGCCAGTGTCTCCAACTGCGTGTCCAATGCTTGCTGAAGAAATGGCATTTTGGCTTGAGCTTGATGCATTCAAATCAATGAAAATGCAAGTTTTTCAAATTGATATCTAATGTCACAAGCTCCTCTTTCAAACCACAGTTAAATAATACCACCTCCACTACACAGAACCTGTTAGTGGGACTCTTATTGGCGCTCTGAATGGGGATCCATCAGCGGAGCGCAGCGCACCTGAAGCTGATGTGCATGTGGAACGTGCAGAATGCGTCGCGCTCCAGGGGGCGGGTATTACCATGAAAACATTTAGTTCAATTTAGTTCAACCATTGGGAGGCACGCGTGGCTAGATAATATATGTTCTTATGGGACTATAACTTGTCTTCCTCTAGGGGGCGCTCGGCTGTTCAGTAAGCCGATTTCTCAGTTCAGTCGTATTAAAATATTTTTACGTTTTTTTCTTACTAGAAATATGCGAGCCATTAAATAAGCACAGTAATTTAAATATGTTTTTATAAGAATTCATACTTGGCATTCAAATGGAAATCCGCCGCAGCAATGACTTCCAAAACTGATTTAACAAACCTCCGTGTCCAGTCATCACAACCGACTGTGATTGGTCCAACCTCACCAGCGTTGAGAAAAGTAACAACTAGTCCATACGTGACAATAACCTAGTTTCCATCCACTTTTCGCGCTGTTTTGTTATCAACAAAGTGAAAATGTGAAAAGAAAATGTGTGTTTTCTGACTGTTTCCATTCCAATGGCCTTTTATTAATTAAAATGGTGTGCGTGATGACGTCATGCTTAAAAAAAACACTTTGTCGCATATGTTTTGGTTTATTGCAAAAAATCTGCCCTTAAACCGTTGTCTTAGAGAAATATGTGTATATTGCAAATTGTGTACCTTTCGCCTCCCAGATGTCCCTAATTCCTCAAAACACAATTTCCCATAATGCAGTGCAATATTAAATTTTTTTTTTTTTTTTTTTTTTTTTACTGTAATTTGTTGTTGTGGCAGAAAATTACCTTGCCTGCACTGAAATACTGAAAATACTGTTAAATCTTGTAAAATCTTTTTTTTTTTTTTTTTTTTGTATATATATATATTTTTATACAGTGCACAGGTAAAACAATGCTCCTTATTACCACATGTAATTATGGTTTCAACAAACCACAGAATTTAAAATGATGAAAAACTGCTGCAAGGGAGGGCCAGTCCAGTTCCACTCTCACGCTGCAACTTGTGGCTGTGTTGCGCAGGAGGGCCAGTCCTGCTCTGCTTACTTCATCATACATTTGGAGTATTTGGTGTTTTCCATGCACAGCAGTAAATGGCAGCACTTAATAAATAAGAGTGGGGCAACTGATCGGCCCAATGCTCAACCGGCCCACTGGGAAAATGCCTGGTGTGCCAGATAGCCAGTCCATCACTGATGTGAGTAATGAAAGTATCCATTCAAATGATAATACAAGGTGAGGCATTAAAATAAGAAAATTATTATTTAGACATCATCATTATTATGTTGGAGGAAGAAATACAAACAAGTAAACACATTTTTTTTACATTTTGTTAACTACGTATAAAGATTTAAATGATCTCACTCTGCAGTACTTAAGTGACAACCTACAACACTATATTCCATCACGTTTATTAACAAAATTCCCAAAATATCACAAAATTCTGGCTTGTTAATACTTCCTAGAATATCAAAATCCACAAAAGGAGGTAGATCATTTTCCTATTTGTCTCCTAACTATGGAATAGTCTCCCTAACACTGTTCGGGACACAGACACACTCACACAGTTTGTCTAGACTAAAGACTCATCTATTAAGACAGGCATACACCTAATTTATCCATCAACTCACAATTAGGCTTCTTTAGTTAGGTCTGCCGTAACCAGAAACATTAATCCTTAATGGCATCTACACTAATATTATTCTATTTGTTTCCCTGTCTCAACCTCGGGATTCATATCCCGAGATTATCAGAGCCGGCCAGATCCAAATCTGTTCGTGCTTGGTATCAGACTCCACTGCTACGTGTCTCTGAGTGATGATGACTAAACACAGCAGGTGCCAGCCAGACATCACTTCGGTCTATTAAGATGGACTTCAGGGAATTAACTGATGCCAACTCCAACCATAAAACCTGAATACTTTATATGCCACTGCCTGAACCTTGGATTTAGGATAGACCTCACCGAAATTACCGGCCGGTTGAACTGCAATGCACCTCACTGATCTCTGCCTGCATCACCTTGGTCTAATGATGGACTACACACTTAAAATGTAATACATATACTTTCAGTTATTTGCCAACAAAAGTATTCAAGCTGTATTGCCTGAGGGGAACTGGCCCCCACAGTGAGTCTGGTTTCTCCCAAAGTTATTTTTCTCCATTAACCAACAAGTTCTGGAATTTTGTGTTCTTTGCCACAGTCGCCTTCGGCTTGCTCACTGGGGTTATAAATACAGTAATGATTTAATCATTTATTTTTATACACAATTTACAATCATATTTAATCAAACTACACAATGACAATTACAGTTAATGCATGATTTTCTGTAAAGCTGCTTTGAAACGATGTGCATTGTGAAAAGCACTATACAAATAAAAATTACTTGACAAATAAATAAAAGCAACATTGAGCATTGAAATGTGCAATATAAATTAACCTATTATTATTACTAATAATACCCTAGAGGATTAATTGTGCCATATTAATATATCAATATTTAATTAAAAGTGTCAATATATTAGAGATGGGAAAAATATAGACATGTTAAAGCATCATGATATTATTTCCTTGTGATATTGTATCGATATTTGCATGCCAAAAATCAATATTATTATTTTAAATTTTCCACATTAATATTATGTTGATGGGAAAATGTTTTATTTAGCCAAATCAATCTAGGAATATACAGTCCCTTAGAAGGTGCAGTTATCAAGCTTTACAGATAATCACCCTCCCTTTCTAAAATGTATTACAATTTTACAGTAGTAATAACAGGTATTTTGACAAAATATTTATGAAATAGGCTTACCGTTTAGGTGAAATCAATTATACGTTTGTGTATTGAAACTGTGTTGTAATAAATAATGTTTTTAAATTGTTTAGGCTACTATAGTATTCATAAATACTATAATTAATTATTGCCCTTACCAAAGAAGGAGGGAGCCATTATGGTCTGTCTTATATGCTTTGCATTGTATGTAGATATTAGGAAATAAACTGACACTTTTATATTAATTTAAATGCATTTGGTGATTTGGAAACAGTTGCCTTAACCTTCTGATGGTCTTTGTTTACTGTTTACACTTCTGGTCTTTGGGGTCTATATGACCCCAACAATTGATAGAGTAATTGTACAAAAAATATACATTTTTAATCATACAAGTAATATATCATTTTTTTTTTTTTTTTTTGTTTTTTTGTTTACTTCTCATCTATTCATTAATGCTGTGTTTTGGGAGATATGAAGTACTTTTGTACCCATTTACTACACAATTCCTCAACTACACCATTAGCTTGCATATGAAATATTACATTTTTATGAAAAAATCACTTAAATGATGATTTAAATTAAATTAAATTAAATTTGTTTCTGGATATTGATCTAGGTGTTAGGTGTAGAAGTATGCAATCTGCTGGTTAGAGATAAACCTAAAATTATTACAGTTTAAGAAATACATAGTTTTGACCAGTAGAGGCAATAGAGAGCCATTCATTTTACTGGATGTGGCCAACTGCTCTATCACAAAGTTTGTGATACATTTTGTGAATTTATATATATATAAACATTAGAAAAGACATTTAAAATAAATATTCTTTCAAATAGTAGATTTCTTTTAAGTTTTTGATGCATTTTGAAATGCCTTTTTTTTACAAAATGCCACAGAAATTTGACAGAAAAATGCCACATAAGACACACCTAAAGGACAAGACTTGGAGTCAGATTGTAGTTGCATATTACTGATTTTAATGAACAAAGTGTAAAAAAATAAAATAATTAACTTTAGAATGCAAAAGAATTGAAATAAATATTATGAAAATAAAACCAACAACAATATGCATATGTCTGTCTGTGTGTGTGTGTGTGTGTGTGTGTGTGTGTGTGTGTGTGTGTGTGTGTGTGTGTGTGTGTGTGTGTGTGTGTGTGTGCGAGCGTGTGTGTGTCTGTGTCCATTTTGTTCTGCATTTGTGCCAAATTCTATCAAAATGCTCTCTGGGGCAGTCATACATGTGTGTGTTTTTTGTGTGTGTGTGTGTGTGTGTGTGAGCATGTCTTTTCTACATCTCATGTATGCTCTAGTACTATTTCTGTGTGAAAATTTTCAGATTTATGCTGGATTTATTTACTCTTTTTGACACATGAAGAAATTTTTGTAATTTTTTTTTTTTCGCATTTTCCATTCATTTCAATATGGGGTCATATTGACCCCGAAGAGCAGAAGTGTAAAAAAAAATTACATATAGAACAACCGAATCAAGCCCAGTTTTTTTGTGTGTGTATAGATAGATACAGGAAAAACTCACAAAATCTTATTCCACTGAGATGAAGGGAACCATTTTTATTTATTAAGGAAAAGTCGATTTGGGTCATATAGACCCCAAAGACCGATTGTCGAAGACTTAGACGAATGAGAAACATTGCGCGAAATATCGCAATAGTATCCTATCATGACCTAAATATCGATATTATATCGTATCGCCTGTTACCTTGTGATTCCCATGCCTACAATATATATATTTATATCATTATATATTTCAATTAATCATGAAATGTGTCAACGAATAAATAAATAAATAAATAGCATTTTAATTTGGACCTCTATGTATTTGTTGAAACATTTTATTTATTTATTTAAATATTTTTTTATTTATTAACACATTTCATGATGTATTTATTTTTTGGAAGATATATTGACATATATTGATGCTTTATTTATTAATACAGTACAATCAATGTTCCATAATACCCCTAGATAAATTAAATAATGAGTAAATTAATAAAAATATGCTAAATAAATGTCATAAATACGTTGTGCAGAAATGTAATCATCAATTAGTAAACTAAAAATATATAAATCCAGGACTACAATGTTTGATAAATCACATTTGGTCCTCACACATTGTTCGTGCACCAAATGAATAACGTCCGTGCCGCTGAGCCACGCCCATTTTATCACTCATGTTTAACGCTATGCGGTTCTACCTGCTTCTTCTATTTGTCCGAGTTCAATTCAACTGTGTTGATTTACAGTGAAGCCAGTGCCAATAATGCCCAGCAACAAGGTCAGCCCACAGCAAGAGGCAAGAAATCCGATTCCATGCATGCTTTACATAATGAACACGATGAAGGAAAAAATGTGCAATGTTGTAAATGTAAATGAGTCCACTGTTGCATATAATGAAATGACTGGGTCTTCTGTTTGGAGTACGTGACATTACACAGCGTAAGAAATCTTAGTATATGAGCTCATCATATGGCCATGCCCGACCGCCATTGAGGAGACTACCCGGCGCATGTACACGCGCATCCAGACATGCCAACAAATCAAGTGTGACATAGGGACATTTTTCAAGAGGTGCATGCAACAATTCTTCAGTCTTAACCACAAGATATAATAATGTGCTTTTTATAATCTACTGCAAAACAAATACTAAATGAAAACACTCTTTTATCTTCTACTTGCTCATGCATGTCTTGTACGGACAGGTTGTATGATTATTATTGAAAGTTTTTCATTAAAAAAAGTCTGCTAAATGCATGCAATTGAATGTAAAAAATGCATAACTCATTTTTAAAGTATGCACATAGCTTGACATTTTTGGATGCGTGAATGTTTGCGGACGCAGTAGCTTAACTTGAAATGCAACAGTAAATTTAGTCTAAAATAGCACATTTTATGTAAAGCGCAAGAGTAACTCGTACTTACCTTATGCCGCCCTCTGATTTTGAACTTCTCTAGTTTTCCGTCCGCGTGCGTGATGATTTTGTCCATTCTGGTCAAGAGAAAGCCAATGTTGTGACAGGAACTCTCAGTGCCATCGACCCATGCGATCTTATCCCCTCGGATGGCTTTGCTTTTGCCCAGTTTTTGGCTCACTAACTGTCCGTCTTGCATAGTACCACTTTGATGAATGCGTCTCACCTCTTGCAGCACGCGCTCGCCAATTCTGTCTCCCAGAAAATTATCTACGATACACAAACCGTAAGAGTTCATGCACGGGACTACGTACTGTAAGACTAGTTTGTGTGCATTTAGTCGCTTGTGATCTTTACATTTTGGCCGGTTACTGCGGGGTCTCGTGAGCTCGCTGGGGATCAAACCGTGGTTCTTCATGTTTCCATGGGTTTCATCTGGATTCCTGTTCTGCTGCCCCTGTCTGCAATGATGTGGAGCTCTTCCCTGAGAATCATTTCTGGTTAAAGTTGTTTGCTCTTCTGGGATCTGTTCTGTGGACTGGTTTCCTCGATAATCTGCCATTGAATCGAGTAAAGCAGGAGCGCAATGCGCGCACTTGAAGAAAGAGTTTAAGACTGAGCTACGTGAACACCATCACATGTGTCCAAACCCTTATTTAGAGCGCATACAAGTCTGGACTGAAAATATGTTGACTGAGACAAGCGCGATTAGTTGTTCTTTTAAGGAAGACGTAATTAAAGCTTAGTCCTGGAGGGAACATACATGTGCATGCCAGTTATTTTCATATTCATTCCTTTTAATTTTGAATTGCTTTTGTCATGTCATGTAGGCCCTATCAGATCAGTGTTAACTGTTAACATGTTATGTACAGATACATGAACTGATTATACACTATAAACCTTCTTAAAATTATGCTGACAAAAAAAAAAAAAAAAAATTTTCTAACGTAATGTGATATATACTTAAATGGTGTCCAAAATCTGAGACTAATTATCTTATCAGCTTAACAATTTGAATGAAAAGTTGCAATTGGAAAATGTAACTGACATTTACACTATTTACTGTAAATCATAATTTGAATGGAAAAAGAATTAAATAATGCGACAGTAAAAAAAATATTTGTTACCTAAACTTATATGGAAAAAAAATCTATATTTAACAAGACAATACATGCAATTGTACGGTAAAATATTTGATAAAAACAAAACAAAGTTTTTAGATTAGTATTATTATACTGTGTAATAACACAAAAAATGATAATGTTTAGCAAGAGAATACATAGTAAACTATATTGCGTAATCACATTTTATTATATTATTTTATGGAAATAGTTATGTTTCTTCTTATTTTAGTTGTGTGTTATGTAGTAGTTGTGTATTGCATTAAACCCCAATGGTGTTTTGTGTTTGTATGAGTGTCTATGGTCATCGCTCCTGCAAGGGTCACTCTAAAGTCATTATCTGGTCTTCTGATGTTAGTGTGTAAGAATGATTTTTGTAGTTCCAGAATGTTGGTACATTAAATTTATATCATTTAGTAATATAAACTGTAGTGAACTGTGAAATATACAGGAACCAAAATGACATCCTGTAATGCCTGAAACATGGTCACTCTATTTATTATGGTGAATTTCTAGCAACCACAACTCCTGGTATTTTTAGTAGTTCTTAGGAGCATCTTGTGTGCTTTGAAGAAAGCAAGGAACCCTCATTTTTGTACAAAGTAGTTAACATTAGAAATTTGTAGCTGATTACTTTTTTTGAGTAACTTACCCAAAACTGGTAGGGAATGATACAAATAACTTACTTTGGTCCCTACTTTCAGTGGTAGTACTGGCAAGGCATAGTAAGGCTTAGGAGTCAATAATTTGTTTACATTTGTTTAAACAAATTTGTTTCATTTTTTTTTTCATCCAATGAATCACATGTTCTAAGCCTTGCCAGTACTACCACTGAAAGTAGAGACCAAAGTAAGTTATTTGTATCATTCCCTACCAGTTTTGGTAAGTTACTCAAAAAAGTAATCAGCTACACATTTCTAATTACTTGTTTAAAAAATGTAATAAGATTACTTTACCTGTTACTTAATCAAAAAGTAATAATTTGACTGATTACTTTACCTTTAAGGGATAGTTCACCCAAAAATTAAAATTCTCTCATAATTTACTCACCTTCATGCCATCCCAGACATGTATGATATTCTTTCTTCTGCTGAACACAAACAAAGATTTTTAGAAGTATTATCTCAGCATTCAAAATGCACTTAAAAGCAGCATAAAAGTAATCCATAATATACCAGTTGTTAAGTTCATAACTTCAGTGTGAAACAGATCAATATAAGTCATTTTTACTATAAATCTCATCTTTCACTTTCACATTTTGTTCTTTTGTTTTTGGTGATTTGCATTCTTCATGCATATCGCCACCTACTGGGCAGGGAGAATTTACAGTAAAAAGGTCTTACATATTGATCTGTTTCTCACCCACATCTATCATATCGCTTCTGAAGACATGAATTTAACCATTGGAGTCTTATGGATTACTTTTATGCTGCCTTAATGTGCTTTATGAAGCTTCAAAAGTTTGGTACCCATTCAATTGCATTGTATGGACCTACAGAGCTCTTTGAATTTTTTTTGCTCAACAAATTCCACCTTCATTAGCTAGGTTTTCCTCCACTTATTTTTGTGTATTTTGGAATATTGCATAAAATCTGCTGGATAGAAACACTGAGATGGGTATAAAATCTCCAAAATGTGCACAAAAATGTATACGCTCACTTGAGGTGGATATATTTTTTTATTCAATCAGAAGACATGCACATAAACTACGACGGAAACACATTTACAGAATAAACTACTATTGCATTTATTAGGAATACAAGACCCACATCAAAAAAGAAATGTGACTGAATAATTAGCAGACCAATCATATAGCATCTGAAATGTTGCTCAGGTCATCCTGAAATAACAGTGTCTTGAAAATCAAAAGCCTGCAAAGAGTTTGCAGAGCAAATAAATTGAATACAAACTTTAACTGTGCCAAAGAGCAGGTTTTTTGACACTTATCTAAAATATCTCATAAAAGTCATAAGGTGAGAAACGCACACACATAGTGCTCCCAGAGCTGTGTGACGTGCTGTTGCACCCAGACATGAGACAAAGTTCTTTACATTGTTTTGTCTGCGTGTTCTAAATTATGGTATTATTAAAAGACTCACAGTGGCTACAATTTATACAGAAGTGACGATTTTGTTATTTTGAACATATGGGATGGAAACGCAGCTTTATTCGCACAATGTTTTGTGGTAATATTTTATTTATTTATTGCATAAATTAAATTCGCAACTTGGATGGAAATATAGCTCATTGTCATTTGTTGCTGCATGCAAGTCATACACTGATTTCTTCCTTTCTGTGACTTGTTAGGAGGTGTACACACTTCAGCTGTCGCAGAAGCACAAACAGATGTACATATGAACATAATTCATGTTTTAAGTTCTACATAACTATTTCAGAAATGTGTAAGACAAGTATTGTACTTAAAAGTAATTAACTTAATTAAAAGTCAGTAACTGTAATCTGATAATGTGATGTGTTGCACTACCTTGACTAAATAATTAATAATAATAAATTACACCCAACACTGTTCCCTGCAGTTTTATTCTCACCTGCACAGGGGTTAAATCTGTTCTGCTGTGCCTCTGAATTGGCCTTAAGCACACCATAAAGTGCACGTTGATTTGCTAAAAATAGCACGGAAATAATTAAGGTGATATCACAGACGTGACGTTTGTGCTGACCCAAACGACACCTGTCTGTTGGCTTTGGTTTCTGCAGAGAGAAAAAGATCAGAGGGTGAAACATGTTGCACAATGCACTATGATATAATGTTGTTCTATAAATAATATTAATATATTGGAAAACATGTATAACAAAATAACTATGTTTTCCATGGGTAAGAATACATTACATAAATAGAAGCAAAACATGTTTTTGATTGTTAATATTATAATATTTTGATTTCAAATACAGTGCATGGAGTCAAGCTTTCACCTGATGGTGGTGGAATCAGACTAATGTGTTTCCCAATGTGTGTTAATAAGAGGTCAACATGCCATAAAAGGTGACATGGGTGTATGTACCAACACTTCCTAAACAGCTGAAGGCACTGGCCTTGCCCAAAGCAGCCTATTAGAATCGCAACTCTGGCAAAACATTCTATTTGCTCTGCATCTAATAGGTGCAAACTCCAGGCGACCCATGAGGGCGTACGTGAGAACACCCTCATCCTGTAGTTTAAAGTGTAACCAGCTGCTATTTTCATTTTGAGTGCACGGCAATTATATGAATCTGAGAACTAGACTTGATATCATTGGCTGCTGCGTATAGGCTGACCGTAATGCTTTGACCTATTGCTGAATATCCTGCAGCTAGCACAATTATTAATACGATTCATTTACACTTTTAGTTCCACCAATATTTATATTTTAACTTTAGTAAACACTGCATGCGTTTTAAAACTAGTGTTCAGTGTTATCTCATTACCTAATCTGATTATAATCATTTAAAATGTAATGTTTGTCATTTTAAGTACAGTACTTGGATTACATATATTTCAAAAATAATAATTATGTATGAAACGTTTAAAATATGTACATCTGTTTGCATTTCTGAAGGGCAAGTGACAATCCATGAGGATATATTATTTTTCTTTAGAAATTAATTTGTCATTTGTATTGTTTTTTTTTTGAGTAATTTGCCCAATATTACCTTAACAAAACACACTAGTGTAGAAGCAACAACTGGAAATTGTCGTTGTTAACAGATATCCATGTCTATTATTAATACGTTATTAATGTTAATCCCCATTTATAACATATTGTAATGAATTATTGAAATTGCATATATAAAAATGAGGGAGATTGTAACATTTGTTTTATTTTATTTACATTTTCCTTTGTAACTCAAACTACTACAACTTTAACTGCCATCTTTAGGTATGAGAAACATGTTCCAATAGTGATAGTAGCATTACATATTTCCATTGAAGTCTGTATTAAGTTCAGTATTATGACCATGCCTTTCTCACCGTGTTACAGCTGTCCCAGTACAGGGGGAATTCTTGGAGGGAAAGAGGCCAAAACAACATACAATTGAACAAAACTTGGGTTGAATACAATTAAAGTAAGGATTTATTTAAGTATATATATATATATATATATATATATATATATATATATATATATATATATATATATATATATATATATATATATATATATATACTGACACAAAGACTGATTCCATTTATTGACCTGAGCAACCATTTATGAACAATGACATCACAAAAATAATTATTTTAGCACATGAAATACAGAGATAACAAAAATAGATTTCCGGTGGTGACAAACAGTATCAATAATTAATTCATCCACGATGGCAAACCAAGTATTTTAGGTCAGCCAAAAAAAAAAAAAAAATCTCTATAAAACTTTACAAATATGTATACAATTAAATATACACATTTATCACAAAATATATTCATTGTTTAAATAAAATGCTGCCATGAAAGAAAACTGAAGAAATACACACAAAAAAAAATCATACTATGTATAGTTAAAAACAGGGCAGTGTGCTTTTGCAGTTGCAGATGGGTGACTTGTAGAGGGCAACACAGCCACACATCCAAGACAATGAGACATTGTGAATCTCACTCTACAACGTTGTTCACCCACAACATACACATTTGTCCTTGTTTGTAGTGATAACAGACATCTGGAACAGAGTTCTAGAGCAGTTCATTTTTCCGGCCACCAGAGGGAGGTCGAAATCAGCCGATGATTAGTGTTGATGACGTCACTGGACCAATTCAAAGTAGTGTAATATAGCCATTATGTGCTGGGGCATGAACACATAACCCGTGTAGACTGCCATGGCTGCCACTGTGATAAGCAGAGAATCTGACGTTCTTATTAAGGAAACAGTATTTAAAAAGGGAGAACATGCTCACATCACATGTTAATGAATAGTTGTTCGGACATTTAACACAAAGCGTTTTCATAAAGCAAGTAACAGTGACACATATATATAGTAGCCCTTTGGCCTTTCCATGAATAAGTTTAATGATTCCTAGACATTCCTTAGAGAGACCAGCACTGGTATAATAAAACAAACATTAATCTTGAATACACTACCAATAAAAAGTTTGGACACATCTACGCATAGTTTATTATTACCTTCCATATTTAATAATGATACTAAAGTCATTGAACTTAACAGATGACCATTTCAAAGTATCATCTATGTTGTTGTGGGTGAACAACGTTGTAGAGTGAGATTCACAATGTCTCATTGTCTTGTATGTGGCTGTGTTGCCCTCTACAAGTCACCCATCTGCAACTGCAAATGCACACTGCCCTGTTTTAACTATACATAGTATGATTTTTGAAGTTTTCTTTCATGGCAGCGTTTTATTTAAACAATGAATATATTTTGTGATAAATGTGTATATTTGTCAGGGTTGGGAGGGTTACTTTTGAAATGTAATCCACTACAGATTACATGCTGTAAAATGTCATTTGTAACGTATTCAATTAGATTACTCAAGGTCAGTAATGTGTTCTAGATATTTTGGATTACTTCTTCAGTACTGGAAGATTTTTTTCACTTGTTTTGACTATAAAAACTCTGTCAATACAGTAAGACAAAATACACATGTTAAAAATACATTCTCTGAAAAACCGAAATATCATATGCGGTGTTGTTTCTAAAACAAGATCAATCGAATTGATCTTGTTTTAAGGATTATTAGATAATTTTACAAAATACAATACACAAATTATTATCAAGAATACGATTTTTGCCCTAATATAAAAGATCTTACTAGAAAATATATTTTGATCCAACGCATGCAGGATTAAATTATTGATAAACTTGTTAATTTAAAAATGCTAATTCCTGGAATCTGGAATGGTATTACTACCAATGAAAGTATATGTTTATATACGCAATTACATTTGCACTAGTAAAATGTTGATTCATGACATCAATACTTGCAGCATTTTATCAAGAATGTTTAATTCTGTGAGTAACGACGTCAAGAATCAAAATGTTTCTAGTGCAAATGTAATTTCTTTCATTACATTCCCAGTGGGTCAGATGTTTACATACATTTTGTTAGTATTTGGTAGCATTGTCTTTAAATTGTTTAACTATTGTGTAGCCTTCCACAAGCTTCTCTCAATAAGTTGCTGGAATTTTGGCCCATTCCTCCAGACAGAACTGGTGTAACTGAGTCAGGTTTGTAGGCCTCCTTGATCACACAAGCCTTTTCAGTTCTGCCCACAACTTTGGAGGTATGCTTGGTGTCATTGTCCATTTGGAAGACCCATTTGCAACCAAGCTTTAACTTCATGGCTGACATCTTGAGATGTTGCTTCAATACATCCACATAATTTTCCTTCCTCATGATGCCATCTATTTTGTGAAGCACCCCCAGAACATGATGCCCCCATGCTTCATGGTTTGGATGTTGTTCTTCAGCTTGCAAGCTTCACCCTTTTTCCTCCAAACATAATGATGGTCATTATGGCCAAATAGTTAAAAAAAAATGTCATCAGACCAGAAGACAACATCATTGTCCCCATGTGCACTTGCAAACTGTAGTCTGACTTTTTTAATAGTGGTTTTGGAGCCGTGGCTTCTCCCTTGCCGAGCAGCCTTTCAGGTTATGTCGACATAGGACTTGTTTTACTGTAGATATAGATACTTGTCTACCTGTTTTCTTCAGCATCTTCACAGGGTCCTTTGCTGTTGTTCTGGGATTGATTTGCATTTTTTACACCAAACTACATTTATCTTTAGGACACAGAATGCTGATCCTTCCTGGTATGCTGGTTGTGTGGTGCCATGGTGTTTATACTTGCGTACAGATGAACGAGGTACCTTCAGGCATTTGGAAATTGCTTCCATGGATGAACCAGACTTGTGGAGGTCCACAATTGTTTTGTTTTTTTGAAGTCTTGGCGGATTTCTTGTGATTTTCCCATGAGGTCAAGCAAAGAGGCACCGAGTTTGAATGTAGGCCTTAAAATACATCCACAGGTACACCTCCTATCAGAAGCTAATCGAATAATTGTCTAAAGGCTTGATATAATTTTCTGGAATTTTTAAAACTGGCACAATTAACTATTTAATATTCAATTAAAAGTTAAACAATCTGTCTGTAAACAATTGTTGGAAAAATGACTCATGTCATGCACAAAGTAGCTGTCCTAAATGACTTGCCAAATCTATAGTTTGCTAATATGAAATCTGTGGAGGGGTTAAAAATGAGTTATAATTGCTTCAACCTAAGCGTATGTAAACTGCAAGTTTATGTATTAATTTATTAAATGTTAATATCAGCAGGTTATTAAGAAAATATTTTATGATTATGGTTATAATGTAATAACGTGCACACAGCTAATAACAGTCTCCCTGTGTGTCAGGAGACACACACGTGACTACAGTAAATCATGACTAGCCGTTTTTTATCGCATTGAATAAGATGTGAAGCAGGTGGAACTGGTTAGTTTAAATGAAATTTAAGGCCGCATGTTTCCAGAATCGTCGTACAAGAACAGACCTGAAAATCAAGTCAAATTATTTAAATGTTACACCCACATGAAGTGCATAGTATGACTCATTCAGTTCAATCACTACCACTTCACATTAGTGTAGTGTAGTCTCAATTTACATGCATTTATTTACACAAATATACTTTAAACGAGAAACTGACAGTTATCCGCTATTGCATAAGCATATATATTAGATTTAAGACACACAAAAACAGTACATCCGCCATTTTTTTGCGTTAGGCGTTTGTAGGTAACCAAAAAGCTGAAAAAAAAATATTTTTCAGAAGTAAAAAAAATAAAAATTGCGTCTTTATCTTGACAGTTTCGTTAATAACAAGTAATAAACCATTTGAATAGTTAGAAAACACAGATAAAAATCAGCCTAATACATTGCTTGGAAATAAGAAATCACATCAAATATGGTCTCTAAAACGAAAACTCAACATTTGATCAAAAAAAGGATACTGAAGACAGTTCTCTCCCATGGTTCCAACATATAAAGCGCCGTTACGAGCAGATATTGGTAATAAAACCACGAAAGTTGTTTCCAGGCATCTCCAAACGCCATGTTTTCTCTCTGCTCGTGTTGGTCCCGCCGCTCCCTTCCGGTAGAACTTTCGACAGCGCTGATTGGTGGATCGAGATTGAAACAAAATAAAAGTCCCGCCACTGAAGAGGCACATTGGACTTTATCAAGAGGGTTGTCATTTATTTGAATGTGTAAGTGAAAATTAATATGTAAGGTAAAATTTAGGCAATGGCTATTTGTAAAAAGCACAAAAGCATCTTCTTTTCACTCTAGTGCAAATAAACCTTTTCACAGATGGTGATGACGCGTATCCACCTTGTTTAGCAGCGTAAATCTAGTTAACTTTTTTTTACATGATAATTTTTTTAAATATTGAGTGCAAGTTCATAACGTTATGCTTTTTTTGTGCAGACCGCTAGTAGGGTTGCCAACAGTCCCGTAAAATACGGGATCGTCCCGTAATTAAAGATAAAATTACGCGTACGACACGATTTGATGGTATTTGACCATCTGATGGTCAGATGGCGTCACGGTGAAATCGTTCCAGGTCGCCAATTTAACACGGATATAAGTAGGAAAATTTGCCCACAGTGTGTAAGGGACTGTCTGAAAAGTCCACAAATGGTGGTAAAACTGTGTTTTTTCTATATAAATGTTCAATAAGATCAGACAATGTATGAATACAATCATAAAGACAAGTACAGGTGAAGGAAAAAAATAAACAAATAAAACAAATTAAAATGATAAAAAAAAGACAAAAAATATTTATTAACCATCCAAAATGTAGACATAAATCAGATAAAGAAGACAAAAATGTAAATACATATATTTGTAGCATATTATTTTATTTTAAGTTATGGGTCAGGAAAGTTCTCATTTTAGCATATAAGAAAGGATATACAACTTTTTTTAAATAACGCATATTAACTCGATGCATTATTGGAGCGCATATAGTCACTTAGATGTCCAGTCTCTTAACCCACAAAATGTCTAACACGTTAACCATTTTAATGTCTCTGCCCCATTCGGTCCGGGCAGTGATGGGCAGAGTTAGCGTAAATAGCCATCTGCCAACAAGATGGGCTATTTGCACTTAGTGTAAATACAGTCCGGAAAAGTTTCAGGTGCTAAAAGTCTGTTTTTAACTAGTTTATTTCAAAGGCTCCTACGGTGACAAAATATATATATATTTTTTAAAATATTAAATATTTAATGTAGTCTCTCGAAAAGGAAGAAAATGTATGGACAATAATTAAATCATTAGCAAAATCCTGTTTAAAACACTTTGATGGAATATTGACGTCACACCACAGTACATATCACAAAATAAAAGTCTCCCACCGCCATTGAAAAATGCAGATAACAGATATGAGTGAGGTTAAAATTGTTAATGTTTCACACAGATGCTGTTTTATATATATATATATATATATATATATATATATATATATATATATATGTGTGTGTGTTTTGAAAATATCAGATTAATAAAATAAAAAATAACTTTTTTTTTTTTTTAAACATTCTCAAGATCAAATGGTACTAAGAAATGGTACACCAGGTCCGTTTACTCTTATTGGCCGTTTTATACCGCAGCACTTCCTCTTTGTTGACAGAACAGTTCATCACAAACATAGCTCTGTATTGTGTCCGATATTTCTCATGCATGTAGATTGATAAGACCTTAATTTATTGTCTTGTGAATCTATAGTCAAGTAAAATAATTGTCTGTTTCTGCCAATTCTGTAAACCGTGCTTTGCAACCGTACATCTGACAGTCCAAGCACAAGGTGGTCATACAGGATGGACAGTTGAGAACAGCATCACTGCTTGGAAGAGCCTGGGGCTTGTTTTTTCGGTTTGCCGAAAGAGGTATCCGCCTCTGATTTCTGTACCTGTGATAAAGGCAAACAAAATTTGCCATCAAGCTATGATCAAGATAAAGTTCAATAAAAATGTGTATGACTTTCTTCAAAGATTTTAAGAAAATAAATTCAGCTCTGTAGGTCCTCACAATGTAAGTGAATTGGTACCAAAACTTTAAAGCTCCAAAATGCACATAAAGGCAGCATAAAAGTATGCGATTTTAACTGAAGAACTTTCGATGCACTCTCACCTAATACACAGTGAGATCGGTCCGTTTCAACTGGTTACACTTTTTAAGGGAAAATCCCCTACAACAGTATCCACCTCCACATGTGTTTCAGGAGTCCAGATTTTCAATGCACTAAACATCCAACAGTTTCCTCTAACCTGACCTTTAAATGCCCCTCATTCCCCATCTAGGCCCAATGAATCTCGGCCATTTCCACCACTACTTACAATTCAGAGTGAATAACGAAGAAAATACATTCCAAATTGCTGGATACAGATAGTTTTTTATTATTATTAGATGCTTGTCCTGCTAAAGCAATATTAACTTAAGACGGCCTATAAGGACAAACTATATTAAAATAAGCTTCCTGATGAGGATTAGTTTGTTTACATGTGTAGAGGAGGCATTGTCAGCTCTTGTATTTATATAAAATACATTTTATGTCGCTTACCCGCTCCTTCCTCGTCACTCGGCTCTTCAGTTTCATATGAATCACAATCGTCTTTTCGGTTCATTTTCCGTATTTGAATAAAGCACAATTAAATTAAACATGTTTGTTGATTTCTAAACACTTTCGCGCTGGAAAACAAACTTTGGAACATTTCCGGGTCACGCCAGCAACATTTCAAAATAAACCTTTCAAAATAAAAGTCGATTCGATCCGAGGATACTACGGATATTTTATCGTCATACAATTATAGGCTAAACAATGTAAATGGTTTAGAGTCTCGAAAGCATCCAACAATTAATTCTATAAAATTCACATTTAATTACATAGCATAATTATACAGCAAATTCTACCAAACATTTATGTTTTGGACTGTATTGAAAAATATTAATTAAATACTCCCTGACTAATCAGTAAATATCTTAATTTTAGCACCATAAACATTGAGACATCATCTTTTCTCCATTCATCTCACAAAAAAAAACTCAAAAGTAAACCGCATCATTTATTTATAATTTTTTTTTCATGGTCATTACATCATCGTTATTATCAGAGTTAATGTCAGCATTCATCCATCTGAATAGATGGAAGCTTTGGTCACATATTGTGGAAAAAATAAAAACATTAATATACAGTGCACTTTAAAAAAAAAAAAAGTAGAGAAAGAAATGCATCCATGTATGATTTTTAACAATGTAATATTATTCTATATTTTAATGCAAACATGCGTAAGCATTATTTGTTAGGAATGAAAATGGCTTCTAGCAGATAATTTGTTTGATTACGATGATCGATAGCTATAAGGTGAAAACTAACACATGTACAAAGCTTTGAGTGACCATAAACTTTAATTGAAATAACAATCAGCTCAACTTGAACAACATATCGGAGCAGCATCCACACAGATCACCAAAACTACAATCAAAGATTACAACAGGGAAAAACAAAAGACGAAATGAAACGATTTGGACAAAATTGACAGAAACGATGTAGCGTAAAGTGTAATGATGTAGCGAATCCCATGGGGGAAAAAAAAAAAAAAAAAAAAGATTAAAAGTAAAAAAAAAAAATGGTGATTAAATGAATTCGTATATCTTGTGCTGTGTGGATCGAATGATCATCCACAGTGGACTGCCTCACTTTAAGGAGGGTGTTGTGGAGGGAGTATGGTGTCTCTGGTAGTGGCGAGTACAGACATCTCTTTAGACAAACTGACCCCAGGTGTGTTCTCTCCTCCATCCTCTGAATGAAGACGAGACCAAAATAAGGAAAAGACCTATATGGAGAACCTGGTTCAATGACCTAAGTGTCCCCTTTCAGAACTCCAAGACAGCTCTGCAGCAATTGTAGATTCCCCTGGAGATATGAAAAGGATGAAAAAGGACTGTGAATACGGGATTCTCACGAAACGGGTCAAGAAAATCCCCTGGTCCTATTTTGCTCCAAAATTGTTTTTAGATTTTACATTGTAACATTATTTTCATTGACAGATACTCATCGACAGTATGGAAACTTACCTTGGCATGTTTGAGTTCCAGCTCAGCCAGTTCCACCAAATTCTTTCTGAAAGCTGCTACTCGTCTCGTCTTGAAATCTATCAGTTCTGTGTTAAAACAAAGCAGCTTCACAATTTACAATCTCATTTATGTCTATAACTTTCCCCATGTCCTTATGTCCCAATTCTGAGCAAAAGTAAAAGTGATGCTTTTTCTGTAGACGTGTAAAATCATTCTTTCAATAAAACAAGTGAATTACCTTGTTTTGCGGATTCAGAGATCTTCTCAAACTTCTGACAGCATACTTGCTGTGTGGTTTCTGCCTGGAGAACATCTTTGTTTTTAGCCCGAGCTTTGTCCAGCGCTTTATTGGCATTCTCATAATCCACTAATGCCCTTCCTCGTCTGTACAATAGATCCTGTAAGAACGAGAATGCCGTTCACAGATATAGACCAGAAAAACCAAAGTAATCAACAAGCACATTTACACAATTTCCACAAGCATTACAATGACTTGAATACAGCGATAATTATTGATAGGTCTGTGGCTTGATCCTGGACTACAAAAGATCAATAGAGGAGTGCAAAACCAAGAGTTAAGGCCTAAGAGATCACTGTCCTAAGCAAGACGGAGCTTTGAAAAGATGTGCAGTGAATCGTCAAGTGAGAATGACCATTTCCAATAAAATGTGGCTAAGGGCACACAACAATAGAGGAACTACCTATAATAACTTGCGGTCAATGCAACATACTGAGCAGAGGACTATATCAGAATACCTTTGCAGCTTGCGACTCTCTGAGATAATACTTCAACAAATCGGCAAGTTTCAAGTCTTCGTCAGCAGCCACACGTGCTTCAATTTTCTGCACAGGAAACAAACAGCATGTGAAGGACTGAGAGGAAAATGCGAGTGACCACATTTACCACCAAAATAGATTTCCTTCGGAGAGTCAGGCAATATACAAATACATAAAATGATGGATGGATGAGTCAGGCATTATTCGGATGGATGGATGGATGGATGGATGGATGGATGATAGAAATGACAGACAGACAGAAAAGTGACGGACAGACGAACGGACACATAGATAAATATAAAGTGATAAAAGGAAGTATGGATGGATGGAACAATAGATGATAGATAGATACTGCAGACAGACAGATAGATAAAAAGTGACAAAAGGATGGATGGATGGATGGATGGATGGAACAATAGATTGATTAATAGATTGAGTGAGTGATGGATGGATGGATGTTAAAAACTGTGGTATATAACTAAACTTACCCGTGTTTTCTCAAAAAGCTCAGATACTTTCAGGAAAAATCTGTTTAGCAGTGAACAAAACAAGATAAAGTCAAAAAACATACTTGACTAATATAACTGACCTAGAACCATTTAGCACAATTTGGAGCTACGTGGGGAAAATCAGTTTCATACTTGCACAAATCTGTAGAGTCTTGGGTTCCTAAAGTGTACAGTGTGGAGGCGATTCTGTTGATGTCATCTGACGCACCTGAAATGGATGTCCCGTTAGATCTCTAAAGGTGACCCTCACAGTTTCAAGGATGTCACTTGAATTACCAAGGCTGGGGGGAAACGTTCCCACCCTGAACACGAACACCCTGATTCAGAACTAAACTCTAGAGTCCACTCTTTCACTTCACACATTTGTTGACTCAGTGATACAGCACATAATGCTGTTTTTCAGCACTCGGCTTTGTTGTGGCAATAAAACTCATAACACGCAAGGAAAAGACAAAACGTTTGGCTCAACAAAAGACAAGGAGAGACATCTGATACATGGAGATGACATGAACAAACAAAAGACATTTCTTAATTACTCTGTGATTAATATTAATAGATGTTGAATACACCTCTGAAAACTCAAATCCATCCAGTTAAACTTACTTTTGCAAAACAGTAATATGGAGGTACCATGTTAAGTGATGGCATCAGTTAGTAAAACTATGGTACTTTGATATATATCATGGAACTGAATGACCATATCCATTTACAATGGCATTTGCATGGTAATTCAAGGTACTGAATTACTGTGATTATATTATTGACTGTTAAAAGGCCCATTCAGTCACCTGACATATCCATGGCTTCCTGACATGTGACACATTTTTCCTAGTAAGCAGCATAAAGTACCGCCCCCAATTTCCTGTTATCCCGATTACCTTCATAACAGAGAAAACAGACCTTTCCAGTGTCCATATTTGCAGGCAAATTAAGATGAAAACAGGCCCAAAGAATGAGCAAAACAGGGAAACATGCACTGAAACATGACATTTATAGTCTTCTGCACTGATGCTATTGTTTGTTAAAGTTAAATAAAGCTTGTCAAGTTAGATGAAATTAAAGCACAGTACAATGTGAAAACAGAATACTTTGAGGGTAGATATAAAATACTATTGGCATATGTTTGGTTGTGTCATTTAGCTCTCTGGCACACACTTCCTGTAACTAGAGAACCTTGCATGGCCATGTGATATGCTGGCTTCTAGAACTGTGTGTGATCTCAAGATTTTACATGTAAAAAGCTGGTTAAGAAAAACTTACTTTTGTGAGATCTGATCATTCTATCAGATTTAGCTGAGGCGTCTTTGACACGGTTGTGGTACTCTAAAAGGAATGTTTTCTCATGTTCAAAGAAATCATCAACGTCCTGTGTTTTTGAAAACAAAAGCAAAACATATTAAGAAAATTAGCAAGAAAAGTAAATGAAAATGTCAAGAAAAAAATTATAACTTTCAGTCTTTCCTGGCAACCTAACTTTTTGAATTTCTAACAATGTCACAATCATTCATTGTGCATTCCACTGGCATTAAAAGTGAAGTACAGAGAGCCATAAACCATAATTTAACCTCCAGATGAACACAAAGAACTTCAAGCCAAAGTCAGAGTTACATAAAATAGTCACATGACATTGTCAAAGGCTGCAGACTCAACTGACCTTCACTCCAGCCACTAGAACCCCATCTGCAGACTTCACCACATTCTTGAAAAAATCCTCCAGCTTTTCTTTCTTGTTTTTCCCTCGTACACTCAGCTGTAATTACAAGAGACAAATGAAGACAAGGGAATAATTATATTTACTCAGAACATTTTCAGTTTTCACTTAAAAGTTGAGTTTTTCCATTGTTGTTGTTTTACTTCAATGTTCTTTTTTTATTTCAATTTTTCACAAAAACATATCCAAGTCAAATAACGTCCAAAATCAAAATGGGGAAAATGTATAGCGTTACATTTAAATTCAGTTTTTCACAGTTCTTGACATTTAATCGTAGAAAACTTTCCCTGTCGTAGGTCAGTTAGGATCACTACTTTATTTTAAGAATGTGAAATGTCAGAATAATAGTAGAGAGATTTATTTATTTCAGCTTTTATTTCTTTCATCACATTCCCAGTGGGTCATTAGTATACAAACACTTTTAGTATTTGGTAGCATTGTTTTTAAGTGGTTATCTTGCGTCAAACATTGTGGGGAGCCTTCCACAAGTTTCAAGTTGCATTCCTCCAGACAGAACTGGTGTAACTGAGTCAGGTTTGTAGGCCTCCTTGCTCACACACGCTTTTTCAGTTCTGCTCACAAATGTTAAATCGGATTGAGGTCAGGGCTTTGTGACGGTCACTACAATAACTTGACTTTGTTGTCCTTGAGCCATTTTGCCACAACTTTGGAGGTATGCTTGGGGTCATTGTCCATTTGGAAGACCCATTTGCGACCAAGCTTTAACTTCATGGCTGATGTCTTGAGATGTTGCTTCAATATATCCACATCATTTTTCATCACAACATGATGCTGCCACCCCCATGCTTCACGGTTGGGATGGTGTTCTTCAGCTTGCAAGCCTCACCCTCTTTCCTCCAAATATAACAATGGTCATTATGGCCAAAAAGTTACATTTTTGTTTCATCAAACCAGAGGAAATTTCTCCAAAAAGTAAGATCTTTGTCCCCATGTGCACTTGCAAACTGCACCCTGGCTTTTTTATGGTGGTTTTGGAGCAGTGGCTTCTTCCTTGCTGAGCAGCCTTTCAGGTTATGTCGATATAGGATTTGTTTTACTGTGAATATAGATACTTGTCAACCTGTTCCCTCCAGCATCTGCACAAGGTCCTTGTAGTTGTTCTGGGATTGATTTGCACTTTTCGCCCCAAACTATGTTCATCTCTAGAAAACAGAATGCGCCTCCTTCCTCAGAGGTATGATTGCTGCATAGTCCCATGGTGTTTATACTTGTGTACTATAATTTATACAGATGAACGTGGTACATTTTCTTCGTGGAACAGTTTTTTTTTTCTCGGCTTGATTTTCCTATGATGTCAAGCAAAGAGGCGCTGATTTTTAAGGTAGGCCTTAAAATACATCCACAGGTACACCTCCTATCAAAAGATAATTGACTGTCTAAAGCCTTGACATAATTTTCTGGAATTTTTCAAGCTGCTTAAAGGCACAGTTAGTACTACTCTTAATTCTCACTACTCTAATATCGCAATTTGATTTTGATTTTCTTTGTGCTTTACCTGCCGTGGGCAACAACGAAACTGCTTCTCTCACTTAAACCTTGCTGTTACAACTCAATGCATTGTATGCACTGTGGATACATTAAATAGTTCACCCAAAAAGGAAATTCTTGCATTATTTAAAGTGATCGTAAATTGAAATATATTTTCCAATGTGTGAGTGTAAATGTTTTTTTTTTTGTCTTTTTTTAAATGTTGTTCATGCCTAGTGCTAATGTTTTCATAAGAAAAACATGTTTAAAGGTTGAACTTAAATTCTACATTTCAAGTAATCGAAGCTCTCGACTACAAAATTACTTGAAATGCCCATCTCTAATTTTTTTGCATTGCAGTAATTAAAATTGAAAGGAACAGATGTTACATTGTAATGAAAATATTGAAAATCTTAATGGTCATAAAAATAAAACCAAACAAAATGTAATGTTTCGTTCTTTTGATTTTGGGATAAAATATCACCCAGACATGTTCTTGACAGGTTTTGTTGGATTCTCCCAAATTTCGTTCTGATCTGACAACATAATATTATACGTCTTCTACATTTATACACCTAATTTCTAGAGCAAAGGAAAGCAGCAATGAAATGTATGAATCATTGTCAAGTCTTTTAACAAAACTCAGATGACAGAGTTCACAAATGGCACACTTACGTCTTGGTTGTACTCCAAGAAGACATGAAAGTTCAAGTCTTTGCGTAGGACGGGATGGGCAGCGACACGGCAAAGAAAGACCTCATGCATTGCCACAGTCTTTTTGAAGATGGCCAGATATTCACTGCAACACATTTTCATATGATAATCCATGAAGTCATGTAACTATTAATGCAGCAATGTTTATGTCAACTACCACGCCACTACATGAAATTGATTAACTCACGCCTCCAGTTCCTGTTTCATCTTAGTGAACTCCTCTTTTGTCATAGATCCTTCGCCTTCACCCAACTTCTGAAGTTTCTCCCGTGATGCATCAAAATCTGGTCTTGGAGGAGCGGGTGGAATCTACAGAGAAAGTATTTCTTTTGCTATAAAGGTCTTAGTGGCATCTTAATTCCCTAAACCATTTCCATTTGCCTTTAGAGAGAGTTGGTAATAAAACTCTCCAGTTTGTAATATCATTCACTGAATGCAAAACGCAATCGCTCACTGTGCCTAATGCAAAGTGCTATAAATAATTCAGTCCAGTTTTGATGATATTGTAAATGCCAGCCAGGGCAAGGCCTCTTTCTTTGGAGAGTATTAAGTGTAACCCAGATGAAACTATATTAAATCAAATAGCAAAAGACCTATTTGATAGACCTATTAGAAAGTTCCAGTAATGCAAAGAATAAACCAATGAAAATACAGATTTTTTATGACCTGATTTGTTTATGAAAACAACATAATTCGAGAAAAAGAATACCTCTATATGTCACCCACATCCCTTTGCTTACTTTTTCTAGTGTGCGAACAGTCTCACAGTTTTTAGCCAATATAGCCACAGGTTGTGCTAAAAAGAAAATGAGGAAACTGCACAGATCATTTCCCTTTTACTTGCACCTGTGCAGAACTAGAAGATAATTACAATATTCATACGAACACAAGCCTTGCTATGCAATTCAGGGCTACAGTAAAAGGACGCTTAAGCAATCATTTCAGACTTTGCAAGTGTGACTGGAACGTTTAGTCGCAAATACAAACAATCAAGTAGTGTTTCAAAGAGAATATGATCCAGAGAGTTTCAACAAACCTTAAATGAAGAGCAAACTAAAAAATTATATTAAAAGACCAATTGCAAACTAGCCAGCAACTGAGGCTAACAGACCAGCCATAAACTCAACATATCAACGTTTTATTACAGGTCTAGTACAAAAGAAATGAAACATTTAACGTTACTTACAATATAACCTGCATATTCTTCATTTTCCACAAACGAGTCGTGGAGCCAGATAAACTCTTCATGTTGTCTAACCACTGAGAATTCATTCTGCTTGAAGTTAGGTAGAGTGCTCTGGGGAAATAAAACGAGTAATCATTTTTAATATATCTTTTGTAGTTGACTTTCCAAGTGGTCTAGAGTATAGAGTAGGGGATCAAATTACAAACAGACATTTCTGGTAGTGTAAATTAAGTTCAAAACATAAGTTTGGGAGGAGCTTGTTTATGTAGGCCTGCCAATAATACTCCAACGACATAAGCGGCTCCTTCCCTTGCACCAGCGATGATTGTCTTTATATTTCATAACACCTATCATGGCTCTCTAGGGGGGCATTGCCCAGTTCAGTCCTGTGCCCAAGCCCCTGAGTTGTAGACAGCCCACCAAATCCACATACCCTAATGCGCTCCAAGACTTTAAGAACAAGTGAAGTCGTTAAATGAATGTTGTGTACCTTTGTGTGGACGGTGAACTTGACTTTGTCTCTCTCGCTCAGAGCGTCTGAAATGTCCACCTGTAGTGTAGCGTCGGTTTGAAGATCCACATTCACTGCTCTTGGCTATTAAAACAATAATACACAAACACTGTGAATTATTGCAAAATTTTAATCACTTTACATCTGGTAAAACATATGTAATCAATTTTAGCGAAACTGTTATAAAATTATAATATTACTCCCACGGGGAACGTGCAACAAAAATGTTACAACATACCATAAAACTAAAAATTATCATAGTAACCAGTTAGCACCAAAATAATATGGTTCACAACAATTATAGATTACAAATAGTTTTCTTTATGACAATGTTGGATACATATCACCCTGTAGCTCAAGACTGGATGGCCACTGAAGCTAAGCAGGTTTGAGCTTAGTCAGTACCTAGATGGTAGACCTCCAGGGGAAAACTTTGCTGCTGAAAGAAGTATTAGGGAAACCAGCAGGGAGTGCTCACCTTGCAGTCTGTTTTGGTTCTAATGCCCCAGTATAGTGATGGGGACACTATACTGTAAAAAGGCACTGTCCTTCAGATGAGACGTTAAACCGACGTCCTGACTCTCTGTGGTCATTTAAAAATCCCAGGAGATTTCTCAAAAATAGTAGGGGTGTAACCCTGTTGCCCTGGACATATTCCTCCCATTGGTCCGTATCTATTATGGCTTCCTAATCATCCCCTTGGCTCTATAACTCTACTCTCTCCTCTCCACAATAGCTGGTGTGTTGTGAGCATACTGGCGCACTATAGCTGCCGTCGCATCATCCAGGTGGAGTCCCCTGTTCAATGTGTAAAGCTCTTTGAGTGTAGTGTCAGAAAAGCGCTTTATAAATGTAATGTTCATTCATTCATTCACCTATGCAACCACATTATTACTGTAGTAACAATAACTGGAGTAATTATGGAGGAACCACTGGAAGAGCCATGAACAAGCGAAGCTGCAACATAATTAGAGTAAAAAACGCCTTTATACCATTGTGGATTTAGTACACAACAGTACAATTTCTAATGAATATCTATTAAAACTAACATCTTCAATTCGCCAAGCCGTTACAATTAACAGTGTTCCATTAGAATGCAATAATGTATCAGTTGATGTATTAGAGTGCAACATTGTATCACTTGATGTTATATTACATAGTAACATTGTTTCAATTTGATACATTTTATTCGGCTAAGAAAAAGTCACAAGATTAGAGTAAAAGTAACCCAAAGCTTTTAAACATTGCCATATTCGGCACAATACTGCAATACTATAGTTTAGTTTAGTACTTAATATATAACTTGGTACAATACAGAACAATTTCGAAAGAACATTTCCAAAATACGCACCCCCCAAAGCTGTTACAAATACCAAAAAACAAAGTTGTATCATAGGTTACATTACAGCGCAACATTATATCACTTGACGTTACATTACAAAGCAACATTTTCCAATTGGATACAGTTTCAGTTTGATACATTTTATTCGGCTAAGAATAAGTCACACTATTCAAGTAAATTTACCAAAGGCTTTTCAACACTGCCATAGACCTGGCACAGAACCAAATATTTAAACCTACAAACCTGTAACAAACTATATTCTCAACTTTAAAAGCCTCATTTAACTAACTATAGTAGTTTATGGTTAATGGCATAATGTGGTTTGTGGGTTATGGCCCTAGTTTCTGACATTGACATCGAGGTGAATCATTGTGCATACACGGGTTTTGTATGTGTGTGTATTGGGTTTGTGTTTCCAGCAGCCAGGAGGAAGTGAACAGACCGACTCAAATAGGTTACAAGCACCGGGCCAGAGTGGCACGAGCAGTAACACACACGTCATTTACACGAATACAAACATGCACAATACACACCAGGAGGAGAAAGAGAGAGGGCAGAAATGAGAAAAGAAAAAACTTACTCCCCTGTCCTCTTCGGAGAGGAAATCGGGGCCGTCGTCCAGCCCTTCTTGCTGTGGAAAGAACAAACAAAAAGCTCAGAATGCACAAGCGAAATATGAAGACGACACAAGCACGTTATTACTCGATGCATCGGGGGATTGAGGGTGGAAATGATGGAGGTGGAGAGAGTAATTGAGGAAAAAGAACCCACCATCATAGCTGCTGCGGGTGGAGTATGAATGTGGCGGAGTCAGTCGTGTGACGTGAGGCAGTGGAGCAGAAGAGGTGGAGCCTTCAAGTGTTGTTCAACATCAAGACCACCAGCAAAAAGAACAATTTTGGAATTAACATTTTTATAACAGCGTTTTTGCCATCTTTATTTCTAGACTCAGCTTATTTTCTTGTCATATATATATATATATATATATATATATATATATATATATATATATATATATATATATATATATATATATATATATATTATCATTATTGTTGTTGTTGTAATAGTGTTAGCATAAGAACCATTAAAAGTATTAAATTGTATTATATAATCAGTATTGATAGTATGTTGCTTTTTGTTCAACAAACAAGCCAACAAGTAAGCCTAAATAATGTAGAACAGCATACGTTTCAGACAAAAACTGGTCAATTTAGTTTGTTCAATCCTTCTCCAGCAAAAACAGCGACAGAAAGCCAAAGGTCAAGCTCTCTGCACTGCTCGTAAACTCTGGTTTGGAACTTGTGGTGTCTCGTTCGTAAACGAATCTGTGTTTTTAAACAAATCTTGTAAGTGAATGCATCATTATTGGTCATTTCCATTGCTGCAGTTTTGAACGATGGTCGTGAATGAACCTGTGCTTTTCCGCGAATCAGTGAAGTCAGTGATTCAATGACTCACTCACTCACGCGTTACATAAAGATGCTCATTTGTCGCCACCTATTGGCGTAAACATGTGGGCTAATCTGCTATATTATATTATATTATATTTTATTTTATATTTTATTTTATTTTATTATATTATTTATATCATATTATATTTGTAAAGGAATCAGTGCTTTTGAATGAATAGGTCACTCATTACATAAAAAAATGCTCATTTGTCGCCACCTACTGGCGTATATTATATACATGTAAATTATATAATATATTATATTTAGAGCTGTCAATCAATACAAAATTTTAGTTGATTCATTGAAAAGCACAATCGTAGTTCAGGACTGAAACAATGGAACTAAATGAGAATTATTTGTTCACTTAAAATAGTCGTTCAAATGCACTGATTCCTTTACGAATATAATATAGTATAATATAATATAATATAATGTAATATGATATAAATAATATAATATAATATAATATAATATAATATAATATAATATACGCCAGGAGATGGCAACAAATGAGCATATTTTATGTAATGAGTGAAATATTTATTCAAAAGCACTGATTCCTTTACGAATATAATATTTGTAAATTAAAATTAAAAAATAATTTTCTCACATTTGTTGCCACCTACTGGCGTATATTATATAAATGTAAATGATATAATATATTATATTTAGAGCTGTCAATCAATAAAACATTTTAATTGAATTAATTACTTGGTGTCACGATTAATTAATCGCAATTATTCACATGTAATCACTTAAACAAATATTTGCTGAGAAAGCCCCTCATATAACAATAATTCAATATATAATGATGAAATAATTATACATAGTTATCTTTACATATTAAAAATTATATATATATATATATATATATATATATATATATATATATATATATATAATTCAGATAATTAAAATGCATTACATTTTTGTAGCAGAAGAGTTAATCATTGATAAGACAATACAAAAAGTGGCTTTAGATTTCAATGTATTGTTTACTACCATATTATTGATCATAAGTCAATCATTGGCACACAGTTCACAGCAATCCATTACACAAGTGAATTTGTCAATCAGTTCTAGATGTATTATGAGGGCTTGTTTAAGGACCCATCAATGTACACCTGCGTCAGGTCAGACATGCTTGTGTAGCGTCATAAACATAACATTTTTAGGTCACTGCATTAAATTAAATATAGTTTAATACTTTGAACACATCTTGAGATCCTTAGTTCAAATTTAGGCCCCATCAAGTTTTTTGAACGCAAGAACGTAACGCATGTTTGTGTTGCGCTGTCAGCTGAAGTTTTGTTTATTGCCCTCTGGAGTAAACAGGTGGTACTACAAGCTTGCATTTCTCAGGAATCTTCCTTATTACGGTCCGGGGGCATTGCGATTAATTGCGTAAATTTTTTTAATTAAAAAAGTTATTTTTAATACAATTAATCGCACTGAATTAATGCATTAAATCGAGAGACCTAATTATATTATATCATATTATATACAACAGTGAGTTCCGGTCCTCGAATCTGATTGTACAAGAGACGTTCCAGCATTCGGATGCATCACGGTGTGTGTGTGTTACTCCACTTGTGTTCATGCGGTTCTAAACTAAATTGTAAGAGCAGTACATATGTGTTAAGAGCTACAGTATGTCTTTTTGTTTTTGACATTACATATGTTAGCCAGCAGGTGGAGGCAAAAGATAATTTTGTGTGGAATATGAGCCAGTTAGGTGACGTGAAGTGAATCCGTCAGCCACTGTTTACATACCACAGCTCTTCGTGATCGCTTGTATTACCACTACACTACTAAAGCTAGGAAATAGATTTAAACGGCTTTAAACAAACAACTTCAGTATTGCGGCTCATCACAGCTGAGAGACACAACAGACTGATTAATTACACAATGGGTGCTGTTTAAAATGGTGGAGGACATTGCGGTTTCTATAGTGATCGACACTTGCGCATTGGCTACCGCGAACTAAGGAGAAATACCCCAATTTGGATGCTATTTTTCCACTGAGAAAGCTGATCTTCAGAAAGCTGACAGCATCTCTGGTGACAGGTGATCACACACGCTCCATCTCTCTCTCTCTCTCTCTCTCTCTCTCTCTCTCTCTCTCTCTCTCTCTCTCTCACTCACAGATACACACACATACTGTACATCTTTGTTTATCCAATAACTTGTTAGAAACAGCACAAGCCGTGATACTATTTCTGAAGTGACATTTTTGAATTACTAACGGAGGCTTGGACGCATTATTTGGTTTGAACCAGCAACGGCAGATTCTGATCCATCGCGTAAGAAAGTAGTTCCATGCACAAATGCCATATTGCACTCTTGCTCGTGTGATATTGCGTAAATAATATATTATATTATTTATATCATATTATATTATATTATATTCGTAAAGGAATCAGTGCTTTTGAATAAATATTTCACTCATTACATAAAAGATGCTCATTTGTTGCCATCTCCTGGCGTATATTATTTATATCATATTATATTATACTATATTATATTCATAAAGGAATCAGTGCATTGAATGACTATTTTAAGTGAACGAATAATTCTCATTTAGTTCCATTGTTTCAGTTGAACTATGATTGTGCTTTTCAATGAATCAGTTGAGTCAATGATTCAATGACTCACTCATAACAAAACACTAATTTGTCACTACCTACTGGCATAAAAATATATATTATATTTATACTCATAATATTATAATGTATGTCGCATAGCTTATACCTACAACAATTTCCACTCGAAGCAATGCATATTCTATCACTAAATGTAGTGCCATGTGGTTTATAAACTTGAATGTGGTTTGATATGATTACTCACAACTAGAGGGTGACAAACTCAGTGTAATTATGTAGAGTACAACTGCTTCACCTGCTTCTTGAGTGTGAAGCTGTGATTTGTGATGTCATAATGGTGATAGCCTAATAATTTCAGGTTAGATTAGTTTGAACAAATACAGGACTACTGAATGATCAGTTTATTTTGGCTCTACTACAACACAAAATCACACATAACAGATTAGTTATCTGTGCTGTAGCAGACTGTCACTCTATACTCTGATTCCTGTTATATGCATTTACTGATAGGTAATGTTCAACCAATGGTCAGGTCTGTTTTGGACCTACAGAAACCTCCCCATCATAAAACAGTGATTGCTGTTGATGTTTGCTTGTCATTACAGGGTTAAAGACCACATTTATGTTCAACACTCAGCCTTGATTCAATATATTCTCATGATCTTGTTATTAATTGCACAGGATAGTATTTGTTGTTATGCCAAGTTTTTTACTTCAATATGTCTTATGACCATGTAAATATGTGCTCTGATGTGTTAATAACCTGTTTTGCTGCTGCATACTGTGTGCTGTGCTGCATAATATCAATGAGAATAAGAAATAGCTATATATTTTAGTGTTAAGTTAAGAGCAAAAATGCTCAATTTAAAGGCATACATTTCTCTTTTATGTTATGATGTAAAAAAAAAAAACTAAAAACTAAACTCAGGACATCAAAATATAATATTGAGCAGTAAGTATCCATAATAACATCTTGAGTAACTTTGTCCTAAAGTTTAATCTTGTGACCATGTGACATGCAAAAGCACATTCGTATGCTGTCAACAGGTCATGTTTCACTGCAAGAGACACAACAAATTCACTGCATTCACTTCCCTGTTGTTCTAAACCTGTTTGACTTTCTTTCTTCTGCTCTGTAGGTCCATACAATGCAAGTGACCGGTGACCAAAAATCTGAAGCTCCAAAAAGCACATAAATGCAATGTAACAGTAATCTCCAGTGATTTAATCCAAGTCTTTTGAAGTGAGCCAATCAGTTTTGCTTGAGAATAGAACAAAATATAACTCCTTTTTCACTATAAATCTTGACATCAGCAGTCTCATTGGTGATCATGATTTCAAGCTTGATAACACTTCCTAGTGCCATCTAGCACTCTGTGCATGCATCAAGCACTAGGAAATGTAATTGAGCTTGAAATCATCACCAATGGCCAATGGCAAGATGTAGTTATATTTTGGTCTGATCTCACCTCAAACCAACTAGACTGCTTTAGAAGACTTGAATTAAACCACTGGAGTCATATGGATTACTTTTATGCTGTATTGAAGTTCTTTTTGGAGCTGCAAAATTATGGTACTCATTCACTTGCATTGTGAGGACCAACAGAGCTGAGATATTCTTCTAAAAATCTTAATTTGTGTTCTGCAGAAGAAAGAAAGTCATACACATCTGGGATGGCATGAGGGAGTAAATGATGAGAGAAATATAATTTTGGGTGAACTATCTCTTTAAGCACGCATGGCATCTTTAATTTGTGCAGCAATCAAACAAATTTAAACTTTAATGATTTTTGTTTCTTTTTTTTATGAGAAACTACATTCTAAGCAATTCAAGATTTCAAAATTCAATTCAAAATCCACCATCATTATAAGTCACAGAAAGTCTCTTTCAACTAGAAGGAACGGCTTTGAAGCAGACAGCTATCAATACACCGTGCACGGTGTACACAAGCTCTCAGAGCAGAAGTCATTATAATAATAATAATTATTATTATTATTATTATATAGCTAGTGAGAATCCCTGAAATTATCACATTTATTTTGGGATGTAATACTTTTGTCCCAAAAAACAACAACTTGTTTTTCAAAGTGGGATCATCCAATAACAAACTAAATTCACTTCATTTATTTATAGAATACTTGAGATGTTATGAAATGCCAAATTATTAAAATGAACACCCCAGTGATCTTGTGTGGGGTAAAAAGCCCCTTTGCTACCTCTTTGTAAAAATGAACTTAAATCAAAACACCCTTTTGTTGCTCCATCAATAATCGATAAAATATATATTTTGAATCTTGATACACTTTGCAATGAGAAAAAGTGCATTTTGACCCATGGTACCCTAAACTTGGAAGGTTTGTGCCATATACATCAAGTCTTTTGTTTAAAGAAGATTGTTTTGTTTGTCTGTAGCCTATTAGTGCACCAATCTGCATGTCTGGCAGAAGCGTTTTCTTCGAGTAGGTAAAGGAGGCACTGCCTCATCAAGAATTTGGGTGAGAAAATTAACCGACTATACATACATAAAACAAATAAAATATTATGAAATGTGTGCTCAAACAATGTTTATAACAATCATACTGTATTTCTCCAGTCACTCTGTCGACACTCAGAGTCTCTCAAGCCTCCCTTAGGCTCATTGCAATCTCATTTAGCTCCTAAATCATGAATATGGCTGCCAAATTTAGACAAAAAGTCACGTGAGGGGAGACATTGGCTACGATTAGCACTGAATCGTTCAATACACTTTCAGCCATCAATGCCACAATCCCTGGCTCTCATCCTTGCAGCAGTCTCCGCAGTTTGCTATGAATGTGAGGAACTGATGGAAGTGGAGAAACTATTTGCACAGTAAACAACTAACTGACCCAGACAACTGTACATTTGGTCACATCCAAATCAAAATGAACTTGAACTGACTTGAAACATGAAATGTTGTGCAAGTGAGCTGCTTGTGCGCTTGCTCTTAAATGTGGCAGTGTCATCATGAAACCTGTGATGTTTACCAAGGAGTAGATGACAAATTATCCTATAGTAAGATGACTAAAAATAATAGGCAAACGGGGATTTAAACATGAAATATACAGTACATTAAATATGTGTGTTGCTATGTTCTTATAGGTATTTTTTGAAGCAATGTAAAAATAATAATTATATTGCAATGCATACACATAATGAATCTTTGATTCAACTTGATTTAATAAATAGTGTTAATATGAACTTACAAATATAGAAGTATTTCATGCTTATTTACAGTGTAAGTTAAAAGGTATTTCATACGCCTTCCAGTACAGAAATCTGATATATGGTACTAATTAACATAGGTTATATGTAAAACTATAGTTAATTTTGTTTGGGCATAGATGTACATAGCCGATACAAATCCAAGGATAATAAACTATGATTTAAGTAAAAATGTGTTACATAGGGGACAACAGCCATTTTATTATCAACAAGTATTTTGTTACTTTGTAAATATGTTGTTGCAATTTTTTAGCAAGTACGATTTTTTTCTTACATCTTATATTTTTATTTAGGCTTACTTTTTATATCATATGCTGTGATAAATCAGATTTCAGATTTGTATGTGTTTAATCTGAAAGTGGTTTAAATGTCAACTGGAACTGAAGTAGGGATTTACGTTGGACTTGATATGGCATTCTGCATCCTCATTTCAAAAGTCCACCACATGCCAGTGATGTCTGGGTATATGCTTTACAAACTTTTAAACAAAAGGAGTTGATAGACAAAGTTAAATTTAAAGTACATTTCAGCCAATTTGAGATTGTTGTCATCAAGCAGTTAACATGCCTGTTTGGCCCATAAACTATAGTGGTTCACCCTTGTATCGGTTTGAAAATCTATCGACAGCCCAACAGATAAAAAACATTTACTGTTTTTTATGTTTTAGACACTTTTTTGGGGGTGGCTGTGGCTCAGGTGGTAGAGCGGGTCGGCCACTAATTGCAGGGCTGGTGGTTCGTCGGCCCAGACGACTCCACATGCCGAAGTGTCCTTGGGCAAGACACTGAAACCCAAGTTGCTCCCAATGGCAGTCTAGCGCCTTGCATGGCAGCTCTGCTGTCACTGGTGTGTGAATGTGTGTGTGAATGGGTGAATGAGATGCAGTGTAAAGCGCTTTGAATACCACTTAGGTTAAAAAAAGCACTATATAAGTGCAGACCATTTAACATTTTGTGTAAATATTGTATAGTGTTCATTTGAGTTCAGAAATGTTCTGTATGCTTCACTTGCCATTATTAAGTTACATCATGTATTGGCTTTGTATCACCAATTTGCCCACCTTTGGCCATTAAAATAAATAATTAAAAGAATCATATTGGTTCACTACTAGTTAAGAGATAACTGAAAAGAGATGTTTGTGGGAAATTTCATTAATCATACAAAATTAATTTCAGATGCTCTATAATAGTGACAGACTGATATTTTGGGCAGGTTAACTAATCGGTTGTTTTTTGCTTATTTTGAGATTATTTAACCGTGCCTGCTTGGCTCCAGCATGTTCACCTTCCCCTGTAGTGAGACCAAAAGTATGTTGCATCAGCAGTGTGTAAAACCTGGGTTCAGATCCTGTGATGAAAAACAAAGTAATCACCCTCACATCATCTGTGACAAGTGTGATTCAGAGGTTGCATTTTTCCTCTAACATAACACTTTTACTTTAGGTTTAAGATTGGGGTTTGTGTTGGGGGTACAGTTTATAAAATATGCATTCCTCTTCTGTTTTACAGCCTCCACAGCTGAAAACAACTCGCGACACAACTCGCTTTTGGCGCCCCTCAGTGGACATTACACCTGGAAAATGGAGCTCACACGTGCCCATACGCCCAACAACACTTACCGCTTTGGCCACTGGGGGGCAGTGTTTCAAATTTCAAACGCAGACCAATTTTAGCTGAAGAAAACTCAACCTACTGTTGAGTAGCACAATTTTAGATTAGTTTGATCTTTTTTCAGTGTATTATGTATTTATATCTGCATTATTTTTATATCAGTTGACCACTACTCAATATGAATAGATCAGTCATGTCCAAGTTGGCACCCTCCACCCAGCCCTACAATGTGTGCCTGCATGCATGGAAAACTAGTTTCATAACCACTACTAGAAAGTTCCTGGAGAAGACACTATTATGCACACGTGGCCATATCTAATAATCACCATCACAGATAAAACACAGTACTTATTTATTCCTGAGAGTTTTATGAAAGGGATTTTAAGGGATTAGATGTCACAATCTACACATTGTATTTTATAATGGGTCGTGATATTTGAGACTAACTTAGTCTTAGTCTTTTCCCTGAAACAGACCGTCCTTTATTTGTGCCACTTCATTCAAGAGTGAAAAACATTCTTTATAGCTTTGCACAGGCTGTTCAGCTTGAGCAGCTTTTGTAGCTCTTTGGAGGCATGTTCAGTTTTGCCATTTGTGGACAACGATGACAAGACACAAAAGCATGCTGGCCATAAATAGCGCCGAGCAGCAGAGGATTGCTCCCTGCCTGCGGATCAAATTCTCTAAAGGGAAAAGTAGCCCCTGGCCACAGTCCCTGATCTACTGCAACACCAATTCTCATTGAAAACACACAACCTGTAAGAAGAAAAAAGGATGGGCTGTTCATTTTGCCTTAGATTACAACCAATTATTTCACTTAAAGCTACAAGAAATCATTTGTTCAAAAGGAGTGGCAATACCTTCTCTTCTCCTGTTGGATTTTAAAGGAAGGTTTCGGGTTCAATACAAGTGAAGCTCAATTGACAGCATTTGTGGCAAAAAAGTTGAAAAAAAATATCTCGACTTGTCCCTCATTCATAAAAAATAAATAAAATCACAGTTATACTATCAGGCGCTCACAATAAAGTCTATAAAGGTTCAAATAAAAACAATTTCCAAAGTATATCAACAAGATGTAAACATTAGACGATTTAACATGATTTTAGAGTGATAAAATCATTTACTAAACTTATCTGCGTCAAGTTAGATCCGATACTACAACTTTATTGTCAGGATGACGTTACACTGTTAAAACTTGTAATCTGGTAAATGCTGTAACATCAGTAAATCCTTGATTTTATCACACTAAAATCACGTTAACATGTAAAATTTTATGTCTTGTGGCTATACATTTGAAATACTATACACAGTATTTTGATGTTTATAGACTGGCCCCATTCACTTCCATTATGCCTTACTATAATGCCGATATTTGCTTTTTGTTCTTTTCTTTTTTGTAAATGAGAGATGAGCCGGAATAATTTTTTGTGGTTATCAAAATTATGCCACAAATGCTGTTGATTAAGAACAACAGCAAGTTTTGTTGAGCCCATTTCTTTAAACATGTTAATTAATCAAGTATATGACTAAGAAGCAAAACGTCCAAGTTCACGTTTCACTTGAGGGTTGCTTCAAGGGTTGCTTGTTTTAACTAAACACTTTTGAATCATTTAATACATACCAGACACAAGCAAAAACATACAATATAATTAACTTAGTCTTAAAAGCTGTATACAGTGGCTCCAAAAATATTTGGACATTTAAGCCACACTTAAAAATATCAGTTTTCACACGAAGGTGTACACAACAGTCTTCAAAGTCAAAGGACAACTGGCTCTAACAAGGACAGAAAGAGATGTGGAAGACCAGATGTGCAACTAAACAAGAGGATAAGTACATCAGAGTCTCTAGTTTGAGAAATAGACACCTCACATGTCCTCTGCTGACAGCTTCATTGAATTCTACCCGCTAAACACCAGTTTCATGTACAACAGTAAAGAGAAGACTCAGGAGGTCTTATGGGAAGAATTGCAAAGAAAAAGACACTTTTAAAACAGAAAAACACAAATAAAAGGTTAGAGTGGGCAAAGAAACACAGGCATTGGACAACAGATAATTGGAAAAGAGTGTTATGGATCTTAAACCCATTGAGCGTTTGTGGGGTCAGCTAGACTGTAAGGTGCGCGAGAAGTGCCCGACAAGACAGCCACATCTATGGCAAGTACTACAGGAAGTGTGGGGTGAAATGTCACCTGAGTATCTGGACACACTGACAGCTAGAATGCCAAAGATCTACAAAGCTGTCATTGCTGCACATGGAGGATTTTTTGTACTCTTTGAAGTAGTTAAATACGTTTTTTCATATTGTAATAGTAATTTTTCACATTATTAATGTTCTGACTATACATTGTAATCAGTTGAATGCTACTTTGGAAAATAAAAGTACCAATTTCTTTCCATAAGAGCAAAATCTGTACATTATTCCAAACTTTTGGCTGCCAGTGCATATATATATATATATTTTTAACTTTTTTTTAAAAAAAGAAATTCCACTTGGTTTGATATTTTGTTATTGAATGCAATGATATTCATCATCATTATAAGCATGACTTGAGAGTCCAAATACTTTTTGGTGCAACTGTATGTTATCCCTGGCTTAGAATGTGAATAAAACATGTTTTTTCATTAAACAACTCTTTCAATTAAGGTCAATTTGATGAGTGAGAAAACACACAGGCCAAACATATCATGTGTTCTGGAAACACCCTGTTGAAAAGACAGAACATTTAATTGAGCCAAGAAATCCATCCACGAATCCAGCCACAAGATTTTATTTCAAAGTGGCAACTTTCGATCTCAAAAGTATTGCCATCTTTACAGATAATATATAATCGCTTTTACTGAAAAAAAAAAACAAAAAAAAACTTCCAAGCAGCTTAGTCTTCACGTTTTGTAGTGTAAACTGTGCATCTTAATCGATAAGACTGCAATGGAACAGTTCAAACCCATCTGTTTATGTCCTTTTGTGTAACAGGAATGAAAAATGTGGAAATTTCGATTCCGGTTGACAGTCACAGAAATTCCAAAGTCCTCCTTCAATTGGTATGTAAAAACTGAAAAGTGCTTTTTACCTGCGTATACTTTCTAATGTGTTTGCCATGTCAAATGAGCCAGATTAGGTAGAAGAGTTCATATAAATAGTTTAAAACTTGTAAAGTGCTTGTTACCGGTTAATGCATTGCTGTGAGGCATTAACAAACAGCAGTCTCGTATATTTCTCTTACAGCATAATAGCATATTTCTTACACATTTTTTTATAAAGATATAAACTGAGCTTGTGCTGGTAGCTCTGTTAAAGGTATAGTTCCACTCAAAAATCAGAATTTTGACATCACTTACTCACCCTCATGCTGTTCCAACCCCATATTACTTTTTCTTTCATTAGTATTAGTCACCATTCACTGCATCTCTTTTCCTTATAATGAAAGTGAATGGTGACTGGGGCACTAACATCTCTTTTACGTCAAACAGGTGAATGGTTACAGAAGTTTCATTTTTGGCTGAACTATGCCTTTAATATTTGATCATATAAGCTTTGTACTGTCATTTGGCAAAACATGCAGGGAGAGAGAAGGAGAGAGTGACAGAACATTATTTGGGGAAGTAAAAAAAACTACCAGCAGCCAAGGAAATAGGGTAGCAATGTATGTTAATGAGAACTCTATAATGTGTGTGTGTGTGTGCGTGTGTCTGTGTGTGCGTGTGTGTGTGTGTGTGTGTGTGCGTGTGTGCGCGTGTGTGTGTGTGTGTGTGTGTGTGAGTGTGTGTTGGGGGTCAAATAAATCAAAATAACAAAAGAAAGTGGAAAAAAAATTAAATAAAAAAAATAGGACTATTCCTTCAGCATCAAATGATAGAGACAGCTGCGATGATGAAAGCGTGTGGAATCCAGATGGCACATGGCTGTTTAGTTTACAATGGTCTCCCCTCCAGCGATACGACCACACTTCCTCCCAACTTATCAGCCAGGGTTGAGCGGTCCTGAATGTCGTCTAAACCATTAACCTGCCATTCGTGTTTGATACCTGAAAAAAATTAGGCACGACTGAACGTCACAATTCAAGTTTGTTCAACTTTCCTGTGAATTTCTAGAATGTAAAATCCAGTTAAAACATTTTTCACACTATCACTAGTTTTTCAATTTGTCTGCTAACAATGTCTAAATATGCATAATATTAGATTTTTATTTATTTATTTGAAAGTCGTGAAAATTTCCATCACTGTGTCATTTCCAGCACATCTGTATTTCTTGTGTTCAACAGAAATCTGTGATGGAAATGACATTTTAAATTTAATTAAAAATAATTAGAATATATAAAATGACCAAATCCTTTGTCTTGCTAAAGCTAATTTCAAAGGTTACATTTTATGTATCTTAAATACACACAATTACACTATTACACAATTTCACAAATATTCTGTATCATGTATTTGTGTTATTACAATTAAACAAATACACTAACTTTAAAAAAAAAACTTGATAGAAAACATTTTCACACCATAAATATTAAAACGGTTTATTTTACTCTATTTTTACTATACTTAGATTATCATAGTTTTAAACATTTTAAAATGAGTATTTTATCATGGATTTTTATAGTTTAGTATTGAACGTCTGTGTCTAGGACAAGGCTAAAACAATCAAATCTATACAAAACAGCATTCGAAAAGTACCAGATTAAATGATGAAGGCATGGTCAGTTTTAATGTGACCTTCACATAACAAACAGAAATAAAGTTGACGTCTGTTCATTAAAAAACATAAAAAATAAATTATGCAAACTTCTGTGTACTTGTTCTTTTACTTAAAGCAGAAGTGTCTAATATCTGCACCCTAACGTCACCTAACGTTGCAAAACGAATGATTTTTAAGCAGGTTTCCCAAACACTTTCTGTCAAATATGTTTGTATAATGAATACTCAACGCAATGTTCTAATCTACTGTGCACAGCTAGAATATACAGCAACTCTGTATTATCCAATCAGCATAAACATGCATTGTGTGTATTCTTAGTGAATATGACAAGACTCACCTGTAAACTTCTTCTTAATGGCATCTTTAGAGCTAGCGTAGATCATCTTGCTTTTTAACGGTGCACTTTCAGGGGCCCTAAAATTTAAAACAAAGCAATTAAAAATGTATACTTAAAAAGAACATTTGTTTAGCTTAATGTAGTTTTAAATGCACGTGTGCCACAAAGACTCCATACCAAAATATAAATACCAAGTCTTCTTTCTTAGATTCATTTGTCTCGTAAGTAGCATCATATAAGCCGTATCTACAGTCGTTGAGAGGTAGGAGTTTTACAAAGCAGGCGTAGGGGTCATCAACGGTGTCTCCAATGTCTCCCACTAAGATCTGCTTGCTTTCCTCTACAACAATCTTCTTCTTGTCATCGCTGAGACAGAACAGCACGGCCTTCTTGCGCTTTTTTACCTCATCTGAGGACGAGGACTTCCGTACTTTCATTTCATTGAAGACTTTGATGACTTCATCATTGACTGTGACACCCGAGGCCTGTTGATGAGAAGATGGTGAGATGTGTATATATTAGTGATGGATGGTTATGAAAAAAAACAGCCAAAATGTTGTTGAGATCTTCAAGTGATGGTTCACTCTATAGATAAAACAAAAGTACAATGATTTAAGGAACTGACATGCAGCTCTTGCCATACAAAAACAATTAATGGTGAACAGGAGCTGTCAAGCTCCAATAAGAACAAAAACACCATAAAAGTAGTCCGAATGTCATTTTGGCATCAACATCGATGCACCATTTTTTAATCCTGGATGCATGACCATGGGGTAGATGCAAACTTATTTTTAACCTATTTATATTCATAATAGTTTATCAGCATTTATTTCTATTTTTAATAACTTATCAGTAATAATTTACAATAGCTATTACATAGTAATAATTTATATTTATTAGAAATAATCTATATTTATCATCAATAATGTATTATAGTTATAATTTAGCAATAATTTTCAATAGCTATGTTTTACAAATAATTTATATTTATAAATAAATTAGCAATCATTTATTTTTATTAGCAATCATTTATATTTATAATAGTTTATCAGTAATCATTTATAATAGTTATAACTTACCAATTATTTATAGTACTTAGCAATAATTTATATTTATAAATATATTAGCAATAATTTATATTTATAATAGTTTATCAGCAATAATTTAAAATAGTTAAAACAAAGCAATCATTTATAGGTATAAATAAATTAGCAATTATTTATATTTATTGGCAATCATTTATAATTATAATAGTTTATCAGCAATATTATATAATAGTTATTACTTAGAAATAATTTATATTTATTAGAAATAATTTATATTTATAAATAAAATAGCAATCATTTATATTTATTAGAAATAATTTATATTTATTAGAAATAATTTATATTTATAGTAGTTCATCGGCAATAATTTGTAATATTTATAACTTAGCAATAAATTATATTTATTAACACTAATTTATATTTATAAATGATTAATAATTTATATTTATTAGCAATAAATTATACTTATAATAGTTTGTAAACATTCATTTATATTTAAAAGCAAAAAATTATATTTATGATAGTTTATCATATATAACATATAAGATTATCAGTGGGAAAAGACTTAAATTTAAGTCTGTTTCTCAGATATTTTATGGTTTCATAAAACTTGCAATATAGTGCAATTTTACTTTGTATGGACTATTTTTATTAAAGTTTTATGTAGCTTTTTTGTTGTTGTCTCTAGAGATTGAAAGCCATAGCTACTATGAACTGTTGATGTATGGTAGCAGCATACAGGTTTGGAACTACATTTACATTTATGGATTTGGCAGACACGTTTATCCAAAGCGAATTACAGAGCCCTTATTACAGGGACAATCCCCCCCCGAGCAACCTGGAATTAAGTCCTTTGCTCAAGGACACAATTGTGGTGGCTGTGGGGATCGAACCAGCAACCTTCTGCTTAACAGTTTAGTGCTTTAGCCTACTACACCACCACTCCACATAACTACACAACTACATAAGGATGAAAAAATGATGACAACATTTTCATTTTTGGATGAACTATCCCTTTAACAGAGTTTGTGCATTTCAATTTTAAATATTGTCCAGAAGGATGGCCAAATTTTAAACATTTCAGTATTTCAAAACCAGATACAGTATCCATAGTAAACAACATCTACTGTATGAATACACTATATAATATTAAAAGTAACAAGCTGTTACGTTTGGACCACCTCATTGGCATTGGCTGATCATAAACCCTGACTCATGTGCATAGCCAGCTGGTCTGTCACAACAGTTTGAATCTTTCACTCTGCTTCAAAAATGGATTTCAAAGGCCAAGTAATAGTGGGGTACCTGGGGCACGGTGCAAGTATGACAGCTCCTCCTGTGAACTTTTTTAAAAGACTCTTAGTTTTAATAATCAATGACACTTCACTCACAGTACACTCAACCCAAGGAAGCCCTCAGACATTTTTTATTTAGAGTTTTAGTGCATTAATCTGTTGAATCAAATGAGATTGTGCAATTGTTTTATTAAGCAGAATGCACCCCACTGTATATGGCAAGGCATTTTAACATTGATTCCTCAGAACTTACTGGTAACTATTTTAAAGTTACTAGCGTGTATTTTTAGCTTAGTATCTATTCCAAAAGCAACTGGTATCTATTTCAGTTTTACTGGTAACTATTCATTACACATCCTAGTATTTAATTATTAGATAGTATATATCCCCATATGTACCAGGCCTACTTATTGAATACAAAAATAATACATATTCTATAGTTACCACTATATATTCCAATACTTTTTTTACTTGTAACAATTCATTAGACTCAAGTATCCTCCTTATTCTTCAGTTCCTAGAAGAACTTCTTTTTTACTCATAATTTGTAATGACTAGTCAAAATGTCAGAGGCTAATAGATAATATCTGAAACAGAGCACCACAGAAATAAACGACAAACATGTGCAATTTGTCACCAGTAACAATTAAGCAGATCTTAATATCAAACGTGGTATCTACTGAAATACATAATAATCACTATAGGAACAGTTAGTGTCATAAGTAAGTAATACATAATAAGTAAGTACTGGTATAGATAGTAGTACAGTTAATATGGTTGTACTAACTAAAGTTGATCTGTATCTGTTGATCTGTATTTCTATGTTTAATTAAATGCTGCACTAATGTTAGTAATATATATATATATATATATATATATATATATATATATATATATATATATATATATCAAGAACCTCTGTAACGCTTATGAAAAATAATCAAAGAACCAAAAATGTAAAGAAAATTTTAAAATAAGAAAAAACCTAAAAATAACCATTTGAAAACATTCTGTATAAGTTCTTATTAGGTTGTCACAACAGCCTTCCTGCGACATTCTGTGAATGCTAGTTGATGGTAATTAATATATAACTAAAAAATAACCATTAGAGAACGTTCTGTATGTCCTTGTTAGGTTGTCACACACACACACACACACACACACACACACACAAAACACTGCAATGTTCTGGGAAAATTAGTTTATAGTTGTCAAAATATTACATTACGCTCTATAGAAGTTCTTATTAGATTGTTATACAAAAACCTCCCTGAAACCTTCTGGGAACATTATTTTATGGTTATTAAAATAAAACCTATAAATAACCATTAGAGAATGTTCTATGTAAGCTCTTATTAGATTGTTATAAAAAAAACTCCCTGCAACATTCTGGGAACGTTAGTTTATGAAATAAAAATATAGATAAAAAATAAATAAATACATTTAAGAAAATGTTCCTAGAACGTTAGGAATTGGTTTCCAAGAAATAACCAAATGGGAACCATACGCTAACGTTTATGGAAAGTTCTGTGTTTGCAGAGAACAAAATAATGAAAATAATATAATGAATAACTACTGACAATTATGGAAATAGATGGTAGTCACTATTGGAAAAGTTACTGGTAACTAAAGAATAAGCACAGCTAAAAGCAAGTTACTAGTAAGTTTTGAGGAACGGGTCTGTAAAGCGGCTTGACCCACGGCGCAGGCGCACAGACGCGCACTGAGCAGCTGGAGTAATAGCTGTCTCTCAGCTGAACCTTTTTGAATCATGAACAAATATCCGAAATCCCAGCACACATAAGAGCCATCTCACACACTGAAAATGTTTATACTGCTCTGATCAAACGCGTTTGTGTCCGTCACGACTGTAGCGCTCGCCAATAGAAACAGTTACTTCTCGTGCGTAAAAGTTGGAGAAGCCGTTCGTGATTACTGTTATAAAGCAGGCTAAAATTAGCTTAAAATGGCCGCCTCGGGCTATAGGCCTGAGCTTTACATTTAACGCAAATTAAAACTTATTTAATGAACGAAAAAATAAATAAAAATAAACTTGAAGCCGAATAAATCATATTTCTCAAGCGGAGCGCACTCCAACACTGATCCCGCAATAGCCGCATAAACAATCCAGCCGGAGCTGAACAACGTGTCAGTCACCGAGCAAAAGTTTCACACAAAGATGAAGTTTAGAATAACATCTAATATGATTCAAGAACGAACTATAGTGTATGTGCAAGGAAAGACATGTGCTCACCATGCTGCCCGCTGCTTGTTGTGATGAATCAATGCACGATTATTTTCCTGGTACTTCAATCTGGGAATGCGAACAGCCGAGACAGTGTGTGTGTGTGTGTGTGTGTGTGAGAGAGAGAGAGAGAGAGAGAGTGTGTGTGTGTGTGTGTGAGAGAGAGAGAGAGAGAGAGAGAGAGAGAGAGAGAGAAAGAGAGAGTGTGTGTGTGAGAGAGAGAGAGAGAGTGGGTGAGAGAGAAAGTGTGTGTGTGAGAAAGAGAGAGAGAGTGTGTGTGTATGTGAAAGAGAGAGAGTGTGTGTGTGTGTGTGAAAGAGAGAGTGTATGTGTGTGTGTGTGTGTGCGCGTGTGTGTATGTGAAAGAGAGTGTGTGTGTGTGTGTGTGTGTGTGTGAAAGAGAGAGTGTGTGTCTGAATGAGAGAGAGAGTGTGTGTATGTGAAAGAGAGTGTGTGTGTGTGTGTGTGTGTGTGTGAAAGAGAGAGTGTGTGTCTGAATGAGAGAGAGAGTGTGTGTGTGTGAAAGAGAGAGTGTATGTGTGTGTGTGTGTGTGAAAGAGAGAGACCACTGCACAGCCGCAGTGAAGACTGGTCGAGCACATGCATTCAGTGTGTTTTTTGTTGTTGAGACAGATGGCAATGAAATGAACAAAAATGCCACCAGAGATGTCTTGTTAAATGTTTATTCTTTTCTATTCCATTCTCAATGTTTGATATATTTATGAATTAAATATGGTTCATATTCATTCAGTTAGTTGAATTAATGTTTTTGCAATACTGTGTAAAATAAATCATGCGTCTAAAGTAAATTGAAATTGAATATAGATGGGCATTGGGCGACATGAATTAAGTATATAATTGTATTGTAATAACCAGTGTTGGGTAAGTTACTCTAAAAAGTAATGAATTACTAACGACTAATTACATCTTCTACAGTGTAATTAGATTACTATACTAATTAATCTGTCTTGAAAAGTAATTGCATTACTTATTACTTTCTAAAACCCTTTTCAACCTTGACAAGTTGAAAAATACAAGGATAGACATGAAATTGTTCTTTTAATTCTTTCAAATATATCATATAATATCAAATTGAATATTCATGAACTGGGCAAAGAATTTAAGGGGGCAGCATTAAATTAAAAAACATAAAAATCAATTTCAGTAATTAATTACTTAGTAATGCATTGCACCCAACACTGGATATAACTGTAATTCAATGCAAACAAAACACTGTAATACACAAGAATGTAACACTTTTATGAACTTTTATAGTCATGTTTATCATTAAATATTTTTCAGTAATTCATGTACTGCACATACTATATATAATAAAACAAATATATGTATATATTTCATACTAGTTGAATGCGTATTGATCGGTTAAGCATTCATTTAGTAATGTTTGTTGATGTCATTGATGAAGGAATGCTATTAAAGCGTTGCCACAGAATTACTTTTAAAGGAATAGTTCACCCAAAAATTGACATTTTGTCATCGTTTACTAACCCGTATACTATCCCAGATGTGTATGACTTTCTTTCATCTGCTGAACTTCAATGAAGATTTTTAGAAGAATTTAGTAGCATAAACGTAATCCATACAACTCCACTGGTTAAATCAATGTCTTCAGAAGTGATGGGATAAGTGTGGGTGCGAAACAGATCAATATTTAAGTCTTTTTTTTCTCTCTCTCTTCCCTTCTCAATCTCCACTTTAACCTTCACATTCTTTTTCTTGTGTTCTTGGTGATTCACATTCTTCATGCATATCGCCCCCTACTGGACAGGAAGAATTTCTAGCAAAAACTGACATAAAATGTAAGTTTCTCACCCACACCTATCATATCACTTCTCAAGATCTGGATTACAACGTTGGAGTCGTATGGATTACTTTTATGACACCTTTATGTGCTTTTTGGAGCGTAAACACTTTGGCACCCATTCACTTGCATTGTATGGACCAACAGAGCTGAAATATTCTTCTACAAATCTTATTTTGTATTCTGCAGAAGAAAGTCATACACATTTGGGATGGTATGAGGGTGAGTAAATGAGAATTTGTATTTTTGGGTGAACAATCCCTTTAAGATAAATGGTATTAGGCAGGTTTACTTCTTGTTGGACCATGTTTTCAAGTGCAGCTAACTGAGGTTTCAACAAAACAGATGCAATGCTGCACTCCAGTTTACTTGCCATGCTTCGCTAGTATAAAATGGCATTGTATTATGTACGCCAAGTATCTATGTAGAAAACCACCATTCAAGCCAAATATGAACAATTTATTTTACATATAGAAAACTTCAAAACCATGTACACAGCAGGTAAAATTAATCTAAGATCTGGGAGAATAAAATTGTAATTCACCCAGCTTTCTGCTCTTTGGAACTAACTAAAGTTTCTTTAACAAAATAAGGGGGGGGGGGGGGGGGGGGATGGACAAACAGAACCTACAAAAACAATCTTATAAATAAAGCAAGCAAATTATACCCAAATCTAAATAAATAACCAGTACACAAGTGAAAATGAAAATAATAAAAGGGGGGATGGTTTTGGTTCCTATGTAGTGTATGAGCAAGCTATAGGGACCTGAGTTTCTTTTTACAAGGACTATTCACAACTACAAAACAGAAATTCTATTTGTTCCTTTGAGCTGCAAGACTTAATTTTTCATGTCAACAGAGACTCAAGTCTGTAAGAATGTATACAAAATAGTCTAGAAATTCAGGTACAAAATACAGATGCACCATTTCGAGAAACACAAACACACAATGATATTGGTCCTGAGTTAACTTGAATGAAACAGGACATTTCAGAAAACACAGTGCAAACACTTTCACAGCACAGCTTTTTCTTGGGAAGAAAAAACACATTAGGATTCAAAGATTTCATACTAGTAGGAATAAAGGCTGATTTATACTCCAGTCACTGGCTGTAATGATAAATGCCACTTGATACTTGTCAGAGTGACATTTCGTTTACACTCTGCACATACATTTTCTCATGAACAAGGGCTAGGTAGAATTTTTATTGTGTCATAGCACACAGTAATGTTCATTAACGTTCCACAAATGCCATGGAACGACATAATTAGACAGTGGATTATGAACTGGCCTTCAGCCTCAGCCATTTGGTGAGGTTGTTCGGAACTTTCATTTACATCCGTGCTCGTTTCTGTGGAGGGGTCATGCGGTCAGCCAGGCCGAGTTTTTGAAGTTCAGTGTGGAAGAAGGCCTGCAGCCGTAGACCAGCTTTTGCTTCGTTGGTACTGCATGGATTGTACTCCAAACAGTTGGAAAACATTAGCTCCACATCTTCAACGAATTCCGCTGTAAGATTAAAAATAAATAAAAAATTACGGTTAGTGTTAACTCGTGTTGTGCAACTTCAAGCGGTAAGGGTGGATTGTATACATTCCAGATTTAAAAGTTGATACATGTTGATTTGAAGTATTGTGTTACACTCGGACATTCTTTCCACATCAAAAATTGTTAACGCACCAGCTGTTTGATATTCACAGTTGTTGACCTTTTCCCGGATTGTACTCAAGGCAATGGGTTTCTTGATGATGTCATAGTAATCAGGCACCTGAAAATAATTACAATAAAAATATACACCATGACCAAATGACTTGGGAGTGAATAAACATAAGTGCAGTGGAGCATCAGAAAAAATACCATTTGCAGGGATTATTTAAGAGTACAGCTGGATATAAACTGCCCAAGAGTTGTTGGAAGTGTACATGACTGTTACAGAGGCATACAAGTGACAACAGCTCTTAACTGCTATATGTACTACCTGAGTTCTGGACACCAGTTTCTTGAAGGGCCAGCTGTCTTCATGTCTGACCAGGTCCACAGTGAGCAGCTCACAAGCTGAGAGCTCATGGACACCCAAGTTTCTCCCTGAGCTTCGACGGTTGGACGAAGAAGTGGTTGGGGCCAAGATAATCTTGACTTTTGGGGAGACCTCTGCTGGACAAACAGTGACAAACCAGAGTACATTAGAAGTGAACAAGAGTGCTTGGCTACTTTGGCATGGGGGGCATGATCATGGGTCGGTCTGCGGGCACGAGAGAGCGGTAAGGCTCATCACCTGGTCTATAATTATCAATAACATCTGTCTCTCATTATAGTGATGGCGGAGGGAGACTTAAAAGGCATGCCGGAGCTTCAGAGAGAGAGAGAGAGAGAGAGAGAGAGAGACACAAGAAAGCTATATCAGACAGAGCCTTACTGCTCTCTCCCTCCTGCAGACCGACACATGACCACACCCCCCAAGCCACAGCTACATAAAATTTAAGGCATAGCCTTAATATCACTGTAACGCATGGCTTCTAGTGGCTTACTGCTTTTATACTGGTTATAAATGGCTTATAAACTACTTTTATTAGAAGCAACTGTTAAATAAATTTATAAGTAATAATAGTCGTCAAATATCCACCTCTTTCCACAGGCAGCAAACCAATTATGCTTAGCACGTTCTTCCAATTCAGATGCAACAGACTTCCGCTTCACAACTTATTCCCATTACCAAACACTATAATATCAATAACAACAGTCAAAAATGGCAGAACAGTCCCATGTTTACTTAACGTAAATCACTTTCTCACTAATGTCTGCATATGGCAATCCCGAATAGATTAGAAAACACTCACATACACATTTGCATGGTAAAATTACTGGACTCTAGCGCTTGCTGCATGCGAGCGAGCGAGCGACGTACATACATACATACAGCATACAGAGAGAGAGAGAAAAAAAAAATAAAAAATAAAAAATCTACAAATATGATGCTCTAGATTTAATTGCGTTTCTAATTGAGGACTTCAATATGAAAACAGCCAAATTACGGAGATTTAGGGAATCTAGAAATCCGACCGGATGCTTTATTAAAGGTTTGAAATAGAGGAAATGTCCGTGAAAACAGGGTGTATGTTCATCATAGGTTCCATTTATAAATCTTCAGATTTATAGCATTATTTCTGCATTAACAAGTGCCGCCTTCTCACGCAATCTGGTCGACAACAACTGACTCTACCTCATTCATATACACTCATTACATGATATGAACCTTGTAAATATGATTAACAAAAACAAGGAGCTTGGTTTAAATGTTTTTCCATTTTTCTTATCTTCCAAAATGACAAACATTATTTGGAATTATCAGTCAATGTTTTAAAAAAATAGGCAAGTGACAGAGATTTTGTTTAATGCAACCACTGCTTATTACATCTGGTTCGATTCTAAATGTTTCAGCATTGGCAGCTTTTGTGGGGGCTTATTGTTTTGACAAACATTTTCCAGTCATTTTTAAGCCACCTGTAGTTGTTATAACACCCTATAACAGCGCATTTCCAACCAGAGCCTCCGCTGCTCACCATCACCAGTAATGTTAGTGGTGCTTACCCATGCAAAGTCACCCTGTTTAGGGTTTGGATCATAGAACATTAGACATAGAACTGTTGTGTGGTCACAATTGTGCATGTACTGTATCTGTTTTACGAAGGCCTTGAACATTGCTCATCCAATCCAATTTTAGAGCCAGAACTATTTGGTATGGCAAAAAAAATCCTTACCAGTAATTGGTCTCTTCCTGGTGTCTGTATTCAGTGCAGCAGGACTGGATTGGTTGCTGGATTTGGCTGTTGTGTCATTAGTAGTGAGCACCTCATGACTAAGACGAGCACTGGAGCGGCTGCCCGCCCGGGCAGGAGGTTTGCCATTGGACACTGGGGTGGGTTTCTTCCCTGAGTTTTTAGAGCCTCCTTTATTAGTTGATTGGCTCTGTTTGGGTGTGCTCTGCTGGGAGCGAGGTGTGGAATGACTTGATTCTGCTTGTTTTGATTTGCCTTTTGATTTGCCTCCTTTATTGTTCTGGAGAGGAAGCTTGACAGCAGCCTTCTTCGAAACACTGAGGAGAGAATGTATAAAAAAAAATAAAAACAAGAAAATAAAGTTAGTCTTAAAGGGATAGTTCAACCTGTTCACATTTAGTTACCCTTACTTACCATCTAAGTTGTTCCAAATCCACATGACTTTCTTCCATGGAAAACGAATAGATATCCTCAGTCACCATTTTGTTTTCATTATATTTTTGTCCCCATACAATGAAAGTCAATCGTTACTGACATTCTGAATAAAATCTAATCTTGCATTCCATGGAGGAAAGTCAGTCCTATGGATTTGTAACAATACAAGGGTGAGGAATAGGGATGTCAATCAATTTTCATTAATAATTTGAGTGATTAAGCTTACAGATCTTTGATTGATTAATTTCAAGGTAAATGGGTTCTGAAAACAAGCCAGCAGACATCGTATCTGTGTCTATACAGTCACCCACAGCTAGAGGGCACTTGCGGGCTGCATGTCACTATCCAGTTCACAGAAGACATGCACTGATGCAAGATGAAGCAGGCTCAATGTAAACAGTGGAGCATTTCTTTTTAAATTAACATTTATGTTTTCTGCACACTGTAATGGTGTGTTAAAGTATTACAACAAGCACTGTTGATCTCCTTGTTTCATCCCAACCTACAATTACATCAATGATCACCAGAAAAGCAGGAAAGAACATTCAGCTGACATCTCACCATCGTCACCTTAGAAACGGTATTTTAAGTACTATGTTTACGCAGCATGTTATGATTTTACCAATTTTAATAAAAAATAAGTATAAATATCTCACGATCCACAACAAGAAGTTTTAATGAACTCAAATATGCATAGGTGATATACGACATCTTGTTTACAAGTTGTTTTTAACAGTAGCCTAATTCATTAACAGTAATTAAACAATTCAAAAATTCATACTAAACAGCCTAAATGTATTAACACACTGAACTAAGAATATTTTAAGAGGAAAATGTCAATACTTGCATTCCTTAAGTACATAAATGTAAATTGTATTTAAACAACTGGCTACATGGACATATTATTTAGAGTCCTCCGTTAACATTAAAGACAAATCGATCATTAATTTCCAATCAATCGTTAATTTCCAAGATGATTGAAAATTTACATCCCCAGTTAGAAAATAAACTTGCATGAAAATTGGGGGGGAACCAACCTTTCCTTCTCTTCCTCCACGGACTGTTCTTCCTCTGACTCCTCTTCTTCCTTCTCCTCTGATTGCTCTTCCTCATCTTCTTCAGACTCTTCCTCTTCCTCCAATTCCTCCTCAGAGTCAATGGAGGAGCGCTGACGGGAGTTGATTCGGTGGGAGCGCTGTTTGGGTCGACATTCTGGGCAGAACCAGTCTTCACTAGGAACAGTCTGTAAATGATCATTACATTTTCTGTCAGAGGTTTAAAAATGTTAAACTGGCAAAAGGTGACCAATGCAACTACCTTTGTGAAGTGCCAAAAAGCAAGAACACACAAACAAATGTTTACATATGCAAACAATGTTGTGGAAAAGTGAATGGCCATATTACATAAATATATTCTAATTTCATAAGGTGTCCCGTGAATACCTTCAGTTTTGGCCGTACACAGTGAATATGGTAGCCTCTCTCACAGGCATCACACAAGAGCATATTCTCAGCATCTCCCTTCTTGCGGCACACCTTACAGCGGGCATTGAGGATGGATTTGGCCCAGGCTACACTGCGGTCCAGTGTGGACAGATGTAAGAAAACCTGTGACAGGCTGGAGCAACTCAACAGAGACTCACGCCAGCGCTCCTGCACAGTCTTCACCTGCCGCCCACTCTCACTGCCATCTGAAGAGAACATGGAGGAAAACAGGCTTAATGCCAGCCAAACCAATGTTACGTCTTAAGACAAAAGACTTTAAGAAGAATGGTAAATGCATTTAAGCTGGTAAATTTAACTCATGAATTGATAAAAACTGATTTACAACAAATCATACCATCTTTCTCACTGGACTGGTCGTCATCTTTCTTCTTGTCCTTTTTCTTCATCTTTTGGTCTTTTTTGGTATCATCATCACCTGAATAAAATAAAAGGTTTATTTACATTTGTGCGTTTGGCTGAGCTTTTATCCAAAGCGACTTGCAGTGCATTCAATGAAATAAACTTTAACCCATGACCTTGCTGACATTGCTAGTGCCATTCTCTGCAAGTTGAGCTGTAGAACAAATATTCAGTTTCTACTGCCCGAAATGAAAAACATCCTCCAGTTTGTACAAACACAACAACCATCCAAAAAGACTTATTTAGAATTTAAAAAAATGTACCGTTAAAAAAAAGAAGCCACAGAAGAAACATCGATCATGTATTTCTGCAGATCTTACCAAGTGGAGCTTTCAGGAACTTGCGCTCTATGCCCTGCTCAATCTGAACCAGGGCTTTTGCCAAGTAGTGGACTGTGTTGTTGACAGGCTGAGGTGTGCTCACACTAGTGGACGTGGCGCTCTGACTCTCTGTCTTTAGCTCTTGCAGCCTAAACCAAAGAGACAATAAGTTTCCTTATACACAACGTACAAATGATGTTGAGCTGTGGATCTCATGTGAGTGATTTTTCATTACTCAATCCCATTCACCACCTCTGCTAATAATTTCTTTACCGGTCTTTGACTTTAATGTGGTTCTCATCTATTTCCATTGCCTCCTCTACTCTGTTGATCAACCCATTCTCTTTAGACTCTGGGCTTAGTTGTTCATAGTTCCCACTTTCCAATACTGCTCTCCATGAACTTCTTTCCATCACCTTTGCAGGGACAAAAACAAAGTAAACTTTTATTAAAAAAAAATTACAAAAATCACCATTAATAATAATTAATAAGGTCAAAGGAAATTAAGAAAATCCATCATCTAATGATGCCAATTTAGGTATACTGCTTTCAACAAAGTTAAATAAACCCATTAAATACACTATTTGTTTTTTATTAAAATCAAGGAATCATGCGCTGCAGAATACATTTACTTAAAAGAATATAATAGAAAATACATAGAGAAATGGGCAAACCAACATACTTTAATTGCCCCCAGAGTTCCCTGATAGATGCGGTCCTCAATATCCAGTAGTAAATCTTTGAGACGATTCTCCATGAAGCGCTCAGCAGGTACAGTGCTTTCTGGTCGAGATGGACCACCCTTAGATTTTACAGTATTGCCTTTGGCATCAGGCAGTGGTTTTTCTGTACAATAAATACACAATAATGTGCACAAATTCCATAATAATTATCTATAACATTCTTTTAATATAAAATCACTGTAGGGCTACACTGCAGGGCTACACACAGTAATTACTTGAAAGCACCTGGTTTCAAAAATGAATTTGCATTTAGAAGCCCATTTAGTTGGCAAATGACAATCATAATTTTTATTTTACAATGTTGTTCAGATACTACCATCACCCATGCATAAATTATGGGAGTCAATTTCAGTGGTCAAAAAGCCACATAAGTGTGTGGTATTACAGATAGCTTGGGTTGCCATACAGCTAAGTGAATCTCTCAGTACCTGATTGGTGGTAACGTTGAGCAGCACTGCCATCCAGCAGTTGAATGATTCTGTCCTTCTCCTGCAGCAGAGCCTCTTTGAGGGCACTTTCTCTGTGTCCACGTGGGTTCAGAGCTTCTATGAGCTGCTCCACCTCCTCAGGTGTGCTGTAGAAGAACCACTGATTGGGCCGGTTAACTGGGGGCGAAGTGTTCTGGATCAGCACTGGCTCTTCAGTGGTGTCATCTGTCTTCACGGGGCTCTCGGCAGAGGAGGGATCCTCTATTTTTGGTTCAGGGGTTGGATGGGGCTCTAGCATGTCCTCAGTCAAACCAAAGAAGTCATCTTCGACGAACAGCACTCCAGCAGAAGGGAATAACCAGTAGCGGCGATAGAGCCGGTCTCGGCCAAGAGGCAGGATGTAAGTGCAGGTCATTGATGTATGAATCCGTTCCATAAGTTCTTTCTCTTTGAGCTGCTGTTGCTGTAACTCCTCTGGACTAAGACTGTCTCTCACTTCAACCTCATTTTCCTGCTTCTCTTTAGGGGAGCTTTTCATTTTCTTTACTGGAAAATAAAATGGAACATTAGTTAATGTGCTAATTAGTAGTACAATATCATACAACATTAAAACAAATGACAATTTTTAAAAGTGTAATATATGGACCATCAAACTGAATGGCAAAATGAACAGACAGGTTTCTTAAACACTCCCACCCATCTGTCAAGGGCCAGACAAACAGCTCTGCCTCAAACTCATGCCATTGGTTGAGCCAATGTTGGAGTGTAATGATTCTCAAACAGATAGGACAATGTTTTGATAGCGCCACAGATCCACATGGTGTTAACACTTTTGGGGGAAATAAGCCTTACAGTTATAGCTTACATATATAGTTTACAGTAGTCAGGAATGCAAACTCATGAGGGATGAAAAAGTGAGATAAATCACTGGTCCACAAACCTTTTTACGGGGATATATATATATATATATATATATATATATAGATATATATATATATATATATATTAAAAAAAAAAGGCACCAATTCTAGCCATTTTAATGATTCAAGTATAGAAAAGAAACAAAATCCCACACACACTGCCGTTTCTTGTAAATAAACAATTGAATGAATACAACGTTTCGGTAATAAGATCATCATCAGGTATTTGAAAAAGATGAAAGTAGTATAGAAGTATAGCAAAATAATTGCACAATTGTGCAGAATTAGCTGCAAAAATAAAGGGTATTCTAGTGAGGTTTACTACTGTGTCACAAATTTGTACATTTTATTAACCAATTAGTTCAGTGACACCTTCTGGAGATATCACAAGGAGGAGACAAATGAGCATCTTATGTGCTATGAGTCAGTCATTGAATCATTTTGAGTAGTTCATGACCGAAATCTGCCAAGAGACTTAGTGTTTAGCATTGAAAGAACAAAGCAGATCTATATAGCCTATAGAGATGTGTGCAATAAACATTGAAAACATGTATTTGGAAGAAAAAGAGAGAGAGCGAGATACAGAGGGAGATAAAAACAAAACTGCCAATTGCTTCGATTGTCTAAATGAATTACAGGACTTTTCCATCTTAAGGTCTCAGAATTTTCTTGTGAATTTAAATTAAATAACTACGGTCTCTGGATACTCTGAAACGATAAAGGTAATATTTAATTCAAAGAAATTATGAGATTCAATATCTCTTCACAAATTGACAGTTTTACATATTTCTTGTTGCTTTGTAATCAATCAAGAGGGAGTAGTCGCCCCCCCCCAAAAAAAACTCTACGGATCTGCACGAATCACAAAAGTGTGAGTTAGCATCCCCGAGTAATCTCTGCACCAGCTTAAATTCTGCACATAATTTAAAAAGTTGGAACCTTTATTAGATGTGGTTGGTTGCTCCTCCTCATCTTCAGTGTGTTCAGCGTGTCCTTCCTGACTCTCTGTGCTTGTGTCCATCTCCTCTCTACAACAAACCAACAGATCAGTTTAAAGGTGCACTCAGTAACTTTTGTCTGTGTGTCATATTGGACTTTCAGCGACACCTAGAGACTTGGATGCAGCATCAATTAATATTGTATACAATCTATATTTTTCAGTTTCAGATGCCATTGTAGAAATGCAGTATTCACAGTCAGCCATGATTAAATTAATTAAACAATCAGTAAAAGGGGCGGTTACTGAGACCAAGCGAGATGTATTCGTCAGGTCACTTAATTCTAATCTGGCAACCCCCATGTGTGGACCCTCACTATGTAAAATAAAACAGCTTTTATAAGGTTACTGATATGACTGGAGTCTTTATTTTAATGAGTGGCCATTATTTCATACATATATTGCAAAGTTACAATTCATGTCTTTAGGAGTTAAACATTTTAATGAGGAAACCATTACTGAGTGCACCTTTAAATCAAGCACATTGACTGAAACAAAAACAGTGTCCTCCTAAAGCACAGGAATTAACAATTGGTTTAACTGGATTATTGGTTTAACTTACACTGCCACATAGATTTCATTTTTTGCTTCCTCTTTGAGTTTTTCATGCTTTTCTTTCAATTTCTGTTCTTGTTCCCTCAGCTTCTCCTCCTTTCTTTTCCGAACCCTGGAACATGGAGATGCAAACATTTAACTTTCCCAGAATAAATCTATTTCGAACTGATAGATGGTGCGTCTATGCATTACCTCTCGGCGGCTTCCTCTCTCACTCTGCGATGCTGTTCTGCTTTAAGCTCTCGCAGTTCCTGTTTGGCAGCTCTCTGGTCATCAGCGTTATCTTCTATAAAGTCTCGTGTTGCAACCAGAGTCAGCAGCTTCCCACACAGAGCATGGAGGATTTTTAGCTTCTCTCCTGACAAAATAAACACCAAAGTTTCAATAAATAACCACAAAATCCATGTTGCATATTACATGGTTCATGTAATATTATGGTTACTAGGTGCATATTAGATTTTTAAAAGATAATTTTATGTGCAATGGTTTGCACACTCACCAGGCAGCAGGTCATAAACAGAAGTGGATGAGAGCTTTTTGATCAGGCCTTGGTTTAACAGACGCAGCTCCACACAGGGGTCATCAGTGGAGCCAAACCCACCCTGCTTCTGGTAGCGGAACTTGGCATTGGTAGAGCAGAGGTCAGCCCCTGATGCCAGTATATGCAGCCTCAGAATCTCAGAGAGGGTACAGCTGTCCAGATCTAATTGCTTCAGACTACAGCCTACACAGAGAGAAAAGAACATGAAGACTCACTGAATGGGGGAATTTACTACATAAAATATATATTAACAAAATTAATTGTAACTGTCCATATTGTTATGGAAAGGCATTTAAAACATTAAAGACTAATTTCCATGGATGTCCTAACCACGGAGGACATCAAATCAGTACAGATATATTTTAAAAGGATCATTATCTGACCTTGGTGGAGCTGTGGCCAGGCAGCAGCTAGTGATGCCACGGCACTGATGGCAGACTGTGTTGGGTCAGCATCATCCTCCAGAGCCTCACACAGATCTAAGATTGAAAACCCAGTCAGACACACGCAGCTCACTAGGATATTGAAGATCACTACCACAGAACTTGGACTTCTTTATAGTGGTAATGGGGCTGGGCGATAGGACAAAGTAATTGGATACTGACAATATCTTACAAAGATCCCGATGCCGATTACGACACTCAATTGACAGATGATGATCGACAATATTTGGAAATGTCAAAACCATGGACCTGGGAAGTCAGCACATATATTAAACAGTAGCCCAGATTGTGAAACAAGTACCTGCCACCCACCAAACGCGAGCTCCTCGTCCAAATTTATTTCATGCATTGAAGGTGTGGTTGACAATATAATCGTATATCACAATATTTTTTTAAGACAATAATCGATAAAATAATACATTCTAAATTTCCCCTCTGTAATCAATAAAGCATATCTCTGTGTTTAAATCTCAAAGATTTTAACTGATGTAAACAAGTCTCAAATGCAGTTTAGAACAAGAGAAGTTATGTGCAGTCCAATCTCTTGTATTACGCAAAACATTAGTAAGCTCTAACACTCTAACCTTTGGTGTCAGCTTCCGCCACTTGGTCCTTGGCCACTTCTTCCTGCTCCTCAGCTAAAGCCTGGAATATAGCAGACAGGAAAAAGAAGAGCAGCTCACAGAGCGGCCCCTCAGGATCACAGCCAACCACTGCCTCCTCCAGAACCTCTGTCAACACAAACACAACATTCAATTCTGATACATTCAAAAATTAATGTATTCAGAATTGTTTTTTTTTTTAGAAATAGGTAACAAGCCAATTTGTTAACTAGAATATTTGGACGCTTTGTACATATACATTTGGATATATAAATGGGTGGGTTGACATGATATGTTTTACAAGAAGCCACTGTTTCTCACCCAGTGTTATGCCATCAGGGAACTCGTCCTTTAGGTCAAACACCTCTCCAAAAGCATTTAGGAACTCTAGTACCATTAAAGCATCTCCAAACAGCTCTGAAGAAAGACGCGTTTTCACTGGCAAGGGTTTTGGCAGCTCCTGAGAACAGGCAAAATGAAAAAATAAAATTAAAAAACCTTGTGCGTTTATATGAGTGGTAGTTTATACTGTACACATACCAATGCACACATGTGGGACAGTCTATGTTAGGGCACATGCATACCTTTAGGTCATCACATTCCATGTCCTCTCGAGGTTTGCTCCATATCTTCAATCGCTCTGCATATTTTTTCTTTTCCTCCTTTAGCTTCTCTCGTTCCTGATGTGTATTACATAAAAATGGTTACGAAACTGATTTAAAATTAGTTCTAAATATCATTATAAACAAATGCAAAAGCGTACAAGATTGAAAATTAGAAAATAAATCATCCAACTCACCCTCTCTTTCTCAACCTTCATTCGTTCCCTCTCCTCTTTTCTTCTAAGCTTCTCCTCTTCCATTATCCTCTTCATCTCCTCTCTCTTTCTATCCTTGTCCTCCTTCTCTTTCTTTTTGGCATCTATTAGATCTCTCTCTTTCTTAAATTTGTCTGTATATTGCATGTAAAAAGAAAAAAAAAATGCAAGAAAAGTATGTAAATTAATAATAAATAATTTACATCATGTCCAAATGAAACTTTCAGTGTGCAGTGCATTTTGGATTTTAAAACTTACCCATAGCCATCATCTGCTCTCTCTGTTGCATCAGTTTTAATTTCTCTTCAACATAATTAATCTGAAAGAGTAAAACAACTTCACATCAGACAACATAGTCCACAATTGAATAAAATCAACTTAAGCAGCCTTTAAAAGAATGCTTCATGGTGTCCTGAATTCTACAGTAAACCAGACTGAGTAATATTTTAGATTACAATATCCCAACTTTTCTCTTAACATACAGAATGTCATGCACTGAATTGCATGATTTCTGGACGAAGACCACACAAGCACAGCAACACAGACCTCTGATGGAGAGGCATCATTTGGACGGCGACCTCTGCCCTTTCCAGGCGGACTGAAGGCAAAAACTGGGGGCTCATCCGGGAAGAAGTGGGAAAGACTCTGTTCTGATAACTTGTATTTTGAAACTGTTGATGGCTAGAAATAATAAAAAAAAATAAAATAAGGGCAACTAGTTTTCAATCAATCTTTTAAAAATAGTTACAAAATACATACAAATATATTCATATTAATGTGTTTTAATGTTATCAAATGAGTAAACCACATTAAAGCAATAATAAATTGCAAAAAAAATTCTTAGCCCACTTGTTCACGTACCTTCAGTCTGACGGCTCCATTTATTGGTTCACAGTGCTGTTTAAGCAGGAGCTTCAATCGGTCACGACTAAAAACATTCTTTTTACGACTACAAGAGAAAACACCAGAAGGAGAAACCTGTAATCATTGTATCATTAACTTGACACAATTAGTACAGAACAGGCAAGCATGAGTTGGAAATCAACAATTTAGAGTAACAAGAATTTTGAATATATTTCTAGTAAAAAAAAAACATGTGATAACTCACTTAATCTGAGCAGCTTTCACTACTAATGCTTCGCAACCCTCTGGGTTGACAGGCTGCACTTTATATTTAAAAAAAGATGGATTGATGGCTTTCTTCTTCCTGTTTTATAAACAATACATAAGGTGAAACATACAATTTTTGGAACTCAAGATAAGCAGACACACTGAAGCATTTCATGGAGATATTCGAGAAGGCTGTTCTGAACACTGACCCATTTGATGAAGGTTTGGGAGAGGTGACAGGTGTCTCCTCATCACTGTCACTGATGACAATTGAGTCACCCTCTATATGATGTTTGACATGGCCATTGACTGCTCCATTGGAATGGGGAGGTATGACCTCCAATATCTTGCAGTGTTGTCTGCCGAGCATGGAAACATTGTGTTGGAACAAATCTGACTGCAAAAGTTTAAAGCTGCTATGTGCATTTTTTTCAATGTTAAAATACTTTTTAAAATAGACAACTATAAAGACTACGGGATGTTTTACCATTTGCAGTTTCATCTCACGCACAGCCTTACAAAATTATTTATTTATTTTTTTACTGTGAGCCCATTCAGATGTGTTTGACGCTTGCGCACTATGACTTCTTTGTGATTCTGTTTTGGCACAGTCAACGGCAGGCACGTGTGTAGCTGCAGACCAAGCACATGGACGGACGCGGACCATCTAGAAAAACTGGGCTGCATTTGGACAGTATGCACTTACTTGTCAATGATAAATTGTTTACCCAAGATCTCACTGGGATCATAAATGTAAAAGGAACATAACAATCATACAGGGTGCACACAGCTTTACACAACCAAAAACATAAAACGTCCAGTGTCAAATGAAAATGGATCCGCAATAACAAACATAACGTTCCCAAATCTTATCAAGGACATTCATAAATTTAACAGAGATAATCTTCGGTCAACAACACAGAACCAATCATGCAATCTGGGTGTTACCCATGTGAATAACTGGATAGGCTTCCAGCAAATGAGACAGGAAGACCCCCCCCCCTCTGATGCTCTCTGAGGCAACTCCTTGCAAAGTCCAACCAATAAGAGTGATTCTTTGAAGCTCCTCCACTCACTTCTGTTATCTTCAAATAACAAGGTCAGCTCATGATGGCTGACTCTGATCCTAAGTTACAGTACAGGACAGAGGTCTGACTCAACTAGTTTCATCAACAGGTCTAGATCAGGCTTACTGTGAAGTCTATGCTATTATCTTTAGGTTCATGGTTGCACTGGGTTGGCATACTTGTTTTCCAAAGCTTAATAATGCACTGTATACAGAGCTGCCAAGGACTTACAGTGCTCCAAAAGACAGGCTTTGTCTAGGAGTCAGGCAGAGGGTGGAGACATTTCAATGCACATCTGGGTGTTTCTCTTCTGTAAAGCAGTGGCCTGTTCTAAACAAAGCTTCATACAGGACCATTGTTAATTTTTATTCAAATACTTTCTCTTCACCAGTATTGTGGTTTATCAGCCCAACTGTTTGAATGTTTGTTTTTACTCCATTAATAATAAAACAAAAATCTAATGGGTCAACACATTTCCAAAAAATATGAATGCAATCAAAACAACTATTTTTTATATATTATACCAATATTTCCTTCTCTACAAATCAGACCGGATGGGGTGTACATTCGAAGGCATTTTTTAATATTTTACATTATTATATGTAAAATAGACTAAATATACAAGGGATGAGCAAAACAATATGCTTTCATGGCACAAGAACAAGTCATCACTTGTCTACGTGTGTTGATGTTACAGAAGTGACAAATGGATGAATTAAAAGATACAACTCCACGAGAGGGAACTAATTAATGTGTTATTATACACATTAATATATTACCAAAGGATAGTTGAGATTATTATGAATATATTCGATTATTTACAACACACTGGTGTCTTGTAATGTTTTTGCTGGTCTTATAAAAAACTCAGCTTCACGTTGTGCCTTACAGCACCCCTTAACCACAGTCCCTCATGGCTAATAGCTTTCTTGCGTTGTTAGACATTTTGAATACACATTTTTTGGTAGATTTTATCAGCATATTGGTGTGCATGTAAACTGCCAAAATCAAAGACGAATGGCTGATTCTACAATCTCCCCTTTAACACAGAGACAAGAAACATGCAAGGGTCTGGTAAAATTACTCTTACACAGAAACACAACCTGTACTGCGATTCATGTTGATCAGTTTGGTTGACAACAATATCTGACATCTCACCTGGTACCAGAGCGACTGGCAACATCTACCATCTCTCCGGGAAAGAAGCGATCTTTCACGTAGGCATACACGTCATCACATATTTCATGCAGGCGTGAGCGTTGTGTAAGTGCGGTCAGGTGCAGGATGGGGAACATCAGTGCAGTGGGAAAGTTCTGAAGATTAAGTCTGGCCCTCTTCTCACTCTCCAGTGCCTCCTGGTAGGTCAAGCCAGGTTTACCGGTCACAGCACAACTCCAAACCAGACTGTTACACAGAATGGTCCTCTCAAAGAATTCACTGTTAGAACAATATATTGAGTAATGTTAACTGGCTTGACATTTCTACGGTTTATACAGGTTGACATGTACTGCTCATGTTTGACAGATCATGTTTAGGTGAAAACATAGAGCTGAGTGGTGATTCAACCCAAAATAGATCTACTTGTTGACTCCTACACACCTAAAGGTTGAAACTTCTGACTTGAGGGAAAATAAGATAGAAAACACTGTGGGTAACATTTATCACTTTTTCTAAACATGGTAGCCTATCCAAAGTCTCTTTACATATTCATTAATAATTATTGATGATTTATCTTAAATTTTACTTTATGGTATGCAAGTTTATAAGCCATATAGAGATAACATATATATGTGTACCATTTAAAGGAATAATCAGGTTTAAAAAAAAAAGATACATACTTATTGCAATGAAGCTGTAAAATTGAATATACCTTCCCACAGAAAAGGTAAGCAAGCGATTTTATCACACTTAAATCACGTCAACTCGCATACTGTTCAAGTCTCGTGGCTATACTTTTGAAACAGTGAGTATTTTAACGTTAACAGATTGGCCCCATTTACATCCATTATAAGTGCCTCACTGTAATACAGATATTTGCTTTTTTTTTTTTTTTTTTAAAGAAAAGTGAAAATTATTTTTTTTTTCAGTTATCAACATTATGCCACAACTGCTGATGATTTAGCATCTCTAGTATTGTACCTGGAAATTAGTTATGAGATATGAAAACAAAAGCCACCCATATAGATCATAGAGAATTAAACATTAAATGTGCATTAGCATCTTTACTCTATTATTATGTTCAAATTAAGACCATTGGACTTTTGGAATTGACATTTTTCTTTATAATAAAAGGCTGGTGTGTAAACTTGCAGATCATGAGGACCAACTCTCGTTTGTTTGCCAAAATACAACAAATCATTTGTCAAATGACTACTTTAATCATGCAGAACATTCACCTGCTAATAATTTTAATGAATAATGACTTTAATAAAGCAGTCAGTCTATTCAAGGACTCCTGTTAACAAATGTCATCAACATAATTAATAAAGCAGCTAACATATTTAATCTGTGCTGTACCTTCCAGCAAACAGAATTGAGTGGTAAACTACATGCTCATCTTATTTCGCAAGTTCCAATAACAGCCTTATGACAAATTATATAAATGTAAAAATTTTAAAGCGGTAAAACTTGTTCCTCAAAAGGCCACACACACCCCAACAATAGCAGCGACCACGTTTCTTGCTACAACATCCTGTGTGTATGGATGAGATCTGTCCCATCCTCACTAACACCCCCTTAATCACCACAGCAGGGGCTTCCCGAGGACATCCCACCCGTGATGGAACACCCTTAAAGCTTTTATAACAAACATATTACACACATTTAAGGTTTAAATAACTTAGTCTAGAGCCTAAACCGCGGTTTAGTTGGCTAAACTGCGCTAACTAACTAGCAGCCAACTCTGTTAGCAAAGGCCCTAACTGACACCTGCCGGGTGTATGAGGGGGAAAACTCTAGAGTCTTTCTATATACCGGACTATTTCACACCAAGGCTGTTGGACTAGAAGGAAACATGGTTTAAAATACAAAAACAGGAGAAACAGAAGTTGTTACTCGTTTTAATTGGGGAAAAAACAAACTTTCAAGCGGGCGGTCTCCATGGCTGTCACTTCTGTTGTTAGTTTCGGATGATCGTGTTGTTGGTTGACATCAAAGAAGTTCAGACGAAGAAATATTGATTAAAAAATAAAATAAAATACATGTCTTACTCGTAGGTCCTGAATATTTCATGTGTAACTTTACACAGGAAGACTTCTTCGTCTGGTTGGAGATCTGCGGGCGGTTTTTGCCTCACGAAGGGCTTCTTGTGGAGAAGCGGCATCTTTCTCTTTCTCTCTTTCTCTCTGAGACTTTCAAAAACAACAAGCACATAAAGACAAACAGAGAGAGTGAGAAATGTCAAATTAATAAGGGTCCATTGAAAGTCAATCACATCTTCCAGTGAAGACTCGTTTTTTTTTTTTTTTTTTTTTTTTTTTTAAATTTAACGATAATTTCCAGTCTTTGTTAATGACACGCGCTTCCCGGGTGACGTTCAAACCCTGCCCACATGTTTCACATTTTGGATTCAAACCGAATTTAAAACAAAACCTCGGTTCTTATTTGACAGATTAGACGGCCACACGGTCGCGTAAAGATCATATTTACCAAATCTATGATGTAGAAAAGATAATCGGCTCCACAAGCGAAAAAAAATACAACAGAATTAGAGTATGCCCCACTTCTCCGCGCGCTGAAATTCAGCGTGTTGACGACAAGTTTTAATCCGCTCTAGTTCACTTACCGACTGGGTAACGCTAGGGGCGGAGCTTCTATGGTAATTCTGTCATTCCATTGGGCGGTTTCACCGCCAATCACGCTTGTGCAGCCAATGCTGAGAGGTTAAGAGAAATTGTTTTTTTCTTATTTTCCAACACTGAAGATTTATTTGGAATAGGTGGTGGGTTAAAATATTTGAATAGGCGTTGATACGATTGAATGACAAAGTAAAAAAAAAAAAAAAAAAAAGACAACTAGTGCAATCACTTGAAATAATTTTCACAGTAAAACATTCCAAATCACAAAGCTTACGTCCAAAAAAAATGTATGAACAGAAAGTGCACTTGTTCAGCACATTCAAAACAAATGTAAATTAATTCTTTTTTTATTGAGTTTACAAATATGTATTTAAAAATATCAGAATTAACCCCAAAGATATTACATAATTTTCCCCTGTGCTGCCTCAGGCTACAAAAAAAAAAAAAAAAAAAAAAAAAAAAAGCAGTGTTCCCTCCCCTACTTCCCGTTTCATCGGAAATAGTGGAAGACAATAATGCTTAGAACAAAATGCGAGTGCACTTAATACATAAAGACAACATTTTTATTAAGTATCAATGATGACGGATTTTGTAGTAGTGTAACTTCTGTACAACATTGGAAAAGCAAGCAGAACTTTACTGAAATCACAGTGAGAGAGTTTTCCTCTTGACAATAATGTCTAATAATTACATAATCGTACAGTTTCTTTGTAACTGTAAAAAGTAGAAAAATGTATCTTCACACAAGGTTTAACTTGAACAGGATATCTCCCCCCCCCCCCCAATACCACAAGTTTGGTATGCCCAATTCCCAATGTGCTCTAGGTCCTTGTGGTAGCATAGTGACTCGCCTCAATCCGGTTGGCGGAGGACAAATCTCAGATGCCTCCGTGTCTGAGACATCAATCCACACATCTTACCACATGGTTTGTTGAGCACATTACTGTGGAGACAAAGCGCATGTGGAGGCTTCACGCTATTCTCCGCGGCATCCACTCACAACTCACCACGCGTCCCACCGAGAACCACACATTATAGCGACCAGGCGGAGGTTACCCCATGTGACTCTACCCTCCCTAGTAACCAGGCCAATTTGGTTGCTTAGAGAGACCTGACTGGAGTCACTCAGCATGCCCTGGATTCAAACTTGCGAATCCAGGGGTGGTAGTAAACGTGAATAATCGTTGAGCTACCAAGGCCCCCGGGAAAACTGTTTGTTTAATCAAATCTACTTGCATCAAGGAAAGCCTCAGTGAGGCTAATCAAATTCATTGTTCCCCAGCCAAATAGTCCATAGCTCTTTGTTAAGAGGGACAAAGTACCCTGTAAAGATGGATTTGTTTGAGAGAATCTGGGTCTGTATCATTCTTTAGATAAATAGAGTAGTCAAGTGGTACTTCCTCTATCCACTGGCTAAGCGTTAACATCTCCAGGGACTAAGAAAGAGGAAAGAGAAAAAAGAACATTAGAATCTACATAAAATGTTTGTGTATTTAATTTACACTGCCAACCATAACTGGAGATACATTAATTAGTATTAAAGCCAGAGAAAAGCTTCTTACAACGGTTTCTTGAAGTGAAGCAAGAGCCTCTTGAATGCGTGGAACAGTAACCAACAGCGCACCTTTCTTTCGAAAATTTTGACTAATAAATTGCCATGCTCTGAAAAAGATACAAGAAAAACAAATTGTATATGAAAACTCTAAATATGCTGGATTTACTGGATAATTTTGTGTAAACCTTTATCTATTGTGAATATGCGAAAAATATTGCGATTTGTAATGTTTTCCACGTGTTCAACTGCAAAAAGGCTACTGGGGTTTTCACATTTGAGCCCTCTTAAAAAGAGCCAAACTGAGACCTTTTTTCAGTTCACCCACAAACAAATAAATATATAAACAGTGAAATAAAGTCTTCATATCCAAATGTTACCATCCACCGTGTACGTGTTTTTGTCCATTTTGTGACAGGATCTCAGCCCACTAATCATCAACATTAGTTTTTGAAACAGTCAACTTGAATATTAGGGATGCTCAAATCAGGATTTTAACATCCGACACCGATCTCCAATTTTCATCTCATCTATCGATGCCGATCATTTAACTTTTTATCAGCAGCTCTGTCAAAACTGTTCATATGTAAGCTTTCTGTTCAATGTCACTGTTAACTACATTTCCCTGTTGGTAAAACCATAGTTGCCTAGTTTTTGCTGTCAAAAATAAAATGTTGATTGATTGAATAATTCAGTATACACAAAATATAAATGTTACTCTTTATTCTAGGCCTTAAAAACTAGTAGGCTTATAACTATTCTTTACTGCATATAAGACAGTCCTAAAGAATGAGGCTTAATTTCAAACTGAAGTTGAACTGATAACCCATTGGTGTAATTAAATTTAAAGTGAAAATTTTGGTTAGTTTGTCACCATTTCATTTAATTATTTTTATTCATAATTTTATTATATTTAATGTAGCAATGCATTATATTATAGTAACTAAATATTTGATATAGATTTAGTATATGTATGTTCCCTTTTCATTTTGTTGGATGTTGGCAATATTATTTCCGCTTTCACTTGTTTCCGCGGGGAGTGTAATAAGGGCGACACGCGCTCTCGTGAGGTAAACAAATGACAGGAAAAGACTCTACAGGTGTTACTGTTAATGCTGTTTGCTCAGCAATCATTTAATAAAGATGTTTGAATTATACCCTTCTTGTATTCTGCGATATTATTATGATACCTGTGCCTTGCGGAGACTGAGATGCTGCTACCGCAGATAATAATAAAAAACGCTTCACGCAGGACGCGCCAGTTTAGTAGAAATAAGCGTTTAGCGCACGTAAGCAAACGGAACCGAACTCAGAGCACTTCTGTTAATCTAAGCATGAGAGTGAGTTGTGGAGCACAGAACCGCTCTGAAAACACTGTAAAAATGCGCTAATTTAATATAGATTGGACAAGAGCAGAGCAGCGCAAATAAACGTTTAAAGGAGCAGACTATTTATTTATTTAAATCGCAGCCTTTGCTATTTAATAATCGTACAAGGTCATACCGCGGTTTCGATCTCATTTCGATTAATTGTGCAGCCCTAATTGTGAAATAAGGTTGCAGTCATGGTTTAACTTTATCACATGACACTTACTGTATTTGATCACTTGGTTCCATGAAGTATTCAAACACATTGTTCATGATTAGAACATCTGCATTCTGTAATAAGGCAGCCTGAGAGCGGACATCTGCATGAATCACCTAAATGGGGCACATTGAACATCTCTATAAATATAAAATCCAGACAAACCTAACAAGATGACCATACAAGTATATAAAAGTTATCCTATTTGACCTGAACTCTGTCACTGAAGCCATATTTCTCCATGACCATTTTTTGAAGCTGGACGAATTCTGAACTTATTTCAACCCCCACGAGCTGAGATGCTGCACTGTAGAGGTAACCCTGATGAGTGAAAAAAATATTCATTTTTCAGAGGTGATAATAATCTTGACATCAGTGATCACTATCACTTTGGTAATCATGATTTCAAGCTTGTATACTCCTAGCATTAGGTGGTGTAATCAATTGAAATCATTATCATGCCTAGAGACTGCAATGGCAAGATGTACAGTGAAAAAGAAGTTACAATTTGGTCCGTTTTCACCTAAAACCAATTTGATCCCATTAAAAGCCACTGATTAAACCACTGGAGTCTTATGGGTTACTTTTATGATACCTTTATGTGCTTTTTGGAGCTTCAACGTGCACCATTCACTTGCATTGTATGGACCTACAGAACTGAGATATTCTAAAAATCTTAATTTGTGTTCTGCAAAGAATAAAAAGTCATACACATCTGGGATGCCATAAGGGAAAGTAAATTATGAGAATTTTCATTTTTGGGTGAACTATTCCTATTAACTTTGTTTAAATGTCAGAGACTAGGTCTATACTCCCAGGAGAAGATAATACTTAAAAATTGCTTAACACTTGTATTATATACAGCCTCTCATATGTTATATATTGCTTAACTGTCCAAAAAAAAAAAAAGCAAAAGATTGTTGGGGGTTTCAAAAAAATCTGGACTGCGAACAAAGGTTGTAGGTTCAAACCCTGCAGGGGGTGATCCATGAGCAACTACTATTGTGCTCTTGGGCAAAGTATTTAACCCCTTGGTTGCTCCCCAGGGGGTTGTTCACATTGGAAGTATACTTAAGCGGCTTGTAATAAGTGTTTTATATAAAGATTAGTTCAACAAATAATCATCATCAGTATTTTACCCCATATAGCACAGCTCCTAGTCTAGAACCCACATCCACCACTAGTTTTCCTCTGAGATCTGGAAGAATACTCTGGAACAGAAACTGGAGCTCCGAGATGGAGAATGAATGTGAGATAAAATCTGCGAGACAAGATGAGTCTTATGACATCTCTTTATCATTGAAAAAAAAAAAAGACTATTTATGCAGTTGCACAAGTTACATGCAAGCACTTACCCAATAGTGCTGTTCTGTGTGATCCACAACTGAGGCAGTAGTTGCGACTCATCTTTCCCTCTTCACACAGTGAATCAACCGTTTCTTCATCATACAAAAATGCATCCACATGCACAGTGGGATGAGGTTTCTGATGAGTCTACAATTTTAAATATAAAATTCAGCCATGAATGTCTAAGTGAAATACTGAAAGTCTAACATGCCTGAGATATAATACAAACCTTCTGGATAGCCATGATCTCTGAGGGAACCACAGCTTCCTGTGGCAGGCAAGCCCTTAAGTCCTCTGCAATACTTTGAAGAATAACACGCTGGTTGTCCACCAGACAATCATCCAGATCAACTGAACGTGTATGTGAAAAAAACAGAATAGTCAATGGCTCAAATAAATATTTCACCCAAAAATGAACATTCATCACTTACTCTATGCCTCACTTTCTGTTGCTGAACACAAACAAATATTTTTAGAAGAATATCTCAGCTCTGTAGGTCCATACAATACAAGTGAATAATTACCAGAACTATGAAGCACCAGAAAGCATATTAAGGTGGCATATAAGCAATCCATACGACTCCAGTGGTTGAATCAATGTCTTCTGAAGCTATCCATTTGATTATGGACAAATCAAAATATAACTTCTTTTTCACTAAAGATCTTGACATCAGCATTCTCCTTGGCAATCATGATTTCAAGCTCGATTACACTTCTCAGCACCATCTAGCGCTCTGCGCATGCGTCAAGCACTAGCAATTGTAATCAAGCTTAAAATAGTCTTACCTACAGAAATGAACGGCAAGATGTACAGTGAAAAAGGAGTTACATTTTGGTCCGTTCTCACCCAAAACCAATTAGATCGCTTTCAGAAGACATGAATGAAACCAATGTAATCTTATGTATCTGCATGACTCTTCCTGCATGTGGAGGATTTTTGATGAGAACTCTTTGTAGTTTAAGAAGTAAACTTCAACTGTATTTCAAACTGTAATAGTAATTTTTCATATTATTAATATCCTGACTATACATTGAAATCAGTTGAATGCCACTTTGATGAATAAAAGTACCAATTTCTTTCCATAAGAGCAAAATCTGTATATTTCCAAACTTTAGGCTGCCAGTATATTTTTCTAAAAATCTTCAATTGTATTCTACAGAAGAAAGAAAGGCATACACATCTGGGATAAGGGAGAGTAAACGATGAGATCATTTTTGTGTGAACTATCCCTTTAACGAAATAACTTGTGAATTGGCAAAGACAGACATTGTTCATCCAAACAAACTATTCAGCAAAGCGATTAAATAAGCACTTAACATTACTGGATCAATGCAAAACAAATGTTTAAATCTTTCACATGACCAAAAGGAATTTTATGATAATGAATTAATTACCAGATGTTTTCAACCATTCGAGTAACTTTGGAAGATCCTGTCTTTCCGTTTTGGACAACACCTGCAGAATTTCATTTCTGGCATCGCTAAAATTCATTGATTCAAGCTCTTAACACCTATCGTATGCCAAACACAGTCCAAGATTTGATACACAAGTAAGAACCACATGGGGCTCTTGTATCGTTTATAGTATATATAGAGGAGCCTGTCTGAGTGTGATCATATTTTAAGGTAGAACCACAAACTTAAAATGGAAATCAATAAAGTGAACTGCTACAGACGGTGAAGTTAACAAAATTGTTTACAGTTTAATCGTATTGTCTAGTTTTTAAAGACTGTTAAATGTAAAAATTAACAATATATTATGTTGGATTTGTAATAACCCTGTCCATTGCTGTTCTACCTTAACATTTGCATAGGCCTCGTGATCTCTAATATAAATAATGCACATATATATATATATATTTATACCATTTTATGTTAATACTGCACACAAATCTAATGAACAATGGGTTGAAAATAAATTTACATTTTAAGCCAAACTATTTGTATTTACAAAAAGTATCTACGCAGCTTTTAACCCGGAAGTAGAATGACGTCACGGGAAGTTGTTTGTTAGATGACGTTTGTAGACGCTTTTCCGCTAAGCAAAACAGCTGCTGCGAGTTAAAGGTAATATTTGACCGAAAAATATATATGACTCAATTATTCACATATTTAACAGTTTGAATCGTCGTCTTTAATTTTTACCGACCACGTTAACAGGGTTTTAAAAGCCTGATACGTGAAGCCCTGGTTTCAACACAGAGCTTTAACTCATCGAGTCACTATTTAAAAAAGATGTTATGATAACGATTAAGTGCGCTAACATTTTTATTTTCATATTGACCAGCTTTCTCTATTCGATCCTTGGCTCAAAATTATTCAGATTTAACCAGTCAGTCATGGCTGGTATGATCATATCATATGTAAATAAAGTGTGTTCCACTTGTTTTTGTTTGTTTTTTTGTGTGTGCGTGGTATTTTTAGGGGTGTTTCAATCAAATAACATTGGGCTGGTTCCACTGAAGTCTCGTGGTTAAGAGCGAGCTGTAACAGGAAGTGTTTTTCGGGGAAACCCCACCACATTGTATAAGCCCAAGTCTTTTAACAAGTAAGGAAAGATACAGTAGATTAAACACCCTCTCAGAAACCCTATTTGAATGTCATCACCAAAGTCCTAGTCGTTACCTTTGTAACAACAAGTTGATGATCTATAAGAACTGTCTGCCTGATTATTAACTGATTATTAACCATAATCCCCTGTTGCAGGTTGACCGCTCTTTAACCATAAAAATGGTTTTAGCTGATCTGGGGAGGAAAATAACCTCAGCTCTGAGGTCTCTCAGCAATGCCACCATCATCAATGAAGAGGTATGAAAATTATTCCAGCATGACTATTTGGGCTTTTTGAGCATTCAGAAATCATTATGGCCAATTATAAAAAATGTTCACATGTTGATATATTTACAATCTTCCATAGGTATTAAATGCTATGCTTAAAGATGTCTGTGCTGCCCTGCTGGAAGCTGATGTAAACATCAAGTTGGTAAAGCAGCTTAGAGAGAATGTCAAGTGAGTACTATGAGTTTTGTTCATTTAAATACCTCATTTATCTGTATACGTGCTATTTGCTCTATAACATCTTTATAACCACTCTATTAATCTCAGGGCAGCCATTGACCTGGAGGAGATGGCTTCTGGGCTAAACAAGAGAAGAATGATCCAGCATGCTGTTTTCAAAGAGCTTGTCAAGGTAAATAATGGTTTACCATTCATATCTTTCTCTTAAAAGAATACAAATAAATAGTAACATAATTAAGCATTTAAAATCTCTGAATATGATTAAATTTCAGTAGACTTTTGTTGGGTGTTACAGGTTTGACAGGCCAATGATTTTTGAAATTATTCTAGAAGATAAAGACTGAGTGCTTTCATTTTAGCTGGTTGATCCAGGAGTTAAAGCCTGGACTCCTACAAAGTGCAGGAACAATGTTATCATGTTTGTTGGACTTCAGGGCAGTGGGAAAACCACAACATGTTCTAAGGTGAGCAGTTCTTTGTGATCTGCATAGAGATTGTATACCTTTTACCTTATATACAGCTAATCATATGAGTTGGAAGTTTGAAAAGGATTGAAATATTTAGGTACAAACTGAGATTCTCTTCTTATGTCACCTTAGTTGGCATACTACTACCAGAGAAAAGGATGGAAAACATGTCTGATTTGTGCAGACACATTTAGGGCAGGTAATGCCGATCGTTTCTATTGTATTTGTACTAGAGTAATACCCTGTTTTCCAGAAGGGAAGTAAAAATTGCTTTTTTGTTTTTAAAGGTGCCTTTGATCAACTCAAGCAAAATGCAACCAAAGCCAGAATACCCTTTTATGGGAGGTAATAAAATAATAAGAAACATTATTGTTTTTCACAATCCCCATATTTACTGCTGTAGATGTCCTACTCACAAAACCTAAACATTAATCTATGTGTTTTTTTGTGTGAATTAAGTTACACAGAAATGGATCCTGTGATCATCGCTTCAGAGGGTGTGGAAAAATTCAAGTCAGAAAACTTTGAAATAATCATAGTTGACACTAGTGGTAGACATAAACAGGAAGACACACTCTTTGAAGAAATGCTTCAAGTGTCAAATGCTGTGGTAAGTAAATGATTTTCTGCATTTGAATAGTAGCATGTAAAGCAGGAATCAGGAAAGAATAAAGAAAGTGCCATGTAAAAGCATTCTACCGTATTGAATTGAAAGCTTTGATTTGCTCTTGATGTAAAGTATGATGTTTGATGGCCATTATTAATTGTTCCCACAGCAACCAGACAACATAGTGTACGTGATGGATGCTTCCATCGGTCAGGCTTGTGAGGCTCAGGCCAAGGCCTTCAAGGACAAGGTAGATGTGGCTTCTGTTATCGTCACCAAACTGGATGGCCATGCCAAGGGTGGTGGAGCACTCAGTGCGTAAGTACACACTTCACAGATTTCAGTTTAAAATAAATTATTTTAGTTAGCCTATTAAATGCAGCAACTGACATGAGTTTTATGTTTTACAGTGTGGCGGCCACAAAGAGTCCCATAATTTTTATCGGTACAGGTGAACACATTGATGACTTTGAACCTTTCAAGACTCAGCCTTTCATAAGCAAACTGCTCGGTAAGAATGCTCAGCTACTGTTTATTTAAAGCTGAAGTGTGGAACTTTTTTGGTGTTAAAATTAGTGTTGTCGATTTAACGCATTAATTCGGTGTGATTTGATTTATTTATTTTTTTACAAAAAACACGTTAAACAAATTAACATAATTAATCATGTCCCCAGACCGTAATATGGAATATTCCTACAATCAGAGCACTGCAAGCTTGAGGTACCACCTGTTTTCAGCAGGGGGCAGTAAGCAAAACTCCAGCTGTATAGGCAAAGCGCAGCTGTGTATAGAACAAACCACACTCAGGCTTGCCTGACGCTAACGAAGCACTAGATGAGAACACATTCTTTCATTCAGACACAGAAGGACGGAGTGTAATTCCAAATGCATGGATCTCAAGATGTGTTTTTCTAAGTTTCAAACTACATTTAACTTGAGATGGTACCCAAAAAACACTGTGTTTATAACGCAATGCAATTGAATTCTGAATTCTGTTGCCAAATGGATTGCTGTGGACCGTAGGCCAATGATAGGATTATGTTCAATAATATGAAAAAAACATTGCCTTTAAAAGTCACATTTTGGTTTATCAATGCTATACTCGTCTACTGCAATAATGTAATACATTTAAGTTATCTGAATAATTTTTTTACAATATCTATTATATTTATAATTATTTGATGATCATATATTGTGATTTGAGTGGCTGTCTTAGCAAATGTTTTTATATGCAATTAATTGTGATTAATCGATCGTCATCATATGTAATTAATTGAATTAAAAATTGTAATCGATTGACAGCCCTAGTTAAAATACTTTCTCCCATCCCAGCTTAATATGCAAAGACAACTGCAAGTAAGCCATTTGTAGGGGAATTTTTTCTAAACCTGGGGGGGTTGTAATTTCATTCGGTGGCACTACTGGTGCAGAAAATACACACTTCAGTTTAAACACAGACATTTAAAGCTGAAATGTGTAGTTTCTGTGCCACTAGCGGCACCAAACAGAATTGGTAAAAATAAACATTGTTTTCAAAACTGCTTTCTGAATACACCCCAGCTTTCCTTTCCATTGATCATACAAACAGATAGTCCTGGCCTCAACTCACAAAATTGGTTGAGTGAAAATTGAATAAATATTGTGTCTCATGAGATGGGTCTCTCAAAACCAACAGATGAATATCTATAGTGCCACAGAGACACTGTGTTTACAGTTTTTGAGAGAAATAACCTACAAATGGCTTACTTATAGGTGTCGTATTATTTTTTGTTTATTTATAGTTTTTTGGCAGTCCATGCCAGGTTGTTGGAGGTTGGAATTGTTTGAGGGAAGCCATAAAAATGTACATTGTTGCTTAAATCATGAATATAAATTATATCAATACAAGCATCATTTTCCAATTTAGATATGATTTAATGATACCAGTTATGTTTCAGTTTTAATGATTTTAATATTTTTGTCATGTATATGTAAAAGAAACATAATTTTCTTCATTTAGGCATGGGAGACATTGAGGGACTGATTGACAAAGTGAACGAACTAAAACTTGATGACAATGAGGAGATAATTGACAAGCTCAAACATGGTGAGACATATTTTCTATAAATATGTATACAGACACACAGTTGAAGTCAGAAATTTACATACACTTAGGTTGAAGTCATTAACTCATTTTTTAACAACTCCACAGATTTCAAATGACCTAAGTCATTTAGGTCATCTACTTTGTGCATGACACAATTTATTTTTCCAACAGTTGTTTACAGAAAGATTGTTTTGACTTTGAATTGACTATATCACAATTCCAGTGGGTCAGAAGTTTACAGTCACTAAGTTAACTGTGCCTTTAAGCAGCTTGGAAAATTCCAGAAAATGATGTCAAGCCTTTAGTCAATTAGACAATTATCTTCTGATAGGCTAATTGGAGTCAATTGAAGGTGTACCTGTGGATGTATTTTAAGGTCTACCTTCAAACACAGTACCTCATTGCTTTACATCATGGGAAAATGAGAGTGGTGGTGGTGTAGTGTTCTAAAGCACAATACTGTTAAGCAGAAGGTTGTCAGTTCGATCCCCACAGCCACCACCATTGTGTCCTTGAGCAAGACACTTAACTCCAGGTTGTTCCGGAGGGATTGTCCCTGCAATAAGGGCACTGTTGCATAAATGCATAATTTTAAATTTAAAATCAAAAGAAATCAGCCAAGACCTGAGAAAAAAAAATGTGGACCTCCACAAGTCTGGTTCATCATTGGGAGCAATTTCCAAATGCCTGAAGGTATCACGTTCATCTGTATAAACAATAGTACACAAGTATAAACGCCATGGCACCACACAGCCATTATACCGCTCAGGAAGGAGATGCATTCTGCCGCCTAGTGATGAACATGTTTTGGTGGGAAAAGTGTAAATCAATCCCAGAACAACAGCAAAAGACATGTTAATATGCTGGAGGAAACAAGTTGACAAGTATCTATATCCACAGAAAAACAAGTCCTATATTGACATAACCTGAAAGGCTGCTCAGCAAGGAAGAAGCCATTGCTCCAAAACGGACATAAAAAAAAATATGTGGATATATATGTAGACATCAGCCATGAAGTTAAAGCTCGGTTGCAAATGGGTCTTCCAAATGGACAATGATCCCAAGCATACCTCAAGTTGTGGTAAAATGGCTTAAGGACAACAAAGTCAATGTATTGGAGAGGCCATCACAAAGCCCTGACATCGATAGAACATTTGTGGGCAGAACTGAAAAAGCTTGTGCAAGCAAGGAGGCCTATAAACCTGACTCAAACCAGTTCTGTCTGGAGGAATGGGACAAAATTCCAGCAACTTATTGTGAGAAGCTTTTGGAAGGCAACCCAAATTGTTTGACACAAGTTAAAAAAAAAATCAAGGCAATGGTACCAAATACTAACAAATTGTATGTAAACATCTGACCCACTGGGTATGTGATGAAAGAAATAAAAGCTGAAAAAAATAATTCTCTACTATTATCCAGACATTTCACATTCTTAAAATAAAGTAGTGATCTTTATCTTGTATATTTTTGTGTAAAGAAATTACATATAAACTATATATAATTGTCATTACCTTTTATCTTAGGTCAGTTCACACTCCGAGATATGTATGAACAGTTTCAAAACATCATGAAGATGGGACCTTTTAGTCAGATCATGGTAAAGTAAACTTATTTTTGATCATGAACTAGGTCAGGGGTCGGGAACCTATGGCTCGTGAGCCACAAGTGGCTTTTTGTTAAAAATCAAGTGGCTCGCCTGGTGTCTCACTTTTCACCTACACATGATTGTTTAAAAATTTCTAGAGATCATTTTCGAGCAGAAAGTGTTGGTGCGAATGCAAGGCTTTTTTTTGATTTCCATTTTTTTTATTTCCTTTCATAAAGAAAATAGTTTGCCTACTTTCTGGTGAACAAGGTTTGAAATGAACACCCGCCAAATGCAGATTTTTCACGCAGAGTATTTTGCTGATGTACCAGCCACTGTGGAAAGCGACCTGTAAGACTTCTAGGAGTGATATATTACAAGAAATTAGACACAAAGATGCGTTTTTGACAAAACGTGATTCTGTTTTGAAGAACAGACGAAAGAAAAGCCACCAATGCATGTCTGATTTTATATGTGCGCAGTGAGCTCTGCTATTCACGAGTGCAATGAAAGCACTTCTCCAAGGCACACACCTTTTTTTTTTAACGAACGTTCATCATTTTTTTATGTGCACCCAGGGTGTGATATAGCACCAGCCACTCGCAAAATGCGACTAGGCTCAATCCAGTTTGCGAGCTCCTTGTCCAAATGTATTTCATGTGCAAATAATTTTTCTCATCTACCCACAACATGTGGTTGACCTGTAAGATGTCTCGGAGTGACACATGACAAGAAATGCTGTTAGTCAAAAAGACGCGCTTGAAGAAACACACTTTATTATATTTTTAAGAACAGACAAAAGAAAAGCCATCCCAGCACTCGTGTCTGATTCGCTGTTTGCCGTGCAACGGGTCCCTGTCTCTTGGAACACATGCACATGCCTTTTTTTCCTGTTTCATTCAACTGAAAACTGTTTGGAAGAATAATGTAATCCATTAGAATGCTGAAAATGATCTCAGATCATCTCGTGAGGTGCTGTGAGTTTTGTTTGCTTTATTTCCATTGAACAGTTTGCTCTTACGCATTGGGAACGCAACTCTGCAGGTTCAGTAATATATACAGGTATCTTTGTATTAAAGAAACCAAGACGAAAGTGATTAAAGTAATACAAGACACGTTCACCTTGAACCTAAAATTTTGTTCCATTTTCTTTTCTTTAGCTAGCATAAGCTGTATTACAAAAACGCAATAAACACATTTGATAAGAACACATTTGGCAGCATTTTTTGGGAACACAAGGGAATTTATTAGGCTTATTTATTATGATTATTGTTATAATTATCTCTACATTTATAATTGTCTTTAGTTCTTAATTTGTATGCTGTTAGTAATTTTTCACCTGTTGCCGCATACTGATACTTGTGTGATGGCAAATGGGGCCATTGGAGACTGTAAATGTTTGGATTTGGGGAGGTGGTTATATATAAGATTTTTTAATCACTTCGTTATTTTAATTGCTTCGTTTCGTTTAAAGTGAAATTTGAGTTTTTTGTGTTTCAATAAATACATTTTTAAAGCAAAATCAACAAAGCAAAAATATTCACCGACCTTGGGGGTTGACCATATAATTGGATATCGCGATATTTTATGCGATTATCATTAAAATATGTTTTTACATATCTCCCAGCCCAAAAGGGAAGCTATATTTTTCATGAACATTTGTAAAATGAAGTAATTATATGGAGACCTGCACAAACATGTGTACTCAATTCCATATTGCAACATGTTACCTATTTTAATGTTTGTTTTTGAGTAGACTATGGGCAATATAAACTTTTTATTTTATTGAAAAACTTTGTTTTTTGAAAATAGTAAATTATTAGATTGGGGTATGGCTCTTTTGAAAAAATGCATTAACCAAAAATAACAAAAAAATTGTCTCCTTAGTGAAAAAAGGTTCCTGACCCCTGTACTAGGTAGTTATTTTAGCATAGTTTATATCTGTATTTCTTTGTATGATTTCAGGGCATGATCCCAGGTTTTGGAACAGATTTCATGAGCAAAGGCAATGAGCAGGAGTCTATGGCCAGACTAAAGAAACTCATGACAATAATGGATAGTATGAATTACCAGGGTACGTGCCTTATTTCCTACTGACAAAGTATAGAAATAAATGTGTTTTCTAAATTGGACATTTTCAGGCATTTTTTCTGAGGGTCCAAGTTATTGTGGTTTGTCATCACAGAACTCGACAACAAAGATGGTGCTAAGCTCTTCGGTAAGCAACCTAACCGCATCCAGCGAGTGGCCCGTGGATCTGGAGTGGCTACCAGGGATGTACAGGAGTTACTCACCCAGTACACAAAGTTTGCACAGATGGTCAAGAAGATGGGAGGAATTAAAGGCTTGTTTAAAGGTTGTTTTTGTTTTTTGTTTAATTTTAAAGGCAAAAAGCTCATGAAGATGATTCTTTCAAATTGTTTTAGTTCATGACAGTAATTCGATTGGTCAACTGGACTTCCTGTTGCTGACGTGACGCTGCGTGAGTGTTTGTGTTTGCAGCCTGCTTAGCATTGCTTATTCTTATTCTTATACGTTCAGCATTTTATCCTTTGTAATTTTACCGCGTGTATCAGGTTTTTCCACTTTTCTACTGATTCATCTGCGTGTATTTTACCTGTGCTGCTGACACCTAGCTCGAGTCTGTGTTTGGTAGCCTGCTATTTTTTTTTAGCATCGCTTATACCCCCGCATTATTTTCTTATCGCGATCCAACTGTGCGCATATTCCTCCTGCGTCTGCTTTCTATTTTTATTGCGATTAAACTGCGCATAGCGCGCACCCATTTTTCTCCTCTGTGTTACACGGATTATTGCTTCGATCTCAAAGCACCGCTTATCAAGACCAACCAACAACAACAAACATTTGCATGAGGGATTCACATCTATCTCAAACCCTCACCGTTCAGGAACAACCACCAACAACAACAAACAATTTGCGGTAAGTCATGGCATCCGCTCATGTTATTTCTTCCTGCATTGCATGTCACATGTTTACAATGGCCTCCTCCGTCAGCAGTGAGGGATTCACATGTGATAAATGTAAGGAATTAGTCAGGCTGACGGAGAAGGTTAATGAGTAAGAGACACGCATCCAAACATTAGTGGTGGTCAGTGAGAAAGAGAAGCTGGTAGATACTGTTTCGGATGCGAGTAGTACAGAGAGCAACACACACACTTTGGTTCCGGCTGTAGAGCCCCCACAGCAGGGCGTTTGGGTGATGTCTCGGCAGCATACTCGCTCAGCAAAGCGGCACCACTCTCCTGTTCCTGTTAGGGTTTCCAATCGATTCTCCCCACTCAGTAATACACCCACTGAGAATCATGTTGAAAGAGCCCTTGTTATTGGCGATTCTATTGTAAGGAAAGTGGAAATGGAGACTCCAGCCAGCATTTTGGGTGCCAGAGCGTCTGACATCAAATTTACAAGTGCTGGCTAATGCTAAACGGAGATTTTCTAAAATTGTTATTCATGTCAGCACTACCGATGTCCGGCTTTGCCAGTTAGAGATCACTAAATATAATGTTAAAGAGGTGTGTGAATTTGCAAAAACAATGTCAGACACTGTAATTTGCTCTGGTCCCCTCCCTGCTCGTCGTGGTGACGAGGTTTATAATAGATTAGTGTCACTGAATGGCTGGATGTCTGAGTGGTGTCTGGAGAATAGAATAGGATTTATAGACAATTGGAAGAGTTTTTGGGGTAGAGCTAACCTGCTAAAGAGAGACTCCTGACTCCACTCTCCAAGGAAGGTGCTGCTCTCCTTTCTAGTAATTTGGCTCTTAGTCTTAATAATGATAGTATTTGACTAACTGGGGCCCAGGTCAGGAAGCAGACAAACTGGCTAATCCGAACGTCTGCTAGCTGCCTTGAGATGTCACACAGGTCACATAAACTACAACACATAGGGACAGTATCACTTAGATACCTCATAGAGACTGTGTCTGTTCCCTGAAATACCAACAACAAAACCCTCACTAAATAATTTAGAAAAAATTTGGTTAAGGTCTAACTTGAACAAAACAAACAATTTCAAGATAAACATTGTACAAAAATAGGGCTACTGAACATTAGATCTTTTGAACTAATAATGCTTAATGTGACATCGTCAGATATAAGTAAAAAAACGATTTAGTCCTTTACCCTTTCTACAGTATATTGATCACCCGGGCCTTATTCTGATTTCCTTGGTGAATTTTCAATTTTTTTTCTTGTAGTTACTGTAGATAGAGCTTTAATTATTGGTGACTTCAACATTCACATAGATAATGAAAATGACACATCGATATTCTCAACTCTCTTGGAGTCAGACAAAATGTAACAGGACCAGCTCATCACCATAATCATACTCTAGATTCTGTCATATGGAATTGATGTTGATAATATAGAAATTCTAACGCAGAGTGATGACATCTCGGATCATTACCTCGTCTCTTGTATGCTGTGATCAGCTAATGTTACTCAATCTACACCACACTATCGTTCATATAGAACTATTCTTTCGACCACTAAAGATGGCTTCACTAATAAACTTCCAGATCTATGTCATACACTCAATAAACCCCAAAGCCCAGAAGAACTTGATGAAATAACAAAAAATATAAATGCAGTCTTCTCTAGCATTCTTGATAGTGACGACCCTTTGATTAAAGAAAATTAAAGAAATAAGCCCTGCACTATGGTACAATGATCACACTCATGCTCTCAAGAGAGCAGCTCGGAAAATGGAGCACATGTGGAAGAATACAAAATTAGAAGTATTTTGTGGTGCATGGAAGGATAGTGTCTGTAGCTACAAACAGGCACTAAATGCTGCCAGGTCAGCATATTTTAGTAAACTCATAATAACCACAACAATCCTAGATGTTTATTCAGTACTGGAACCAATTCAGTAAATTGGTTAGGAATATAGCTGCAAAAGAATCAGATATTACGTCGCAGCACAAGAGTAATGGCTTCATGAATTTCTTTACAGATAAAATTTAAATAATCAGAAATAAAATTGGAATTATGCAACAGTGTCTCATAATTTTCCTCACGTGCAACTTCAATCCTTCGCAGTCATAGGTCATGAAGAGCTAACAAAACTTATCGAAACATCAAAATCCACAACATGTTTGTTAGATCCAATACCAACAAAGCTTGTAAAAGAGGTATCTCCTGTAATTTCAGAACCTCTTCTTAATATTATTAACTCCTCACTATCCTTAGGACATGTTCCAAGAAACTTTAAAATGGCAGTTATCAAGCTGCTTATTAAGAATCGTGGAGAACTGGCTAATTATAGACTGATTTCAAATCTCCCATTTATGTCGAAAATACTAGAAAATTTTATTTCATTCAGGTTTTAGGCTTCATCACAGTACAGAGACTGCACTTATCAGAGTTTCAATTACTTGCTTTTATCATCAGATCGCGGCAACAGAATTATGTTGGCCTTTGTGGAGTTGCATTAACATGGTTTAGGTCCTATTTAGCAGACAACCACTTTGTATATGTAAATGAGGAAAGTATGGAGTGCCACAGGGATCAGATTTAGGGCCTCTGAATTTCTCCTTGTGTATGCTTCCCCTGGGAGATATTATCAGGAATCGTTTCCACTGCTATGCTGACAATACCCAACTTTATATTTCTTCAAAACCTGATGAGATTTCACAATTCTCAAAATTAGCAGAATGTATCAATGAAATAAAAGATTGGATGGCCAGAAATGTCCTTCTAATCAATTCCGACAAAACAGAGGTACTAATTATTGGACCAAAAATCTCTAAAAATAAGCAGATAATAATAATAATTTAACTCTCGATGGATGTACTGTTACATCATCTTCAACAGCGAAGAACTTAGGTGTTATATTTGATACCAATCTGTCCTTGGAAAATCAAATGACCAATATTTGTAGAACAGCATTCTTCCACCTAAGAAATATTTCTAAATTACAGCACATGCTCTCTGTTGCTGATGCCGAAAAACAAATCCATGCTTTCATGACCTCAAGACTAGATTGTTGTAATGCATTACTGGGAGGATGTCCAGCAAGATCAATAAATAAACTTCAATTAGTTCAAAATACAGCAGCCAGAGGGCTAACAAGAATTAAGAAATATGATCATATTAGCCCCATTTTATAATTGTTACATTGTCTACCTGTTAAATTCTGTATTCATTTTAAAATTCTGTTAACTACATACAAAGCTTTGAATGGTCTAGCTCTGCAGTATTTAAGTGATCTTCTACCACTCTATATTCCATCATGTTTATTACGATCACAAAATTCTGGACAGTTACTAGTTCCTAGAATATCAAAATCCACAAAAGGAGGTAGATCCTTTTCATATTTGGCTGTTAAACTATGGAATAGTCTCCCAAACACTGTTCGAGATGCAGACATACACAGTTTAAGTCTAGACTATAGACTCACCTATTTAGCCAGGCATACACCTAATTTATCCATCAACCCACAATTAGGCTGCTTCAGTTTGGTCTGCCAGAACCAGAAACACTGATCATGATCTATATCTCTACAATAAATTGAATGGCATCTATGCTTATATTATTTTATTTGTTTCCCTGTCTCAACCTCGGGACTCCTATTCTTAGGTCACCAGAACCGGCTGGATCCAGCACCATTCCTGTTTTGTGTTGGACTTCACTGCTACGTGTCGCTGTGTGATGATGACTAAATGCAGCCGATGCCAGCCAAACATCACTTCAGTCTATTATGATGGCCTTCAGAGGATGAACTGATGCCAACTCCAACCATAAGACATGGGATATTTCATATGCCATTGCCTGAACCTTGGAGTTGGGATGGACCACACTGAACCTCACCGAAATGACCGGCCAGGTTGAACTGCGATGCACCTCACTGATCTCTGCCTGCATCAACTCGGTCTATTGATGGACTATACTCTTGAAACGGAATATGTAAACTATGAATTGCCAACAAAAGCCTTCCTCAGCCAGTTAACAAGGACAATTACATCTATGTGAACTTCTGTAGTTAATACAGGATGGACTTCAAAGACATTGGTCATTAATGTTACAGTTCATACAAAATCTGTTTAAACACTGTCCCTTAACTCTTACGTAGTTTAATAATTTTAAACCAGGACTTGCACTATACATAAGTAATATTGGCATTATATTCATGATGTTAGCCAGAGGGGAACTGGCCCCCCACAGTGAGTCTGGTTTCTCCCAAGGTTATTTTTCTCCCATCAAACAACATCTTCTGGAGTTTTGTGTTCCTTGCCACAGTTGCCTTCGGCTTGTTCAATGGAGTTATAAATAAAATAATTATTTAATTACATATTTTTAAACACAATTCACAATCTTATTTTATCTAATTACACAATGATGTCTCATAGACTACAGTTTTATCTTTTGTTAATGCCTGATCTTCTGTAAAGCTGCTTTGAAACGATGTGTGTTGTGAAAGGCGCTATACAAATAAAATTGACTTGACTTGACTCATGACACATTTAAAATGGGAGACTAATGGTTTGGTTGTTTTCTAGGAGGGGACATGTCCAAGAACGTCAACCCATCACAGATGGCGAAATTGAACCAGCAGATGGCTAAAATGATGGATCCCAGAGTACTTCATCACATGGGTATGAGCCCTCTTTACACTCTAATTAACATCCTTTAGTTTTGACTTGACCATGGACTGCATTGTCTAAATTTACTTTGTTATTGCATGATGCAATGGTAGCAAAATGACATACTCGCTCAATAACAACTCCAATCACAACTGCTTGCTTATGTAGCTGTATATTGCATTAAACAAAGGACGCTCTCGGCTTCTTGTTTCTGATATATTTGTGCTATTCCATGCTTGCCACATCTTTCAGATCATACATTTTTAAGTGAATATTGAATGAATGAATGCAAGGAATTGCAGTAGAACTATATTGGAGCATTTTTTATTGGAAGTTCTGCATAGAAGTGTTACAACTGTTCATTAGGAATTGCGTTTGTTAAAGTTGTGCTTGAAAATACCTATATTTTTTTCATGAAAGGTGGCATGCCCGGACTTCAGTCCATGATGAGACAGTTTCAGCAAGGAGCTACTGGCAGCATGAAAGGAATGAAGGGATTTAACGACATGTGAACCCGTGAGCATGCAGACAGAGGACACGAATCAATCTGATGGTTTTAGCAAACAAAACCTGGGCGGATGTAGATGGTTTGATTAGTATGTCTTGCCACAGGTAATTTAATTATTTAAAAGGTGTAAAACATTAAAGGCTCATTAACATGTAAAGCCCAGTGTTTCTGGAACAGGATTGACAATGGGGACTGTTAGGAGAAATGTATGTCCTGAGTTCAATCCAGAGATGTTTAAAATGTCTTGTGATGTCAGAGAGTGTTCCGCTTGGCAACTATACACACGGACATCTTCACTGTATTGCCAGAACATTGGCAACTAAACACTTTCACAATTTCGAAACTGGAAATAAAGATATGAATACTTATATAAAGATTGTATGATTTTACAGTAATTATGATGATCTTCATAAGTAGAAATAATGGTTTGTGGTATATTTAACTGGTTCTGATTTATTGGTTTCCCATAGAAATCTCTGTCTTTGTATTCAAGATAAATACAGTAGTTGCAAAGTAGTATGCTGCAATTATTTGTCATAATGTTATAATAAAATTGAAATGGCAACATTTTAACTGCACGTCTTTTTATCATCCCATGTTTCACTTTAAGAAAATCTGTCATCAAATATTTCTAATTCATATGTACATTTGTATGCCATACTTTGTAAGGCAACACCTTATTCTGCAGGTGTTTTTGTAGCTTGGTAATGCAAATTTGCAGAGAGATTAGTAGATGCTCAAGTCAATAGTGATCTTTGTGTTATTCCAAACATGATTACTCCAACAAATCAGTGTTTTAAATAAGTCATTGCATTACAGTTAATATAAGTAAATATTGAGTGTAAATTAAATTATTCCCATTTAAGTTTTTAGAGGTACTTAAATCGTGCTAAACCAAGGAAACTGCAAATATGCACAGAGAAGATGCATCATTAAACCCACATTAAATTAACCAAAGTAATTTGTATAGATGTTACTGAATTAATACTTTAAGAAATAATATTAAGTTGAAAAAAAATATATTTGTAAATCAATAAAAATCGGTCATAAAATGCATTGCATAAATTCCATGGGGGAAATTGCACATTTTCTGATATGATTCATATATATAAATATTTGTTGATACTCAAAAATTTTAAAAAGAAGAATAAACAATGCTATCACACAAAGATAAGCTGAATACTAAAACCCATCACCTTCGTTTTGGGCTCTTGACGTGGCACTGACTCCATGTTGCGCTACTACGTCATCAGCTCGGGAGTGCGCGCGAGCCTGTGTGCGCGCTGTCACAGACTGAGAGAGCGAGACACAAAATCAATATTTTAGGTACGTAAAAACACCACTTACTCTTTCAGAATAGATGATTGTTTACATTACTGTAATGATTTGATAAATTTGAACGATTCTGAGACGTTAAGTGGACTGTATTTTAAGTAATCGAATGTTTAAAGGGCATTTAGCTTGAAGTCACTGCTGTGTATGAAGCATTATGTGTAGATCAACAAGCTGGTCAAATGAACTGGTTGTTCTGTCAAATGTTTAGTCAGATTTTATGTTTATAATTGGTCTGATATATTAACATTGCTTTTATGTTGATGTAAGTTGATGTTTACCTCTTAAACTATCGAATTAGCTCGCTGTGGCTAAATTTGGAAGGTGGACACATAGTGGAATCATAGTTTTACTAAACTTGAATAAAGCAAGTTAAATGGAATATATTTATTAATCTGGGACGTGTCTGTTTAATTATCGCTATAATGACTATTTAAAAAAAAAAACTTGATTTTTATTGATTTTTTTTTTTAGATACATTACCCTAAATCTTTTTGCTATAATATGTTAAAAGGGTCAAATTTTTAATATTTTTACCATAAAAGTTGTAGTTTTATTTTGGAGACTGTTATTATTTTTTTATTATTATTTATTTTATATGCATGGCAATGTATTCCTTCAATTTGCTTGTGTTCTTCTCTTCTGCACATGTGGCATGGCTAGTGAACTAGTGAGCGACCTACTCAGACAGCACATTTGGGCATCATGGCCATGGTTAGAAATAACAGAGAAAGAAATATAGGCTAGGATGTGATTCAAAATATTTTGGGTATCATAGTAATGACAAGAGACATACCTTTTAATTTCAATCCATTGTGCTGCCTTCCTAGACAGCATTTTTGAGCATCATAGACACAACCTGAGATCAAATATACAGCTCTGGAAAAAATTAAGAGACCAATGCAAAATTATATGTTTCTCTGGATTTACTATTTATAGATATTTGTTTTAACCTGGGAAGAGAATCAATATTAGGTGGAATTACCCTGATTTTCAATCACAGCTTTCATGCATCTTGGCTTGCTCTCCACCATTCTTTCACATTGCTGTTGGGAGACTTTATGCCACTCATGGTGCAAAATTCAAGCAGCTCGGCTTTGTTTGATGGCTTGTGGCCGTCGATCTTCCTCTTGATCACATTCCAGAGGTTTTCAGTGGGGTTCAGGTCTGGAGATTGGGCTGGCCATGACAGGGTCTTGATCCGGTGGTCCTCCATCCACACCTTGATTGACCTGGCTGTGTGGCATGGAGCATTGCCCTGCTGGAAAAACCAATCCTCAGAGTTGGGGAACATTTTCAGAGCTTTTTTTCAAGATAACCTTGTACGTGGCTTGATTCATGCATCCTTCACAAAGATGAATCTGTCCGATTCCAGCCTGGCTGAAGCACCCCAAATCATCACCGATCATCCACCTGCTCGTCTAATGGTTAGCTGGAGACCTAGAGAGGCCTTCAAGCCACAGTTTCTCACACCCACTGTGAAATTTGGCAGAGGATCGGTGATGATCTGGGGGTGCTTCAGCAAGGCTGGAATCTGGCAGATTCATCTTTGTGAAGGACACATGACTCAAGCCTCTTCTTATGTTAAAAAAATTGTATTGTGTTGTTTAAAAATTTATAGAAACTTGTTTTCTTTGCATTATTCGATGTCTGAAAGCACTGCATCTTTTTTGTTATTTTGGCCAGTTGTCATTTTCTGTAAATAAAAGCTCTGAATTACTATTTTTATCTGGAATTTGGGAGAAGTTTCAGTATTTTATAGAATAATATATATATATATATATATATATATATATATATATATATAATATAATTTTACTCAAACACATACAGTACCTATAAATAGTATATCCAGAGAAACTGATAATTTTGCTGTGATCTCCTTAATGTTTTTCCAGAGCTGTATAGGTTGTCTCAAAACCAAGTGAGCTACCTAACTAGACAGCATTTTTGGGCATCCCTGTTGTGTTGCAAAATGTTTTCTTGGTTGGCAGTTCACTTTGTTTTGGCTCAGCTTACATCTTATCTTTGATCATTACAGCTTATATTAATGATGTCATGGTTATAGTTTGCCTAGTGTCCAAAGGGTAGGCCTATAGCAGGTGATTAGATGATTTAGATTGGAAAGACAGCCCTTTATATGTAGTACCTTTCCTAATATAACCACAGGTCTATTTCCTAGTCTTATCTAAATACATCATGGCACACATTTCTGTCCCTTCTTTGCAAACTTTTCCTAACCCATAGTTCCCAGAGGGTGCTATGGCAACCTTCCAGGAGTTCATCCAGCAGAACGAGGACAGGGATGGCGTCCGTTTTAGTTGGAACGTTTGGCCATCCAGTCGTCTGGAAGCCACGCGTATGGTTGTTCCAGTGGCCTCGCTGTTCACCCCCCTAAAAGAGCGCCCGGATCTTCCCCCAATTCAATACGAGCCTGTGCTGTGCAGTCGGGCCACGTGCCGAGCTGTTCTCAATCCTCTGTGGTAAGTCCGTTAAACCAGGGCAAACAGTTTCCAACAGCATAATGAGTTCACAGATGGAGGATCTTCTTTTTCCCCATTGCATTTATTGCCAAAGAAAGACATTTATTGTGGAGGCTGGATGCAAGATATGAGATGCCCTAATATTCTTACGCTTGTGTGTTTTCCTTTACCCCTCCCTACGAAATCAGTCAAGTGGATTACAGAGCAAAACTGTGGGCATGCAACTTCTGTTATCAGAGAAATCAGGTACATTTATGCAGTTTTAAATTTGAAGATTTGTTAAAAGAATTAATAATAGTGATAGACCAATATATCGTCCAGGGCAATTAATCGGCTAATATTTGGCCATTTTAAGATTAGCGGTTGGCCGATTAACAGGAGTGGTCATTGCATCTTGTGGATAGTACAAATTGTCAGATATTTATTTGTGAATTTTGAGTTATTATAGTGTTCATTTAAATTCAGCAATGTTGTTAGCATCATATTTTGTATTAAATATTGTATATCGTCCTTATATCAGCTATTGGTTGACCATTAATTAATTAAATGTATTTTATATTATAGTTTCCACCAACTTATGCTGGGATATCGGAGGTGAACCAGCCTGCTGAGTTGCTTCCACAATTTTCCACAATTGAATATGTTGTCCAGGTAAAGCTTGCATTTAAGCAACTTTTCAACGGCATATAAATCTGGCTAATCATAGACAATTTTAGTCGCATAGTGCGAAATACGTCTCAGTTGTGAGTGGTTTACTTGCATTGTGGAGTTGCACATAAAGTAAAAGCTTGATACTGGGATTTAAGAATCGATGTAGAGAACATTCAAATGAAGATTGAGATGCATCGGAAAGTCTATATTTTTACCCAGTCCTAATGTTTCTAAAAGTCTGAAATAAAGTAACTAGTTTTGTTTTGTGCTTCTGTCTTCTCTATAGCGTGGTCCACAGATGCCCCTTAACTTCCTGTATGTGGTGGACACGTGTGTGGAAGATGAGGATCTACAGGCACTGAAGGAGTCTCTTCAGATGTCTCTCAGCCTGCTGCCTCCCACTGCCCTGGTGGGTCTAATTACCTTTGGACGGATGGTCCAAGTTCATGAGCTGGGCTGTGAAGGCATCTCTAAAAGCTACGTCTTTAGGGGCACCAAAGATCTCAGCGCTAAGCAGCTGCAGGTGAAGTTTGGAAGATTTTTTTAGTCCTTTTGGCTCATGAGATTAGATCAAATGCACATTTAATATTAAAGTGTGCATGAAACATCTCATATCTCAATACGGTTGTCCTAAATGAACTATATATTAAATCTTGCATACAGGAGATGCTTGGGTTGACAAAACAAACTGCAGCACAGGCAGGCCGAGGTCCACAGCAGCCTCAAGCTCCTCCTTCAAACAGGTAAGTTAACTTTAATATATAGTTACCATATACCTTTTTGAGTTGTCTTGGTCTTTGGTGGTCACTGTATATACTGTATATGCACTCAGGTTCCTTCAGCCTGTACAGAAGATAGATATGAATCTGACAGATTTGCTGGGAGAGCTGCAAAGAGACCCCTGGCCGGTCACTCAAGGCAAAAGACCTCTGAGATCACTAGGAGTGGCTCTTTCCATTGCTGTTGGATTATTGGAGGTGATCTTAATGTAATACTATTATAAACACATATTTTCTACTTTTTGTATAAAAATGATGCAGTTTTATAAATTGAGGGACTACATGAAATATTTTTATTTAAAAAAAAAAAAATGTGAAAATGGATCAGATCATTCAAGATTATAAAACCATTAAAAAGAACATACAATTTACACATTCCTTTATAAATGTTTAAAAAAAATGTCTGAAATATTGTTGTTGAAAAAATTCATAAACATGCTATTTGTCAAATGCACCAGGGTGTTAGGGGGTCTGTAGAATATTTTTTTTAATAAATGCTAAAATGTAAAAAAAAAAAAAAAAATTACATTACAAAATTTGACATTTGGGTTTTATTGTGCTTTGTAAAGACTGTTTGGAAACGATGAGATTAATCTTGTTTGTCTTATTCTGTTGACAGCAATAGTTTATAATGATAAGAACAAAAGCTGTCATATTTAGCTTGCTCACTAGTGGTTTTATGGGATATACCATATGGTATAAAGCTGCTTTTGAACAGAATTTATTGTAAAAAGGCATTACAGATTTATTTGGATTCAACTGTTTCACTTCATGTTTATAGACAGATTAATAGTAAAAAATAAGATATCAAAAGTGATACACGAAACAAATATTTTTGGGGATATTTTACAGATTATTTTCATAATTTATTTTGGCTTTAGTACCATAAGAAAATAATTTAATTTCGCTAACTAGTTATCTATATAATATTATACTTACTGTTTTTCTCTCACAGTAAAATGGGGTCTTCATGCATGGAAATATAAAGCTGCCTTTATATCTTAGTAAGGGGGGTCCCTTGCAAAGGGTATCATCGTATTTGGGGTCCTTGTCATCAAAAAGTTTGAACCCCTAGTAAGGTATTATAATGCCAGTTTATATTTTATATAATTTTATTTGGCTACTTAAAATAGCCTCTTTTTTTCCTTCTTTTTTTGTCTTCCCTATTTACATTTTTGTGGTAGTGCACTTTCCCTAACACCGGTGCTCGCATCATGGCTTTCATTGGGGGTCCAGCCACGCAGGGTCCAGGCATGGTGGTAGGAGATGAACTGAAAACACCTATTAGATCCTGGCACGACATCGAGAAAGACAACGCCAAGTTCATGAAGAAAGCCACTAAAGTGAGACCTCCTGTATTTCTTAACAATTTGACATTTCACAGCAGAACACTAATATTGGAGTGTTGATTTCTGAAAAAATAAATAAACACCCTCGTCATATAAAATAATGACATACCTTAATGTAATAGAAAATCTGTTGAAAAATCTGGTCATCCTAATACATATTGCATTTGAATGTGTTATTGGTATCATTCACATGGTAAAAGTATTTTTGCATTCCCTTGTAGCACTATGAAGCCTTGGCCAATCGAGCTGCTGCCAATGGACACATCATTGATATTTATGCATGCGCCCTAGACCAGACAGGATTACTAGAAATGAAGTGCTGCACCAACTACACAGGGTAAGTGAGTGAAAAATGAACAAACAAGTTTTTTAAACGAGTTGGTGTCAATTAAATACAATTTAAGATGACTTTGGTTCAGATAAAAAAAATAAAAAATTCTGTTGAGAGCCAGTAAACACACATCTAGAAGTATTTCCACCCCCCTCGTTGCAGTTTTCAGTGTGGACTTTTAATCAAAATGTGTGAAAACAATGGCTAAGCTTTCCTCCTTTAACATTGTGCCGTTTTATTGTATTCTTTTGGATTTTTGTACTGATTGAATGTACAATAGCTTGTATTCTTGAAGACAGCCCAAATACTTTTGCAATCAACAAAGTTTTCTCTTTATTTGATGGGTAAAACACAAGTCACAACCTCTGGCTCTTAGGGCCACTCAAAGGTTTCTTCTTGATTTTTAAGCCTTTTTCCTTGTCGGTTAACAACAGGGGTTATATGGTGATGGCAGACTCTTTCAACACATCCCTGTTTAAGCAAACTTTCCAGAGAGTTTTCACCAAGGATGTGCAAGCCGCCTTTAAGATGGCATTGGCAGGGACTCTGGAGATTAAGGTGCTTTTGTTTTCTTTTATTTATTTGTATACTCATGTCATTCTCGGAAAAGAAAATGTTTTGTGTGGTGGTTTAGTTGTGCTAAATATGGATTTTCTTATAATGTCATAAAACTATTATTTCAGACTTCAAGAGAGATTAAAATTTCTGGAGCAATCGGCCCGTGTGTCTCACTGAATGCCAAAGGTCCTTGTGTGTCAGAAAATGTAAGAAGCACATTCCTTTTAAATCAAATAGATAACAGTTTAACTTGCATATATTTGACATTCTAACATGCTGGCATTCATTTTGAATTCTTCTTGTAGGAAATTGGAACAGGCGGCACAAGTCAGTGGAAGATTTGTGGACTGGACCCAAATACTACACTTGCATTCTACTTTGAGGTTGTGAATCAGGTACATAAGTGTAATATGTCTAGGATCTTCTCACAATGCACCTTGGCATTAAGACTGGTAATGTTGTGTTGTTGCTTAGGCCTACATGGAATCTACTGCTGCAGAATTCGAACACTCCTCGTTCTCACAATTCTACATTTGCGCACGCCTTGCATGTTCAATTATTATTTACAGTATTTAGGCTTCGATGAAAACGCTTTAGGCTCCAATAATAGTGTAACACACTAAACTGTTTAATAGGAATGTCGACAATAAATTGTCAACAGAAATTTTAGTTGTCGAATAGTCGTTTGATCTCATTTAGCATAACATGAGATCACATTAAACACTAATGATGGCACACGAGTGCAGCACAGAAAGGAGAGTAAGAATTACACCACTCACAGTCCAGATGCATACTAAACTTTCACAGATTCAACGGCTGTAGATCGCAAAGTATGATGCAAAAATACAAAATAAGTAAATACAGAAGCGCACTCGTTGAGGAATAATTGGAGCTGGAGCTGCCGCTCCACTCAACTGAAGCAAAACGTGCGCGTCGAGCATCTTCAAAGGAAACGCCCCGGTGTTCCGTCTTAAATGCAATTATATTTAATGCATTATAGCTTTATTAAAGTTCAAATAATACAGAAGCAGATCATGTAAATAACTACAAACTCTGAAACTGGCATTTCTCTGTGCGGTCAGCGCCTCTTCTATGAGTTGCGTAAATGTCAGTAGAGATTGAAACTGCACCCGATGAGGCACATTCTTTCGTAGGGACGCTCGTCTCTCAAGCGTGCGCTTGCGGCAGCCTGATTATAGCGTGATGGCTCGCGACTTATTGAATCATAATACATGTCACTGTGCATTTCTTATCTTGAAAAAAATTGCCAATAAGCAGCTTTAATAAGAGAGATTATTATTTTTTTATGCATTAAAGATGGATTAAAGTGAACAGAAAGGTGAGAGAGGAAGTCTTCGCCCAATTATACACTGCAACAAAATATGTTTTTGATTTGTTTTTGTTTTTGCTTGTTTTCTAATCAAAATATCTAAAACTCCTTTAAAACAAAGTACACTACCGGTCAAAAGTTTTGAAACACTTACTCAGTCTTTATTATTATTATTATTTTTTTTCACATCTTAGAATAATAGTAAAGTCATAAAAACTATGGAATAACATAAATGGAAATATGGGAATTATGTTGTGACTAAACAAAATCCAAAATAAATCAAAACTGTGTTATATTTTAGCATCTTCAAAGTAGTCACATTTTGCAGACATGTACTCTTAACATTTTCTTCTTGAGGTATCACACTGGGATGCTTCTTAAACAGTATTGAAGGAGTTCCCATCTATGTTGGGCACTTATTGGCAGCTTTTCTTTATTATTTGGTCCAAATCATCAATTTCAAAACCCCTTTTTTATATAAAATTATAGTTTTGTAATTAAATTAATATGGTGGCACAATTAAATTTTTGTCTACAAAATTAATTTCAAACATTCAGTAATTTCACCTTCAGATCAAAAGATTTTTAAGATCATGAAACATTTAAGTTAAGTGTTTCAAAACTTTTGACTTTAAGAAAAAATTGAGAATGTTGAATGTAATATTAAAAATACAAATATTTTAAAATATCAAAAAATCCTTGAACAAAGATGCATTCACCTGACAAGCAGCATATAATATATTTATACTTGCTTTTAGAGAATAGATCTTGAATATAAGTATATTTTCTCTTTACTGCACTAGCAGAAGTGCAGTAACCAAGTGAAAAAATACACTTATATACAAAATACACTTAAAGAAAGTTTTATATGTGGCTTCTCAATTAAATGTATCTTGTCTTAAGGATTTTTAGACAATTTTAAATTGAAAACAAGACAAAAACACTTGATAATTATAGGATTTTTTTGCAGTGAAATTCTTTACTGAATTGAACTTAATAATAAAAAGTGTTCCCCCCCCCCCCCCCCTTTAATTCAGTGAATGTCATTTTGAGGTATTTTTAAAAGATGATTTTGTCCTCTTTATTGTTAGTAAGCAAGTTTTAATACAACATTTTAAGTTGGGGCACAAGCAGAATAATCAGTTAAGAGCTAATGATTAATCGTTGCAGTAATCGTGAATAATCGTACTAATAATCTTTAGATTTATCGATTATCAAAATAATTTTTAAATGCAGCCCTACTCTTTAACCAAAATATATTTTAAAATGTGTGATAGTCTATGACCCACAGAAATGTGGAACATTTCTATAATTTTTTTTTACCTTAAAATAAGTGACATTTTTGTGCTGTAAAGCTGTCTAAATCATTTTGATGTGGCACTACTATTCTAGGTGGCCGACATTCTACTTAATACAGCTTCAGTTGCATTTTCCTTTATGTGCAGTCTGAAACTTGCTGTAAATTTGCACCTTAACTACATATGGCCCACTAGAGGGCAAACTTTCTTCAAACATGGATTATTTTACCCCTAGTGAATTTAAATTGAAAGCATTACTTCACTGCAGTAATTTTTAACCTTTTAAAGCTTTTAGTGATTCCCAAAAGAACGCTGCAGCAGCAGATAAGTTATTGCACAATACATAGAAAAACATAACATTACATTTTCAAAAATAATCATTGTTCCACATTTTATATTGACATAATTCAGAGTATACATGACCTTAAAGGATACATGACATGCTTTTTTTTTTATTATTATTTTAATAAGTAGCAATAAGGTAAAGTAGGTTTTGTTGTGGAGTCGGTCAGATACAAATGTCTACCACAGTGTGACATGACATAATGTTTAAGTAGTAGACAATGAGTAATTTTGGCAGATTGGTTTCAACAAATGCTCTTTTTGCAGTGAGGGGGAAGTTTTGAGTTCTGAAACTTATGTTTTTATTGTACAAAGACCTCTAATATGTGAAAATATCAAGTAAAATTTAATTCCTCATGTCATGGCCCCTTTAATGCTTGCCGTCGTGCATTTCACAATAAGTCATTGTCCACTGAAAATTCATTTTGCTCAGAAATTATGATTCAATTATAAAATTATATACTAAATGTTGCAATTTAAGCACATTGCATCATGTATTTCGGTTACATTTAATTTGCCACTAAAGACAATTGCAAATAGAGTTTTGAATCTGTCGCTTGGTGTTAGAACAACCCTGTAAGGTTGACTTAAAAGCAATTGAAATATGGTTTAGTATAAGACGTCAGCTGAACATTTTGTTATTATGTTTTTGTTATACGGGATGACTGCAAAATTATTTAGAATCTGAGTTAATTCTTTCTTTTTGCTTATTGGTTGATAGCCTGCCGGATGCAGAGATTTGGTGCTCATGGTACATCTTAGCATGGTTTATCTTTAGGTGGTAAAAGAGGTTACTCATATTTTCACCTTCAGAGATGACTGGCTTGCAACATCGGTGGCAGAGTAAAGTTTTCCTCTTGGTGATGGACTTTTTAAATCACACCCCTTTTAACAACCAGCTTACCTTTATCTTGACATTTTAGGACACTGAATTTTCTCTCCCATGTGCAAAAGCAGTCCTGACACTAATATAAACAATATAGCAGAATTTCTACTGGTTATATATTTCTAACGTCACAGAGTATAAAATGTCATACAGCCCAAACCCATTTACATTGTAAGAAAGGTACTTGCCTTTTGTATTCTAATTACACATTAAATACATTCTAAGGGTATTACTTAGTTTGAGTCATTGTGTTGATTCATGGATTGAGAGCTTAAGTGAAGAGCACAAGCCATGTGGCAACAGCAGACGTTGGCTGCGAGCTGTCTTTGCCTGTCAACGTCTCATAGAAGCAAATAACGATATATGGCAGCCAGCAAACAGAGGCACACTGTCAACTCACTAAACAGAATATGTAGTTAATGATTTTAGACTGGCTTTTTTCATTAGCTGAAGAGCAATGTTGACTTGCACTGTCTGAAGCTTATGTTGCATTTGTGATGTATTTTATTGATTCATTCCTTTATAATCTGTCTAGATCCTTGCTATTTTTTCTTTGTTTCCAAACTTGTTTCAAAGTGGAAAAATCATAAATATTCTACATACTTGTTTTTATAATAGAAGCTATTCCAGCATCACATGCCGGAAGTGAGCTTGACTACACTGCACATTTGGATATATGCCAGGTTATAATAATCTTCTCCATCATTTGATCGTAATCTGATGAATTGTCATGAACTGTCATGATCGATCGAAAATTTACAGGCAGACTGAATAGGATTTTGTGTATGAAGTGCAATATTTAATGAACCATAATTTAATTAACATTTTATACTCCTTAAACACATATCATATATCGAACTGGAATATGTCTAAAGGTTGCTAACTGGTGAAACTGCTGCTCAAGTGAGAATAGTCTGATATTTAATAAAGTTTCCAACTTTTAATTATGAGATCAACAAAGACGTTAATGGGATTTACTTGTTGTAAACTCATAATTAGAGTTGAATAAACATTCCTCGTTGCACCTGGTTCTTGGTTATATGCACTATATATCCATACATGAAGCACAACAGCAGAATGGGAACGATTATTCCCAGCCCCATGAAAAGCATGTTGAAGCCGATGCTGGACGATTGGATGTGGGGAACACAGAGGAACTACCAAAACCAAGCAATGTTGGAGCTGCGATGAGAAGGCTATACATCCACACCACTGCGAGGATGACTTTGGCCCTGTGCGCCTTGAAGATCCCGGTGTAGCTGAGGGCTAAGCAGATCTTTGTGAACTTATCGACGGTGGCGGAAGTGATGGAATGGATTGACGTGATCTGGAACAAGAACAAAAATGTGCTGCCCTGGCAGAGGGCACTATTGCTGGTGTAGCCCTGCACTAGGAAAAGACTGTTATGGATTCCAAAAGGGATGATGGAGACGCTCCATGCCAGAAGCTCAGGGTGAGAGCCCAGGTGTCTGTCTGCATAATTTTTTTTTCTCCCCAATTTGACATGCCCAATTCCCAATGTCCTCGTGGTGGCATAGTGACTCGTCTCAATCCGGGTGGCGGAGGATGAATCTCAGTTGCCTCTGCGTCTGAGAGATACACGCATCTTATCACGTGGCTTGACGAGCACATAACCGTGGAGACCCAGCATGCGTGGAGGCTCATGCTATTCTCCGTGGCATCCACGCATAACTCGCCACGCACCCCATTGAGAGTGAGAACCACATCATAGTGACCATGGGGAGGTCAACGCAACGTGATTCTACCCACCCTAGCAACCGGGTCAATTGGTTGCTTAGGAAGCCTGACTGGAGTCACTCAGCACACCCTGGATTCAAACTTGCGACTCCAGGTGTGGTAGTCCCCTGTCTGCAAGTTTTTGTCGCGTAACCCCACCAACAGTAATGCAGAGTTCCCAAACATAGCAGATATCAGCACGCCATAAACCACTGCTGTCCACTGCATCCTGTCAAGCCCCCAACTGTATGTTTACATCGCCATTCAAATGTAGGCATTTAAAGTCTAGAGAACACCAAATACTCATTCATTGGCAAAGATCAAACTGCTAGCTGTGAAGAGATCACGTTATATGCGCCATGTGCCAAAGCTCCAGGTAAGGTGTTGCTGGATGGGAGTAGTAGAACTCATGCTGATCTTCACCTAGCACAACTTCACCAAACATTGTGCTCTTTTGGGAGTGATAGTGAAGCTCCCCTCCCTTCCATCTTAAATATCAGTACCTGCCTCAGCCAGCTGAAAAACAGCAAACATGTTGCCTTGAGAGGCAAAACTATGTGAACAGCTACAATCACATGTAGGAGAAATTAAAGCATCTAACATTTAGAGAGCCCAGTTTCTGTGGACAAAAGGTGCATGGGGAGGCTAGAACTGCTCTGCAAACACAGAGCTTGAGATTCAATATCCTTCCTTTTGTTGCTGTTGTCGACTTGGAGCCTTTTTGTTCTTCATGTTTTTTGGTGTAATTGTCAAGACTTTAGTGCGGTTTAAGCCTTAATAATTAATTGGCACTTCAGCGCCTTTAAGAGGAGCTTGTCTTTCCCTCAGTTACATAATCTTACGCATTTACATGATATTAATCATGACTCGTGATTAAATAACATTTGTAATGGTTGTTTTTTCTTTTTTATATCGATAGTGCTTAATTTTCTTTAATTAATTTAATTAATATCTGGACAATCACTCATGTTGAACAATTATGGGCCATGATTAAATTGTCATAATTTACTCACCCTCATGTTGTTCCAAATTCTTATGACTGTCTTTAGTTTGTGGAATGTAAAAGGAGAAGCCTTGAAGAATGTTTGCACTGCTATACAGTGAATGCAGGTGGTGACAGGGGCCTTTAAACTCCAAAAAGGACCAAACAAAGCGCCTTTTAAAGGAGTTCATATGACTAGGCCTACTGTATATATGACATGTGTGCTATATTCCAATTATTCCAAATATTTCTTAGGCCATACGATAGCTTTGTGTGAGGAGCATACAAAATTAAATTCATTCATGAGATTTTTGGCCTCAATTCTCCTTCACACTTGCTCATATTTAAACTTGACGCATCAAGAACAAATGCCATTTAGTGTCATTTACATTAAAATTGGTGTAACATTTCTTGATGTGGCAAGTTTGAATATGCACTCTCTTGTGTTCCATGGAGGAAAGAAACTGGTTGGAAGGACATAAGGGGAAAAGTAATGACTGGATTCATATTATGGGGTGAACTGGTCTTTTAATACACTTTAAACTGTTTGCCGTTTTAAAAAAATATTTTACATTTCTTTTCTCTCAAATTTGGTATGCCCAATTCCCAATGCGCTCTAAGTCCTTGTGGTGGTGTAGTGACTTGCCTCAATCCACATTATATCAACCACGAGGAGGTTAGCCCAACATGACTCTACCCAACCTAGCAACTGGGCCAATTGGTTGCTTAGGAAGCCTGACCGGAGTCCCTCAGCACACACCTTATACAGTTTTTAATTGAACATTCATGTGTCATGTGTGAAAAGGGTGTTAAAATCAAGAAGATGCCTTAACATGCAGCACATTTTTGAGCAAACATTGAGCAATTTTCACTTTTTTTTTTTCCTTTTCTTTTTCCTCAGCACAATGCTCCCATCCCACAGGGTGGCCGTGGAGCCATACAGTACGTAACGCAATATCAGCATTCTAGTGGGCAAAGACGCATCAGAGTAACCACAATTGCAAGGAAGTAAGTCCATCACTGGTGTTACACATTTATGTCAACCATTGATGCGTGTTATTTAAGGTACTCAGATCTTCAATTCTCTCATACTTCAACCCTGAATTGCCACAGCTTATTCTGAATTCATCAGCTGCTTTGAGCCAGGGAGAAGTGATAGTCTTTTATTGAAGTGTCCTCTTGCTTCACTGTAAAAGAAGAAATACGTCAGTATAGTCTTTTCAGGGTTTATTTGATCTGTAGGATATTCGACAGGAGGAAAAAGCATTTGACTAAAATATTGTGACAGTGCAGATTGTGCTTGAGGTCAGTAGTGACCATCTTTTTTATAGATGTCTCCCATCACGGTTTGGACATTTCTCTGCACATCATCCATTTGTTATCCTCAACAATCGCATCCAGTTTCCATGACAACTCGTGAAGACATCAAAAGATTCCACTTTTAGAATGTAGCATGTCTTTGTAAAAATCAATGCGCCTTCAAAAAGTAAATTCAGTCTTAGACAAAGACTAATGTGCTACTTCAGCTTTCAGGAGTACTAAAAGTGTCTTAACTGCCTGAAACAACATTGAGCTCTTTGACTTAACTTATTGATGAATGATTTGTCAGTTGCTTTTTGAATACACCTCTGCAATACTTTTTTTTTTATCATGCAAGCAGCGAAGATGAATCAATGCAAGTCGGATTGATGATGCAAGGTCATAACATGTCCTTCTCATCCTCTTCTTCAGCTGGGCTGATGCTCAAACTCAGATACAGAGCATCGCTGCGTCATTTGACCAGGAGGCCTCTGCTATTCTAATGGCCCGTCTGGCCATCTACAGGGCTGAGACGGAGGAGGGACCAGATGTTTTGCGGTGGCTGGACCGTCAGCTCATCCGCTTGGTGAGTCTTTCAGAACAGAATGTCTTTTTGGATGTACTGAATAAAGTAGCACCACAAACTATAAATGAACCTAGTATTTATGTAAACTGATCTCTCATATTGATTATGGATAAAAAACAATTATCGGGAATCAGACACAATTTCTATATTGGTGCAACACTTATTAGGGCTAGGTATTGAAACAGATTCCCTGATTTGATTATTTTGGGTATATTACTGTTAAAATATCAATTTTGTTTACAAATGAAAATAATTCTCTCTCATCTAATGCTGTTAATTTTTCAGGGGACCTTATAAATTGGTACATTATAACTCTGTTACAAATGTTATTTTATCATTATGGTCATATTTTAGCGTTTTTAAAAATGTACAAATGCCATGTATTCCATCAATGAATATGATGTCTTGTAATTGCATATAAAGTTATTGTTAATTTTTTATACTTTTACATGCATAATTTGTATTAACTACAAGTATTTCCATTGATATGTACAAAAAGTCTCTTTAAGTGAGTGTCTTACCTAATTGTTTTGATTGAGCGCAAATTAACAAGTGCAATCATGGCTTCTTGTGATTAGAATTAAATGTCAAAATGTTTAGTTGTTTTTGATCAACAACTGACTGTAAAGAATAGAAAGAGTACTAAAAGAGACATTATTCAATGACAAATGGATTGCGGGAATCTCTTCTTTGGACACACATTACACGAAACAAGTCAAATCAAATTTCTACACCCAACATGGAGTGAAAGGATCTCCGTGCTGAACTTTGCCAATATACTACTCACTGGCGAGTGAAATCTAAGTTTCCGGCCAGTGGCTTTTCACACACATTTTTTAGTTGCATATGCAAGTCATTTACTCACATTGTAGAGGGTTGCCCAAAGAGTAAAAGAACGTTCATTCAAATGAAGCTTGCCCAGCCCTATTTCTAATTGGTATTCAAGATACTTGCTCAATCCTGTATTGTATTTTTTTAATCTTGAAATTTCATTTAAGTATAACTTGAAATGTATAAGGCAAGCTTTTTAATTTAAGAAAGCTGATTATGGTTCCTTAATCAAAATACCAGCACAAAAAACTATGTATTTCTCTCATTTGCAGTGCCAGAAATTTGGTGATTATAATAAGGATGATCCCAATTCGTTCCGTTTCTCCGAGACATTCTCGTTGTATCCTCAGGTATGTGCCTCCTTTCTCAAACTATGTGGTAATGTATAGCTGTGATCTCACCTGAGCCTGCACAGCAAAGTAAAAATTACATTGTCTATTGGCAGTTCATGTTCCATCTGAGAAGATCTCCATTCTTGCAAGTGTTCAACAACAGTCCTGATGAAAGCACCTACTACAGACACCAGTTCATGAGGCAGGACCTGACACAGTCTCTCATAATGATACAGCCCATCCTGTATGCATACTCATTCAATGGCCCACCAGAGGTAAACATGCAGTTTAGCCGTCTCCTGCTGCACATTTAATGTTTGTGTGGTCTGACTTACACATGAGGGGCTTTGTGGATAGATGTTTCCCTGAGGGATCCCAAATCCATGCATATTCTTCAATTTATAGATATAAAACACATCATCATGAGATTTAATTAGCCCAATTTGTCTATTTGACATACAAAATATATAACCTATATAAGCTTCACTTTAGATAAGATTACATACAGCTCTCATATAAATCATATAAGGATGATGTACAGTCAGCTGATCATTATTGCAAAATAAACCCTTACAACATCCCGTATTAACTTAAAGTGGGTTAAGTGGGAAACTAAACTGCAAGCAAACTCACCACTGCCAGATTTCCTCAATCCCCATTTCCATGGTAACAGCGACTTCTCTGATTTGTGGATCTCGCTTCATGGTAGTGGGTAGTGTAGTGGAATTCTGCAATTCATCTTTTCGTAGTTTTATTATAATCTTAGTTACTTAGGACTAAAAAGCTAAAGTAGCTTTATTATTTGACATTTAATTGTTGGTATTAATTTCATTAAAAAAAAATTTGATGAGCTTAAAGACTCACTATATGTGGAATCTGAAATGCAGTGTCATGATGACCGTGTCCTTTACGTCCCCGACTCAACAGATTAAACGTTGTTCAGTTTAATAGCGCACCGCCAGATTTCCTTCTCATTTTCTTTCAAGCTTATATTATTGGCATCTTTATAAACCTAAAATGAGACACAAAACCCACAACAGAACTGACCTAAAAATTAATACTGACCATTAACATCAAAGGCTGCTCAGGTATTTTTGTGCAAATTCATCTATCACTTGGTAATATGGCTAATAATAATACCATATTTGGCCTAGTGTTTGTAGGATGCGTTAGGCTGGTTAATCACACGTATACTGTTGATACATTTTATAAGTTATACATTTCAGTTATACAATCCGGCTTTTGTCATTTTTATATCTATGCAGATAATGGTAATTTTAATATTGCAGTGTTTTATTTAAGGACATTGTTTAGTTTTGTATAATAACCAATTTTACTGTGTTGGGTTGCTGTTAGGGCTTGGCTATATATCAAATATTAACAGTAGAATCAAGATAATTATGCTGACAATGTCATATTTACCAATATTGTGAATATCTCGATTTTAATGTGCTTTCATTTGGCCATTAAGTTTCATAAAGAGCAAATCAGTAGACTAATTTCACTAACCTTTAAGGTTGCACAATTCATCAAAATAACATCAAAATGGTGAGTTGGTCATATGTGATTTATTTATCCACAAAAGGCAATTTAAAGACAGATAAACATGGTCTGTGAGTGATTCAGATCAAATCGGTTATGTGCTGATCTGTGTGCACACACGACAGCGCACTCAGATCAGTTCATGTGTGTTGTGAAATCAAAGTAATGCAGCTTCAAGCATTCACGCAATTCCAAACATTAGTAACCGCTACAAGTTATTATACAAATCTACAAACGTGGCACAGAATAACAGAAAAGGAGGAAATGTGGGACATTGTAAACTGTCAAATACACGTTGCCTTTTCGGTGTTGCAATAAAAGCTCCTTTTGAAGTTCAAGTAAATATGACAGCACTTTCTGTGTCAAAATAAAAGCCCCAGTTGGACTTAAGTAAACAGGACAGAAATATATTACTTTTGTATAATACAAATCTAATAATCAGAATAATAATGACAATTCGGCATTATATTATAATAATAAACCTGACTTGTCCCAGTATTCATTTTGTATTGTGAAATGTTCAACTGGGGTTTCAAAAATAAGTTAGTGAACTAGCTTTGCACACCTTGTTCATTCACAAAAATGTATTTGTAAAAACATTTGAAGGCAAATTTTATTAAGCTACCTTGTATCATTGTATATGAAATATAAATATAAAGTGCATATCAATGAAAATGATTGAATTAAATTCTCCTTTGTGTGTATTTAATAAAATATAAATTATTTTTAAATAGATATTTATTTAATGACTTTTGAAGTATTGAATCTACTTGGCTACAATGGCTGTTTGGATGAAATGATGGTTCCTCTGATTAAAAAAAAAACAAAAACACTTTTGAGCCATTTCGAGCAAATACATAATAATTGAGATATATTGAATATCGTCATAGGCTGAAAAATATTGAGATATTAATGAAGACATATCGCCCAGCCCTAGTGGCTGATTGATGTCCAATGTAAAGAACCACTGATCTATAGTACTTAATGTTGAGTAGTTCAGAGTAAATTTAAAGAGCATCAGGGATTTTGGTACAACAAGGAACTCAAACTGCCGTGTCTGTATTCTAATCTACTTTTAATGGAGGGTTTATGTCCGTTACAGTTTCTCCCCTGGCATCGGGACCAGAGAGGGGGACAATTCCAAGAAAGATGTTTATCACAGCATCTAATGACAATGACAGTCCAATAACAGGCTTTGTTTCCTGTTGTTGTAGCCCGTGTTGTTGGACAGCAGCAGTATCTTGCCCGACCGTATCCTCCTCATGGACACTTTCTTCCAGATTCTGATCTACCATGGAGAGGTGAGATCTAGAATCACAAAGTACTTGTCTTAAGATTGCACTCATGGTGCACCCCGTGACTGAGTAGACATTTGTTTTATGCCAAGCCTTTTTTTTTTTCTCAATCTCTTCAATAATTAAGAATGCAGTCTGCTTTGCTCTGAACTGTTAAATAGTCTGTGCTCATGAAATCTGAGCCAATTTTGCACTGAAACATTTTAAGCTTGGCTGTGTGTCAACGGAAAGACATTTTCTGTTGAAACGCTTGTAGAGTTTTCTTGGTGATGTACATGCTAATAAAATGCAACAAATGGAGTGAGATGTTCCCTTAGAATCACAGCTCAAAAATGCATTTACTATCACTAGTCTGTAAGCAAGACCTGTCAGATTCTGTTTAAGATATAGTAGATGTTGATGACCTTTGAGAGAGACAGTGTGTTTTTTGTCTTACAGACGGTGTCTCAGTGGCGTAAAGCAGGATACCAGGACATGCCCGAGTATGAGAACTTCCGCCATTTGCTGCAGGCTCCAGTGGACGATGCCCAAGAGATTCTACAATCCCGTTTCCCCATGCCACGCTATATAGACACAGAGCATGGAGGCAGCCAGGTACAGCACGCTATAATTTCTCATTTCTGAAATTTGAAGAGGTCTTTTCTTGAATTCTTATATATTTAGGTGTCAACTGAACTTGAAAGCTAAACCAAAAACCTAAACCAAATTAAAATCTAAAGTATAAACTAAACAAACAACTAAACCAAAAAATAACCTAAATGTAAAACTAGGGATGGGAAATTTAACACATCAGTTTCTGAGATTAATAGTTGGCTGTTTAATGCGATTTATATTTTAAGGTTTGTTTTAATGTACCATACATGATTAATCATGATGAATCACAGAAAACTGTGAGATTTAGTTAAAACTTTTAAATCGATTCATAGCCCTGTTATGAAAAACTAAACTAAGAACTGACTGCGGGCCATACAGCACGATTGTGAGTGTGATGTTGCTTTTATACAACAGTTCAAAGAACGAGTAAATCAAAACATGAGTACTAAGGACTTTTACAAAAAATAAAAACTACTTTCTTATGCCACGGATCAGGACCTGCCATTGATAGTTCAAAAGATGTGCACAAGCCTCTAATTAAATAATGTCACATGAGAACTATTAACGATGGCATGTGCCGTTTCGTTATTGGAGAAACAAGGATGTGTGTGTGTGTGTGTGTGTTTGAGAAAGGGAGAGAGGGCGATTGAGCTTGTGCGATTACTTGAGTCTGTAGCAACTCCCAAGTAGTGTAGTGTTTCTCAGCTTGCTGAAGATATTGGGAATTCAAATACATCCTTCTCTATGTAAAAATAGCCATTTGAGCTAGGGTCCTATTATAAATATATTAATAATCTTAAAAAAAATGATATTAATGTAGTTCATTAGCCTAACTGTAGGCTTTCTATGGTTGCCAAACAGCACAACATCAGTAACAGCAAAACGGCAGATCAATATAGAATTCAAACAGTTACTCATACAGTCTTTTAAACCACAGAATAAGTTTATTTTATATACATACCTCCAACTCGTCACCCCCAACAAGCTTGTATATGTACAGTCAATTCATCAAACGCGATCTTCCTCCGATGCCTGCTGCCATTTGATAACATTAGTAGCGGTTGTCATTTGTCAAACAAAATGCTACTCGAGTCTTTTCAAGCACATAATGTTTATTTTATGTAACAAACAGAGTAATTGTCACCAAAGGACCACAATAAGTGTTCACAGCTTGTACCTCTATGTACACAGCCATCATATCTAAACGTGATCTTCCCATGCACGTAGCCACGTCTACTTATTAGGCGCAGATGCCGTTTTCATTCACACAAATTGCAACTCGAACAGTCTTTTCAGGCATATAATACGTTTGTTTACTGAAACAGACAGCCAAACTATCACAAAAGCACCACGATAACAGTTTTAAACTCGTATACTCCTAGTGAAAACATGCTGATCGAGCATGATTATCCGATGCACACAATTCTGTTTACATTAGCGCTTGTAAGACACAGACACACACAGTGTCTGAGAAGTCAAACAGTGTATATAGGCAAACCAGAATGCTGATATTATTTGTTAATTTGTTGTTTACTGCTATAACAACATGTACAGTACATCAAACATAACCCATTTGTGCACGTTTACTATATTATTTACAGTTTTTTTAATGACAAGAAATTATAATTTTTTTAAAAACACACACCTGCACTCTGCCTACCTCTACTGACTTTGAAGTGTCATGTGCAAAAATAACTGCAGTGGAATTTAAACCCTCATCATGGAAAGGTTGTATTACTGTAATGGCCCATTGAGACTTGGCTGCAGCTCTGCATATTAATAGACCATGTATGCTGTGTTTAGGGTCTGAAATTTTACCAAGATTTCATTTTTTCACCCCACCTTTCTTTCCAGGCCCGTTTCCTCCTCTCCAAAGTGAATCCATCTCAGACACATAACAACATGTATGCATGGGGGCAGGTGAGTGCTGTGTAGCCCATAATACATTTCCTTTGTGAGAAATATTGAGGAGTCAGTAACAGTGGCTGTTGTTGTATAACTATATAAACATGTCTTAGCTTGTTCTAATATTGTACTACCCACACCTTGGCTGACTGAATCAACAGGGATATCATACCATGATAATGGATTTATTTTTTTAGAAAATATGTATTTTTCTAGTTAGGCTCTGCTCTAAAATGTGTCAGTAAAACTTGCTCGTAAGCCATAGTGATGTTCAAATTTAGAGCGAATCACACTTTAGAATAGGTTATTTTCAATAAATCAATTAAACCAGTTAACAAATTATCCTTAAAGATGTATCTTTACACAGAAACCCTAAATCACACTTCCTGTATATATGTGTGTTTGTGTAGGAGTCTGGCGCGCCCATTCTGACAGACGATGTGAGTCTTCAGGTCTTCATGGATCATTTGAAAAAGCTGGCAGTGTCCAGCGCTGCCTAAAAGTCCTGAGACTCCACTCATCAATCACATTGTCCCTCTTCTAAAGTCCAAAAACACAAATCCAGTGGAGTCACATTAGCCCTGCCCTCCATTTTCCCCATTTATATTGTGCATATATAGATCCCAGATCTTTAAAAAGAGAGTCTAGTTGATCGCAAAGGGAAAGTTAATTCTTTAATAATATATTATGAAAATAAAAAAGGCAGATGCCATGCCCTCATTAACACTACACATTGAATATGCATCAGGATGAGACATTGGTTACTGTTTTAATCAAAATAAATATATTTAGCTATGTAATTGTTGTGGCCACATATTTAAAGGAATAGTTCACCCACTAACAGAAATTCTGTAATTATTTACTCACAATCATGTCATTCCAAATTTGTATGCTGTTTTTTTGTCAGTGGATTTCTGAAGAATCATTATGCAGTTGCCATGCAACAACAGTTCATAGTGGCCTGGGTCTGTCAATTTCCAAAAAAGACAAAAAACCCACCAAAAAGCACCATTTACGATCCTGAAAGTAGACCGTATGACTCATATGCTATGTTCTAAGTCACTTGAAGCCATATGGTTGGTTTGGGTGAGGAAAAGCCTGAAATTTAAGTCATTTTTTCATTGGTAATTTTGCCCTCCTCTAGACTGTGTTCATATCCAGAATTAAAAATGGCATGTAGTTGTTTGCTTCATGCTGAAGGTCCAATACCTTTTGATGTCAGTGATGTTGCTTCAGCATTTTTTAATCTGGATACCGACGCAGACTAGATGTGAACTTCACATCTAATCATCAGCGAATAACAACTTGAATTTAAATATGTTCCTCACACAAAGCCATTGTATGGCTCTAGAAGACTTGGAATTTAATGCACAAGTCGTATGGAATACTTTCATTGTATTTTGTCTTGTTATTGAATGGCAAACGTTGCTTAAAAATTCTTAAAAATGTTTATTTTTGTGTTGTACGGCCAAAATAACAGCATATGGGTTTGGAACAACATTACAGTGAGTAAATAATGACAGAATAATTTTTGGGGGGGTGAACTATCCCTTTAAATCCGACGTTTACATTTATAAATCTCTGTGATGAAACCTCATGTTGAACGGAGGGAGGAAACTAGGTTTTTCTGTAGCACACCTGCAGCAGACGTTTTTGTTGGCCTTGTCGAGGAAGGTGAAAGCAGTGCCATTGCAGCCAATTACTCATGAGGACTTCAACGCTGCCTCTAGCCAACAGCGCAGAACAAAGGATTATTTTTAGACCCCATTCGCATCTCGTCGCCGTTGATGCTTTCTGTTTCAGCGAAGGGTTGAGAGCCCTATTCCAAGCACAGACTTGCGGAATGTGAAAGCTGCCTTTTTTCATCTGTTGCTCTGATATTTATAAGCCATTGCTTGCAGTATTGTTTGTTTTGTTTCTAATAAAACCTGGCTTGATCACCCCAGTTTGACAGCAGAGTTCAGATTTTGTACAATGGAAACAACTAAAAACACTTTTCTTTCTGTCACTCTTGCCTTTTAAGTCAGAATCCTGCTAGCCTCAAAGGACACAGTACATGTATCTCCTTTTCCTTTAAAGGAATGGTTCTGCCACAAATGAAAATTATATCATCATCTACACATCTTCATGTCATTCCAAACCTATAGGACTTTCATCAATGGAAGACAAAAGGAGACATTTTGCAGAATGTCAAAGCTGCTCTCCTCCACAAAAGTATACAGCGACCAAGAGCCCCAAAAATGATCAAAACACAAAAGTAGTCATGCACTATATTCCCAATCATTTGAATCCATGTGATATATTTGTCTGAGGTACAGAAAAACGTAATTATTCGCTTATCATGGGCTTTATCATCAGCTCATCAATCAGGGGCGCAGATTCCAGGGGGGATGGGGGGAGGTAAACCCCCAATAATCAAAACAAGCATGTACAACCCCACCAATTTTTATACCACGATCAATGGAAACATGTAAATTCTTCATACTGTCACCCTGATACTGATAATTGCTGACATTCATAATTGTCCAATCTACAGAAGTAGCAGGCTTTTAAAATAAAGTATAGGAAAAAAAACATTCATATATGTCTCTTTGTGCTCATAGTTGTTCAGTAGTAAATGTCACTTCTGGTCGGGCAGACACATTCAGTTTAGCTGCACAAATGGAAATATTTCAATGCATCCCAAGTTTAAACTGATTACTCAAGATTTAGATTCATTAATTACAATTGAAGCATTGCCTGTGTACCACACAAAGTCACATGATTAGGCCTACATGCCCATTTACTTCATTTCTGCGGCTATTTTCACTTATGGACACATGGGAGCAGCAATTAGCTAAGAGAGCAACGGCTGAACTGAATATTGAAGTCAAAATTTGGAAGCTGTTCTTTCAAATTGCCATATGTGAATAATTAACCTCTTGAGGTAGACTGTTCACATGTAAGTTTTATGGAAAGACAATTACCAATTAACACCTTTAGTGCTCATTCTATCAGAACTTACCGTGTTATTTCCCATAGTTCTCAGTAATGGCTTCTCATCTGTCTTTACCTATCCATACTTTTATGAATCAACCCATCAATGCATGATTGGGTTCTCATGCTTATTAAATTAATATATTCAGCACTTTCTTAGATCAGTGTATATGAAAAGAATATTAGACTCTGCCTTGAGCATAAATACTGAGATTCTATGTTGATATCTGAAACAATTTTCACACCAATTTCGCCTCAATGGCAGTGAAAGCCAGTAACTACACCTGTGTATTCCTCCACAATTGATTTATTAAGCACTTAGTTTCTTACCTAAAAGGGACAGTTCACCGAAAAAGGAAAATTCTGCCAGCATTTACTCACTCTCACATTGTTCCAACCCTGGATAACATTCTTTCCTGAAACAAAAAAGATATTAGGCAGTGTTAGTCTCAAGTTGCCATTCATTTTCATTCCATAACATGAAAGTGAATGGTGACTGAAGCTGCTATTCTGCCTAACATCTCCTTTTGTGCTCCATGAAAGAAAGAACGTCAGGTTAAGAACAACATGAGGATGAGCAAATGTTGACAAATTACATTTTTTGTTTTAACTATCCTTTTAAATTATACCTTCATCTAAAATGTTCTCACATTTGTGATTTACCTCCTAGCTGACACATTTAGATGCAAGATGACAGCACAAAATGGTAACAAAACAACAACAACACAAACATTTTGCCTTGGAGACAACATCAAGCAAACATCACCTCAAATGGGCATCCATTTTTGGCGATGAAAACCCAAATCTGCTTGACGAGTGTGCCTCAATGAATTTTATTTATATGTACTGCACTGCGAAATGCGACATTCCCAAAGGAAATACTCTAATGCTCTCTCAACTGAAAAGTATAGCTCACCCTAAAATGGGTGACATTTTTTTGTCATTGACCTGCATGACTTACTTTCTTCTGTAGAACACAAAAGATGTTTTCCAGAATAACCACCTCAGTCACCAATTACTTGCACACTTTATACAGAATATATATATATATATATATATATATATATATATATATATAAAATGTACAGATTTTGCTGTTTCGAAAGGAAATTGGTATTTTAATTCACCAAAGTGGCATTCAACTGATCACAAAGTAGAGTCAGGACATTACTGATGTAAAAAACAGCACCATCACTATTTTAAAAAAGTAATTTTTTATCAAATTTAGACAGGCCCCATTTCCAGCAGCATTTACTCCAACACCTTATCCTAATTTAGTACTAGAAAGTCACTTGCCATTATATCAAACACAGCTAAAAGCTAAAAAAAAACCTGAAGATGTCACAAAGGTGTACACTACAGTCTTCAAAGACAAAGGACAACTGGCTCTAACAAGGACAGAAAGAGATGTGGAAGGCCAGATGTACAACTAAACAAGAGGATAAGTACATCAGAGACTCTAGTTTGAGAAATAGACACCTCACATGTCCTCAGCTGACAGCTTCATTGAATTCTACATGCTAAACACCAGTTTTATGTACAACAGTAAAGGGAAGACTCAGGGGTGCAGGATTTATGGGAAGAACTGCAAAGAAAAAGACACTTTTGAAACAGAAAAACAAAAAGTAAAAGTTCAAGTGGGCAAAGAAACAGACATTGGACAACAGATAATTGGAAAAGAGTGTTACGGATCTTAAACCCATTGAGCTTTTGTGGGATCAGTTAGACTGTAAGGTGCGTGAGAAGTGCCCAACAAGCCAGCCACATCTATGGCAAGTGCTACAGGAAGTGTGGGATGAAATGTCACCTGAGTATCTACAATGTCATGGATCTGCAAAGCTGTCATTGCTGCACATGGAGGATTTTTTGATGAGAACTCTTTGAAGTAGTTTATGAAGTTCTGATTTTTTTTTTTTTCAAATTGTAATAGTAATTTTTCACATTATTAATGTTCTGACTATATATTGTGATCAGTTGAATGCCACTTTGGTGAATAAAAGTACCCATTTCTTTCCATAAGAGCAAAATCTGTACATTATTCCAAACTTTTGTCCACCAGTGCCTTTACATATAAACAAACAAACAAAAAAAAGAAAGTGATTGATGAAAATTAGTTTTTCAACTGAAGAAAGCAAGTCATATGGGTACACTATCCATTTGTCTTACTTCTTCCAAGGAATACACCATATCTTATTGAAATCTTTAGGAGGACTTTTGCTTTTTAGTGCAAAATATAGATTTGCACCATTTTAATTATGCATCAGATTTGATAAACCATCTCAATGGTTCATAGGAAGAAATTCAGTGCTAAAGATGCAACAGATTTTGGGTTAATGTGTCTCAATTTTCCAGTTCATTGACTGTGATAGATCCGGCTAATTAACCCACATGGTGCTGGCCTCACAGAACGGTGAAAATTCACCCATTATGGGAGATGAAATATGGTAGAGCTTTGCTGATTGAAATTCTTAAAATATCCTGACATATATGAAATATGCTTGTTGAATTAATGAACCTACATTATATACCATTCCATTCAGCCGCATTCAAGTGCACACATGATGACTGCACTATACATCAGTGAATCCAACGCAGCCTGGAGGAAAAAAATGGTAAGAAATGAATGAATGAGTATATAGAAGCAGAAGTTTGATATATACACTACCGTTCAAAAGTTTGGGGTCACTTACTCATTCTTTATTTATTTATTTATTTCACATTTTAGAATAATAGTAGTCAGCAAAACTATGGAATAATAGAAATGGAAATATGGGAATTATTTTGTGACCAAAAAATCCAAAATAAATCCAAAACTATGTAATATTTTAGCATCTTCAAAGTAGTCACCCTTTGCCTAGATTTTGCAGACATGTACTCGTGACATTTTCTCAACCAACTTCTTGAGGAATCACCCCGGGATGCTTTTTAAACAGTATTGAAGGAGTTCCCATCTATGTTGGGCACTTATTGGCTTCTTTTCTTCATATTTTGATCCAAGTCATCCATTTCAAAAACTTTTTTTTTTTTTAGGAAATTTTAGATTTGTAATTAAATAAATGTATATGTTTTGGCAGAATAATATTTTGTCTACAAAGTTAATTTCAAACTTTTAAGCATACACCTTCAGATCAAAAGATTTTTAAGATCATGAGAAACATTTCAGACAAGTGACCCCAAACTTTTGAACGGTAGTGTATGCTTCATAAGGAGCAGGTATTTTGTCCTTTGCAATCAGGACAGCTGTCTGTCTTTGAAAGAGCTAGAAGTCAAGTCAAGTCAAGTAGTTTTTATTGTCGTTTCAACCATATACAGTTAGTACAGTACACAGCGAAACGAGACAACGTTCCTCCAGGACCATGGTGCTACATAAAACAACATAGGGCAAACACGGAACCACATGAAACTACACAGACTAAATAACATACCTATATAGAAGAGCTTTCTTTACAGTTTTCTAATAGATAGGACATACTCAGGAAATTGTCTCGGTTACTGTCATATCCTCCGTTCCCTGATGGAGGGAACGAGATGTTGTGTCGATGTAGTGACACTAGGTGTCGCTCTTGGGAGCCCCAAACACCTCCAATGAGAATTGGCGAGTGGAATTTGCATGCCACTCCTCTGGACATATGGGTATAAAAGGATCTGGAATGCATCCACTCATACAGGTTTTGTGCTGAGGAGCTGAGACAAGGCCTCAGACATTTCAGCGGGTATTACAGCATTGTGGCAAGAGGGACACAACGTCTTGTTCCCTCCATCGTGGAACGAAGGTTACGACAGTAACAATACGTTGTGTCGATGTACTGACTTAGGAGTCCCTATACAAAACGGCACAACAGCTGAACTGTATTATGTGACCTGCCGATGCAAGTGCAATCAAGCTACTGTATGCGTAAAAGCAGATGCACTCGGACTGTACGTAGCCTCCCCCAACCGCCCAAAAAAATGTAGTATAGTTCCCCACATATCTCCCGTCATATCAGATAATATCAGAGCGGGTAGTGGAAGGATTCCCGGGAAGCTCTATCTGTGCTTTGCCAGATCGACTCCAAATCAGCTGGACCACCTGGGGGTGGAGTCTCCACTCTCCCCTGAGCATCACCTGCTACAACAGCACATCCGCTGTGGTGTTAAGGCTGCCTGGGATGTGAGTGGCCACAGCAACCTCAGCTGCTGCTGACTCCAGAGGAGGAGATGGCGGGCGAGTTGCGACATGCGACGAGAATGTAAGCCACCTTTGCGGTTTATATATGCTACTGTTGCTGTGTTGTCCATTCGGACCAACACCTGCTTGCCCTGGATCAATGGCAATAGCCTCCACAGGGTGAGCTGTACTGTCAGCAACATGAGGCAGTTGATGTGCCAATGCAGCCGCAGTCCTGTCCGTGAAGAAAGGGACTGTGAGTGGCACACCGAACCCAGGAACTAATCGTCAAGCCGCAAGTGCTCAGTGGTGTGTGGAGGGTTCCACTCCAGCCTGACACTCCCGGCGGCCCGGACAAGCATGGCGGTCAGCTCTGCATTGGCCTTAGACTGAGCCGGCACACCCAAAGGTGCTAGCCCAATCAAGAAATCTCATCCATCTTGCAAGTTCCTAAAGAGACATTAGGCTGGCACTGAGGGAAGCTGCCTGTCTCATCCCAGAACCGGACGAGAGCAAACGAGTGTGATGGGGAATGAGCTGTCTGTGGGGGATTACCTGGCGGAACCAAACTCATTGGAGCCCCCAAATCGCCTCCAGCATCAACCGGGCCAGCCTCACATCTGTAGATAGAAAGACCAGCGCGGGGGACGGCTGAAGTAGCTTTCCCCTGGAAGAAAGTAAGCCGCGACCACAAAGTTGCTATGGTCATGTTCTCGCAATGAGGGGGAGTGGCATTCAAATTACACTCGCCAATTCTCATTGGCCTATTCTCAAAGATCTGAGGTGTTTGGGGCTCCCAAGAGTGACCCCTAGTGTCACTACATTGACACAACGTCAAGTGAGTGACAGAAGGGGAACTTTCATCTACAACCCTCTCAGCATGGTTCAGCATTCTAATGTTGGTCTCCTTCACTGTTAGATATTTGTAAATACTTGACTATTTTGCAATAAACTTCTAAATAAACTATTCTTATAATCAACAAATTGAAATCAGTAGTTTTATATTTATTCTATAATTTTTGCTAAAGTTTTTTATTTTAATAAATTTGCAATACTTTTATTTAGTAATACTAATTTGTTATGTTGTGATTCACCTTAGAGCTGGTTAGTTGTGTTCATGGCTTAAAAAACTATTATGAAGGGTTTTATCAAATCCTTATAATAAATGAATGGGACAATTACTTTGCTGAAAGATGGCTGGAAAAATGGATGTGCTCTGTTGCCCTCTATAGCCTTTACAGATGTTTATGACCAACACCATCCACGAACACCATGAGCAACAATTAAGCATAAAATAATATTAACAACTAAAATTAAGTTCATATTCACAGATGTTGGTTCTGTCCTGGGTTGCCAAGACAAAATCTTTTGTAAGTTCCACAGATAAAAAAAAACACCATGGGTTTAGAACAATATGAAAGCGAGTAAACAATGACAGAATTCTCTTTTTGGGTTATTGATCTATTTAAGAAAAGAAAATGTGCAAAAGCTAATAGCCTATTTAAAATCCATCTCTGGAAATCATAATCTTTGCATCCTATTTGTGCTGCAATATTCCTCCTTTGTAAACTGCTTTGGATAAGTGTCTACTAAATGCACAAGTACAAATATTTTGGTCTAATCTATGTCCGTGAGGTCTGCTTCCAGTTGTGCTTGACTGCAATAACATCCACAGCACAGCATCTCTTGTTGAACACAAGATATAGCATATCATGCTGCTTCTATGTTCATTCAGGGCAAGTCCCAGATGTCCAAAAACAAGTGTTCCAGTGAATGAGCATGATTTCGCCAATAAACAGTCTGTTTTTTCACTGAACTCTCTGGCACTGATGGAGCTCTCTCCTGTGCGACTGACAGTTCTATTTCAGTCACTGTATCTGTTTATTATATAAAGTGCAGTTAAGAGAATTTATCTTTTCTTGGTAAACCCATAGGACAGAAAAGATTTGTTTTCCCAGAAGTTAAATATATTAAAACGGAGAACAACTTTGCTTAGGTATCCTGCATCTCAGAGTTTTCTTCTGAGAAAACGTCTGTAGTTATCTAAAGTCATATTTACACGGCCGAGTTAAGCCTGCTCTGTGGCTGCTCAAGATACAAAAGCCAGACTATATTAAGCCTGCTTTGTTCCACCTCAGCCCCTGTCAAAGGCAGTTCTGATGTTGCTTCAGTTCTGTGCTAATTAACTTTGTTGTTTTTGTGATAGAGCTTATATTTAATTATTTAGTAGTATATTTAAAGTATAACTACATATTTTTCATTCATTTCATATTTCTATATTCATAATTTGTATTTTAAATATTCATCTCATAACATTATTTATGCATTTTTAACTACTGTGTAGACGCATTTATGCCAGCTCTGAGCAGCATTAAACCATCTGTGTAAATACAATTAAATGCCACTTCAGATGCAGCTTCTGTGCCACCTTTGGAGTGTAAAGATGGCAACACATTAGACCTTGTGTCAGAGTTTCCTCGGCAGTTTTGGAAGAGATCTCAGGTTTTCACATACTAAGATCTGTCAAGATAACATGATGCAACTCTTAAATCAAAAGTCAGAGATTTCAATTTGAAGTCTATAAATCTAACTTTACGATGTTAAATACGTTTGCAGATTAAAGGAATATTCCGGGTTCAACACAAGTTCAGCTCAATCAGCAGCATTTGTGGCATAGTGTTGATTACCACACATACAACAGTGACTAAACCATGGCATGAGTTGGGACTATACATTTTTTTGATCAACAGCAGACAGGAGGCATATTCGGAAAGCCGTTTTGAAAAAAAAATAAATGAAAAAAAATTGCAATTCCATGGTGCAGAAATTACACACTTCAGTTTTAATGTGGATAAATAGAGTTCAATACTTTTTGATAAGCCACCAGGCATTAATGTGTAATATCTATATCAAAATCCACTCACTCCATAATAATAACAACATAAAACCTACATGTAACTGTCCAGTGAGTGCAGCTAATTACTTGTGTTGCCATGTGGTGTGCTCTAAGCTAAAAGTACATTTCTTTCTGTTATATATATATACGTGTGTGTGTGTGTGTGTGTGTGTGTGTGTGTCTGTTGACTGTTCTTTCTTTATTTAGTTTTTTTTGTTTGTTTACTGAGCAGTAATTAATCCAGTGACTTAAAGATGATGCCTGTGGTGTATTGATTGTATGTGCAAGAATAATTAAATATATCCAATTAGATGCTACCATCAATTTCCTGAGGTATGTTTGAGTACTTTCTTTATCATGATCCTTTCCAATACAAACAAACACATTGCTGTTGTGAATGGAATACTGAAGCCTGCTTACCCGCATACAAGGTGTTTCCTACAGAAAACCCACTATTTGGTAGCATTTATTTTATGCTTAAATTCTTTATAAAATTGTAAAAAATGTTGCAAATGTGTGTCTTTAATTACACTGTCATATCAAAAGATTGTGATGACTCCACAAAGTTTTACAAACAATGACTGGTTTGACATATTTTTAACTGATAGGCTATTTAGACGTTTAAACTTAATCTGTTATCAGTTCTTTATTCGGGTTTTACTGATAAAGTTAGACCCAAAAGTCTTTACATTTTAAATATTACTTAAGTGAGGGGCTTTAACAAGAGTAGGACTATGTTAAAACTAGAACTGTTTTAGTTTTGTAAAGCAGTTCAAATTCAGAACTTGTGATAAATGATCAAGTTATAATTATTGGATACTAAAACACAACAATAATCAGTATCGTATCAGTCATTAAAAACCTATATCGATCGATCTTTACCCTTTAGTAAACAAAAGAGCTAATTTTGAGTCGGACATGACTAAAAGACTCGAGAGACATGACTAAAAGACTCGAGAGACATGACTGAAAGATTCAGAGAAGAATGGTTAAACTGATTCAAACAATTCAAACCAACTTGTTAATTCGAGTCATTTGTTTGTGAATCGGACTTTGCTAGCTACTTATTCAAGCTCACGCTGTATGTTTGTTTGAGTGTAGCCATTGAATACAACAGCATATAAAGATTCTTTTTTACCTCATCAAATTGAATTCAAACTAAAAGTTCAGGTAAACTCGGGTAAAATATATATTTTGCCTTGGCGCTGGAGATTCAGCAATTTTAGTAGGCCACCCAGTTATTCCATGGACAAATTTGGGTACTGTGCAAAGTATAAATATTATATACTGCAGAAGAAGGATGAGTTGTAAATGTTAATCCGAGCATAGCTATGCATACACACAGGGCTAGTACTGGAAGTGTCTGTCAGTATCTATCAAGAAGTTGTCACCAAAGCAGGTGATAAGCCAGGAATGGCTTTTCGCCACTGAGAGGTTTTTAAATGCATAGAGAGTCATCACATTTTTTAAGCGTGACACCTAGAGTATCAGAGGGGATGCTTTCTCCTTGGAAAATGTAAATCTTTCATAATATTTGCTTTAAGAGCATATTTGTCTGTATTAAGATGTAGAAACTGAATATTGATCATTGTTGTTTTCTAGATATATTAATGTATAAAACTATATAATAATAATAATAATAATAATTAATAAATCTTTGGAAAGACTTTGTCGCTCAATTTGTAAAAACAAAAATTAAGCTTGTAATAATACACTTAGACATTTAAGTTTCATTATGGACAATGGAAGTCTATGGGACAAGGCAATCCAGAGGGTTTAAATGAGAATTGTACAGCTCGTATTTTTGTTAAAACACTTATTCTTCAGTATAACATTTTTTATTTCAGCTGTTAAGGAAATAGCATCCCCAGTGGTGGTACCACTAGACAAATTAACTTCTGGTTATGCATGATGACATTGCAGTTATTATATATTTTTTTCTGTGTAAAAAGTCCCTTTACAGGTTTACTGGACTTTCAGTATCAATATCTAGAGAGCAGGTTGGACAATTCAATGACTGTATTTACGCATAATAAAATTGAATGATTTGCTGAAATTAAATGAAAATTCATTTTTCTCAAGATTCAATATCATTGTAATCATAGTACAGATAGTCAGATGTAAGTTCATACTGGAAGTGTAAATGTAAAAAATAAAGTTCACTAGCATATGGAAATAATAATAATAATAAACAATAAAAAGATTCAAAAATAAGAGTTGATTTTAGCCTATATTTTGTGCCTTTTCCAAAACAACAGCACATTTGTAGGCCCTTCTCCGCAGGTTATTTTAACTGAGTTAATGATGTGTGAACAGTGATTGTGCCCCATGGTCCAGCAGCGCCACTCTCACACCATCCTCTAACAGTAGTAGGTCATTTTAATCACAAGATGTGACGCTCCACTAACAGCCTCACATTTCACACCCCACACAGGAAAAAGGTTTGACAGCTTTATTTGGATTCCCATTCTGCCTGAGCACTAAAAATTCTGAGCAGTGCAGAAAAGCTGTGCTATGTATATTCTGTTCTAAAGGGATAGTTTAGCTAGTTGTTCCAAACCCATATGACATTATTTCTTTCGTGGAACAAAAAAGGAGATGTTCATTCACTTTCAGTGTATGGGAAAATATGCAATGAATGTGTATGGTGACTGAGGCTACATTCTTTTGTATTCCATGGATGAATGAAAGTCATTTGGGTTTGGAACAACATGAGAACGAGTAAATGGCAGAATTTATTATTTTAGTTGAATTATACCTCTAACACACAGAGACACCAAAGAAGCCATTTTTTGTCTCCACTTTGTTTAAATGTGTATATTTGTTTGCACTCTAGCTCAGCTGGTGGAATGGCACTCTGATGGTCCTTTTGATGTAATTCATATCTTAATGTGTTTCTATTTGCTAATGATTGGGGGGGGGGGGGGGGGGGGGGGGGGTTTAATAACTCTCCTCTTTAGTGCTGATGATTACTAGTCATATAGTTCACATTCATTTTCAGCTCCCACTACCTGGTACAACGCGACAGTGTAGTACTGAATGAACAAAGAGAGCAGATTTTTATTTTAGTTTATTTTTGTATAAAATGTATTTCAAATGATATATATAAGGCATTATACATTTTCAGTTATCCATGCCATTTTTACATGTTACACAAAGACTTGTTTTCTCTAGCAGTGGTTTGTGTGTTGGTTTTAATCACCTAATTCAAAACTGTATTAAATGACAAATATTTTTTGTTTATTCTATTCTTTAAGCTAAAATTCCAGTTTCATCATATTTCTGTAACAGCTGGATAAATAAGGGAACACAATAAAACCACACTGAGAAAACATTCATATTCAGTCATCATAACTTTTAATATGGATAAATGGATAGATTCGTCCTAAATCAAAAAGAAAGTCCTTATGGGTACATTGAAAATTGTTTTTGTTTTTTTAATTGCAAACTTTGGCTGGGCATAAGGGAAGTGATGAATCTCATGCAGCTCTAAAGTCTTTCCTCAAACCACAAATTAATCAACGCTGCATTAATCTGCACTCCCAGCACACCGTCTGTGTTACAGTTGCTGCTTGCGATGAGGTTTTACTCTTTCTTTTTGGCAGAAAGCCAGACAGAGAAATGTGTCCTTCCTTCAACTGACAGCAATAGAGCTGACTTAGAACTGTCAAAGGAACTTTACATAACAGGCCAACGATGAATCAAGTAATAGCTTAGGGTTCTTTTTAACTTTAAAGAGATAGTTTACCCAAAAATTTTAATTCTCTCATCATTAACTTACCCTCAAGCCATCCCAGATGTGTACGGCTTTCTATCTTCAGTAGAACACTGTGATGTGGAGGAGGGCATGGACGGGCCTTGAGGACACATGGCCGGCACTGAACCAGGTGATCAGTGGGAGAACGAGATAAAGGGGAGCTGGAGACGCCAGTTTGAGAGAGAGAGAGAGATGCACTCGGCCGCGCTGCATGAGTCTGTGTTTGTTTATGTTTTATGTTGTTTAAAGTTCTTTTATATCATTAAACTTTACGTTGACTGGTCAGCCGGTTCCTGCCGCCTCCTTGCCTGTCCTTGAACTGTTACAGTGTTGCCAAAACCTGGAAGGCAGGAGCGATGCGCTGTCATGGAGTCCTCCCCGCTGCCATCCGCCAGGGGAGCAGCTGCAGACGTCTGCCTGGGGGTCGCTGTTGGCCACCAAAGAAGGAGATATGAACATAGTATATTTTTTAATTAACATTAACCAAGATGAATGCTGTAAAAATGATTGCTCATTGTAAGTTCTTGATCCTGGTCCTGGTTGTCACCAATACACTGTACCAGCTTCTCTGGCGAAATCGTCCAACAGAGTGTAAAGTTCAAAGAGCAGTGCCCAAGAAGACATGGTCAAAACAAATTGAAGAATACCTGAAAAACCGGCAATCCACCCTCTGTGATGCCAAGGTCATTGCCATGGAACGAAAAGCATGGGATAGCGTTCTGAGCGAAGTTCGAAATCCAGTGGCATCCACAGTAGCGTTTGGGCTCCGGAGGATATCCTGTCCTATCGTTGACTAGGGAGCAAAGAAGAAGAAAAGAAGTTCTTGATACCTCATGCATTAACTATGTGTTAATGAATGCAACTTGCACAGTATTCAGTAGCAAGTAGAAAGTTATATTTTATTCCAAACTCACTGCATCCTAGTTGTTGGGACATGGGGCAGACAAGGTCACTTCCTTTAATTTCAGAGTTCTTTACTGACTGGCAATTTACACAAGTATTATTTCTTTTTCTTCTGCTCCAAATTTACTTCTAACGTACTTCTCTGTCTGCTCGTATGAATGTAACACATCATAAGAAAGTGTTTCACCGCTGTTCAAATGCACTTTGAATCACATCATTTATATGTATAAATGTTTTCCATCTGAAAGGACTAAATATTAAATGAAATAAAGGACAAAGTAATCTCTTCATTAATTAAAATACTTTTTGGAATGTAACTGTATTCTAATTACCAATGATTAAAATTGTAACTGTTGTGGAATACAGTTACTAATATTTTGTATTTTAAATACGTAATACATAAACCGTAATACGTAAATGAAATACCATACGTAAACGTATTCTGTTACTCCCCAACCCTGCAGACAGGGACATCAATCACTTGGAAAGTGGGGCTCAATGAGAAATAGAAGTGCAGGAATTCTCTTCGTTTGATCTGTCCATAATCCTTAATATCATTCAGGGAAAAGCTGGTGGACTGACAGAATCTGTGTGCTGAATGTTCATACATTATTCATGACATTTGCCTTAAAGCAGGGGAAATTAAAAGAGCATGCCACAAAGTTTAAGACTAAAGGTTAAAGTTAATTTGTTTTGTGATGTCCCAGGTGAGCCCTCCATTGCTGTTGTTGATCTAGCGAGTTGAAATTAAAGTTTGATCCATGGACACCCAAAGGGTAATGCAAGACATGAATATTTCCCTCCCAACCTCCACATTGACGCTCTACGAGCAATCATTTCTCTCTATTAGACCACCACCGCACATAAAGGTTGGAAATTAGAAACAGAGAGGTAGCAATTGTTTTGGCCCCTGTCACAATGAAGCATAATTCCTTTGAGTACAAGAGAATGATCTGCTGTATAAGCTAGAATTCCACAAATGTCAGTGATTTTTGTTTATTACGATTAAATGAGAAACAACAACATAAAATGTGAAAATGTGCAATTGTTAACTTCAAAGTTAACTCAAATCTGAAAATATTGTCATTATTTATTCCACCTCATGTTGTTCTAACTCCATATGATATTATTTCTGAAGAATATTTCTGAAGATTTTAAGCAGTTCTTGACAGTCCATAGAGAATGTCTGTCAAGCTTAAAAAAAACACACACACACCATAAAATCACCCATAAAGCAGTCCATATGACTTTTGCACAATCTTCTGAAGGCATATGGCAGCTTTGTGTGATGGAAAGACCATAAAGTGAAGTTGTTATTCACTGAAAACCTTCCCAACACTCAAAACAAATACCATACCTCTTAAAAGCTTCAGCATAGGGGATGGTTTTCAGGGATTTTTCTTCCAAAATTATCCTTTTGCGTTTCATGGAAAAACAACAATACACAGGTTTGAACTTACATTAGTAGTGAGTAAATAATGACAGGATTTTCATTTGTGGGTGTACTGTTCCTTTAAAATGTAGTTTTGTTGATGTAACATAATATTGCAGTTGATCAGTTTATATAAAATTACTTTTCTGACTTTCTATTGAATCAGTTACCACACTTTTGTTTTTCCAGATCTCATGACAAGATTGCAAAATTACATTACATAGTTTATTACACATATCGCAGCTGTTCCAAGGTTTAATATCCATTGTGTGGTGCTCACAGCGTGCAGAGTTCACCAGATTTGGGATTTTTAGGGTTAATGCTCTATTGAGTCCTGACATTTTTCTTTAGGTTACCACACAAAACAGTGATCAACGTTTCCAATGGAAAGTCCATGAATAAATAAATAAATAAATACAATAAAATTGTTGGTTACATTGAGTTGTTTACAAATAAGTAAGTGAATGGGGCCAGTCAATAAACATTCAAATTAACATTTTCAAATGAAAAGCCACAACACATAAACAGTATATGTTGCCAGGTCACCATTTTTCTTTAGGTTTCCTGACAAAACAGTGATCGAAATATCCAATAGAAAGAAATGAATGATTATTGGATGCATCCGAGAGATGGATCATATAGTATAAGAGCACACTGTGGGCAAAACTCAAAATGTTTAGAGCGTGTGCTGTTATCATGGTCTAATACATCACCTCCACCTTTCTGCATCTGTTGCCATAGTAAACCCATTCTCCCTTCAACCAAAACACGTGCAAACTCAAGAGCTTTCCACTTTTACGGTAAGCTTCAGCGGTCTCTATGGCAATGCCAGTTAGAAGGCTGCTTTGATACTTTGAGTTATGTGCAGTAACTGCATAAAACAATGGCTGTGTTAAACATTGTAATCAGTGAAAATGGAGCACTAATTGCTCACAAAGTCAGCTCCCATATCTCTTGCAAACACAAAGCCACTGCAAACACAGCAGTGTAGATTCCTGGTTTAACATACTGACACGGTCTGCAAGGAACATATTGCAATGGCATTTTACCTGTCTAGAATCAGAATAAGCTCAGAGTTAGACTTTTTAATTTTTTTTACCGAAGACAATATCTGCCAATTAAAGAAATAGTTCACCCAAAAATAAAAAATAATGTCATTAGTTACTCACCCCCATGTTGTTCCTAACCTGTATGTTGTTGTTGTTGTTTTCTATGAAACACAAAATAAGAATATTTGAAGATTCTTCACAAAGAAGTTTTTTATTCAGTGACATTTTATAGTAGCCACAAACGTAGAGCTCCTAAAAGGAAAAAAACAACTATAAAATTGGTCCACACAATTTATATTCCAGTATATTCCAAGTCTTCTGAAGCAGTACAATAGCTTTGTGTGAGAAACAGACTGAAATTTAAGTCATTATTCACTAAATATCTTCCCCTCTTCTACAGCTCACCAAACTCATTCTTAAAGGGGTAGTTCACCCAAAAATGGTAAATCATGTGCCAAGGAGACAGCAGATGGCAAAATTTATAGTTAAAATGGAGTTACAAATTGGTCTGTTCTCAGCCCAAAACTGATCATAAAGCTTCAGAAGAAGGATTAAACCACTTGAGTCATATGGATTACCTTTATGCTGCCTTTATGTCCTATTTGGAGCTTGGAGGATTTGGACCGCCTTGGATTTGCATTGTATGGATATTAACACATCAGATCTCCTTAAAAAAAAAAAAAAAAAAAACCTGGAAATGTTTTACAATACGGTTACATTTGTTAACATCAGTAAGTGCATTAGGCATCATAAACAAGCAATGAACAATATATTTTTTTACAGTATTTATTCATCTTAGTTAATGTTAGTTAATAAAAATATAATTGTTAATTGTAAGTTCATAGTGCATTAACTAATGCTAACAAATACATATTCTGATATTAAGATATGAAATAAATTATAATAAATGCAGTATTGTTCATTGTTTTTCCTTTCCTTTCCTTTTTCCTTTCATCAATTTTCCTTTGTGTTTCATAGAAGAAATTCACTCGAGTTTGAGAAAGCATAAGGGTAAGTCAATGATGTGAGAATTAACATTTTTGAGTTACTGTTCCATTAATCCTGCACAGTCGAACTTGCTCATATCGTTCAGTTTTCCCACATGTAAAAACCCAGTATTGTACTATCAGTGATGTCAAAGCAAGCATGATGCAGCAATGTGGTATTTTTAAACCTGAACAGGGACACAAATGAGATTTCAAGGCTGGCAGAGGGGAAGATTATCAGTGAATAACAACTTTGTCACACAAAGCTATCATTCTGCCTCAGGAAAATTGAGCATGAGTCATATGGACAACTTTCATGGTGCTTTTAGGAGCTTGACTGACATGTTCCCTGCAATTAAATGTTTTGTCTCAAAAAGAGCTTGAAAAAAAATTATCCTTATGTATTCCACAGAAAAAATAACAGCATACATTTTTATAATGACATGCGGGTAACTAAATAATGATGACAGACTTTTAATTTTTTGGGTGAACTATAGCTATATACCTCACTCTTAGCAAAACAAAGACAAGTAAACTAACACCTATAAAGACGAAAAACCCAACGAGTCTCTCATTTTCATTTACTTTGACTAGAAGGATCAAACCATCCCTTTCCAACTCAATTAATCCGAAATGAATCCAAAATCAAAGGTGACACTAAAAGTGTCATAGCACCTCAATGCACAGTTCTGCAGCATAATTGGAGGCAACTTAACCAACTAGACTACACATAAAGTCGTGCGAGTCTTCAATGCCTCGCCTGAAAGAAAACATACAAGACTGATGGTGGAGACAGAGCGTGGTGATGCATTCACCACATTCAAAGAGTGTTTTAGAGTTCGCCTTGAACACACGTCAAGACCTTGTTTGAGAATGTTTTGTCGCATTAGTGTTAGAAGGTCAAGGAAATGATCAAATTCACTCTGAAAAATGATGTTCCAAAAAGGAGTCTATTTCACTTGTGTATGGATTAGTAAACCCCAGCATATGCAAAACAAACCCCTCTGTAGCCAGCTATGGATGTGAGACACAAGCAAGTGATCTCATTTAGAGATACTTCAGCCTGATTTACCATTGATTACAAAAGATGTGACATACCTTCAGAAAAGATCTGATGTTTTGCTCTGTTTGCCACTGGCAAACAGATGTGAAAAACATCATTATAAATTTGGCCTCAGTTCAGGGGTCATTTTGGATTGTTACATTCTTGTTCATGCAGTCATTGGTACAATTCATTATTTACTGCTGCAATGGCAGATTATTCCTTTAATCATTGAAAATAGCTGGACAACAATAATGAAGGACAGTTATGATACAGGCATTGAGGTGTTTAAACGTTCTGCCACAGTAAAAGTTTGTTCCGAGCAATGGGTAGTAATTTAACAATGGCACTCTGATAGTGAAATCTTAATAATATTAACAATGGCCTTTTTCATGCTGTAGCTCTTCACAGTATGTAATGATCTACAAGTGGCCAGCCACAGCTAAGAGAGGTACGTACAGATATAGCCATTTTTTATGTCCCAAAAATAAAATGTAGCATCTGACAGTTATTCTTTTGTTTCTGTGCATATCTGAGATGAAAAATGAATTTCTACATTGCGAAGACCTAATCAAATTATTCAAACAGATTCTGTAAACATTCAAACAATGAAAATAGTCTTTGACATTGCATAAATACATGAAAAACAGTCTCCCTTTGTAAACAGAAAGGACAATCTTGTGTGACCTGTGAATTTAAAACAGAGACAAAGTAATTAACTGCTAATATGCCATGCAAGATTCTCCAAACTTTTTGGTCAACGGTTATTTGTATAAAGCTTTCCACTCTGTCCTAACATCTTGGTTTAATCCCAAGACATTATGCCAGGGTTTGTCAAACTGCAGTTTCAACTTTTCTTTATTCAGCACCGTTACAAAATACCTATACATCAGTTTGTTCAGATGAACCTTTTCATGAGTAGGGTCTAAATTCCTCTGCAGAGTTATTTTTGCATGTGACACTGCACAGTCGGTAGAGGGGGCAGAGTGTAGACAAGATTTTTTTTTTTACTTTTTACTTTTTAGATTTCTTGTCTTAAAAAATACTGTGTATAATAGAGTAAACATGTGAACAAATGGGGTATGTCTGCTGTACATTTTTTTTATAGCAGTAAAAAACAAATGAGCAAATAATATCAGCAGTCCAGTTTGCCTATGCACTGTTTGATATCTACATTATGTATGTGTGTGTGTGTGTGTGTGTGTGTGTGTGTGTGTGTGTGACAAGTGGTAATGCAAACAGACTTGGCTGCATACATCAGATAATCACGCTCCCTCAGCATGTTTTCACTGTGAGTATACAAGTATTAAACTGTTATCGTTGTGCTTTTGTGAAAGTTTGGCTGTCTGTTTCAGAAAACAAATATATTATATGTCTGCAAAGACTGTTTGAGTTGCTGTTTGTATGACTGAAAAGCGCATCTGCACCTAATCGCCAGACATGTCTGTGCATGGGAAGATTGTGCTTAGATATGTTGGCTGTGCATATGCAAGCTGTGAACTGTTATCGTGTTACTTTGGTGACAATTTAATTGTTTGTTACATAAAATAAACATATTATGTGCTTGAAAAGACTCTTTGATTAGCTGTTTGTTTGATGAGTGACAACCGCTACTAATGTAAACAAATCGCAGCGCATATGGAAAATCGCGTTTGATGTGACTGTGTATAAGAGCTGTAAACTTTTATTGTGGTACTTTGGTGACAAGTTTGATGTATGTATATATATATATATAAACTTATTCTATGGTTTTAAAGACTGTATGAGTAACTGTTTGAGCAAATATAAATCACAGACTCTTGACCAGCGCAGCCTGTGTCGGCGCAAAAGTCGATTTGAATCTGGCAGCTTGTAATGTATCTGTCTGTTTCAGAAACACATATGTGTGACGCTACTCTGTGGGCCTCAGTTATTAACCATCTCATATGTGTGACGTTACTTGTGAAATGTTAAAGTTCATGTCATTATACCCCAAGGAAGCACCTTAAACAACAAGCTCAAGCTTTGGAAATGGATCAGTCACATTTGGGATTGCTCTCCCATCACTATACACTTTTAGCTAAATATATTCCTCTGCTGTGAGGGCTGATCTCCAGCGATCCATCACCTGACCCATCACACACATAGATCGCAGTCCTACATATATGTGTTGCTATGTCAACAACATGAGAGAAATCTGATCCAGACAACTCAACCAGGAAGAGTATTGTTGTTATTCCAGATTTACATAGCTGGAGAGTGAGTGCAGAAGTAACTCCAATAGTAATGTCCAGCCGCGCCCCATTAATCAGAGGCTTCCCCAACAGCCAATGTAGGGAGGCAGCACAGTATTTCCTCTGGTCATTAAATAGACTCTGTACTTTAAACATTCCACAATAAAAGTTGGGTAGCCTAGAGGTATCAAGCTTTTTGGGGTCCATTAAAAACAAACATCTGTCCAAACCCAAAGCCCTCATGGTATGTAATATCCTGCAAGCCACAGGCTTGTTAGATTCTGTGGGCCTGTAATAAGCCTCTTGATGAACTGGAAATGAAAATCAGCAACTCTGCTGAACAAGCTCTCAACAGTATCTCTCTCTATTGTCCATGAACAAGAAATGCACAGTTTTGGACCATCTTGCTGTTGACATTTCTTAAGTCACTTTGGCATTCCTACAGCTTAAACCACTATAGTTGAAAAGCCCACCTTACGAAAGAAAGAAAGAAAGAAAGAAAGAAAGAAAGAAGCATAGAAAGAAATACAGCACATTCAGAAAGTATTCAGACCCCTTCATTTTTATTAACATTTTGTTATGTTGCTTATGCTAAAATGCTTTAAATTATTATTTTTTTCACATCAATCTTCTCCATAGCCCATAATGACAAAGCAAAATTCAGAGTTTGATAACTGAAAAATTTATTAAGAAGAGAAAGCTGAAATATCACATTGACATAAGCATTCAGACCCTTAACTCAGTACTTGGTTGAAGCACCTTTGGCAGCGATTGCAGCCTCATGTCTTTTTGGGTATGATGTGACAAAATTGGCACACCATTCTTCTCTGACATTCACAGAGTTGTCCCTGAACCACTCTTGCGTTGTCTTAGCTGTGTGCTTCGGGTCAATTTCTTATGCCCAGTCTGAGGTCCTGAGGTCCCCCAGTCCCTGCTGCTGAGAAACACCCCCACAGCATGATGCTACCACCACCATGCTTCGCCAATGGGATGGTATTCTTCAGGTGATTAGCGGTGCCAAGTTTCCTCTAGACATGACACTTGGATTTAAGGCCAGACAGTTCAGACTTCATTTCATCAGACCAGAGAATCTTATTTCTCACAGATTATTTGTGGCTTGCACTGAGGAGAGGCTTCTGTCTGGCCACTCTGCCATAAAGCCCAGATCGTTGGAGCGTTGCAGTGATGGATGTCCTTCTGCATGTTTCTCCCATCTCCACACATGATCTCTGGAACTCAACCAGAGTGACCATTGGGTTCTTGGTCACCTCTGTTACCAAGGACCTTCTCCCCCAATTGCTCAGTCTGGCCGGGTGGCCAGCTCTAGGAAAAGTCCTGGTTGTTCCAAACTGTGCTCTTGGGAACCTTTAATGCAACCAATATTTTCTGAAGCCTTCCACAGATCTGTGTCTTAGGTTTGCCCTAAGACCAGAGGTGAGAAGGACCATAAAAATTCTTCAAGACCTCTAAAAGCAGCATTAACTTACCATGTGGCAAAAGCTGAAACATAGAAGCAACAAAGACAAATATTTACACACAAACGTTTACTCCTAACATGGACACCAACTGCAACACATCCACACCATGTTTGTTCACAGAACTGTTTATGTAAATCCAGTTGTTCACTACATAACTATGGTGGTATAAATTAATGCATGTGTAATATGTAATCTTTCAATATCATGTTTGGTCTCTATATCTTCAGATAAATGTATTTTGAAGAGGTTTGGAAAAGGAACAATGCTTCAATAAAACTTTAAAACATTGTTCTAACTATGAACGTTATAATATGCAAATGTTCCATACAGAGAAGGGAGGATGAGCCACACTGTTTGGGACCCCTCTGATGTCAGAAGCCAATCGTAACCCTGAAACATGAAGCCCCAAACTGAAATCTGCTTCTCATCAGGAAGGTATAAAACTATCCTCCGGATGACCACACCTTGGTTCTGAGTTCCCGACTGTTTGAGTTCGGGAGCACACAGAATATTAATCAACTTTCTGAATCTCTGGGGGCCTGGGCAGCTCAGTGAGTATTGATGCTGACTACCACCCCTGTCGCAAGTTCGAATCCAAGGGTGCTGAGTGACTCCAGCCAGGTCTCTCCTAAGCAAGAGTGGTAGGAGATGTAACAATTCAAACCATCGAACATGCTAAGTCTCCACTTCACAGAGAGAGAGAGGATATCAGATCACCCAACATTCTCAGTGTTCATCCGAGAGAAAGTAGAAGATTGACCAAGAACCAAGTCTCACTACAAGAGACTTTTGCAACAGCAAGTTTGGAATCCCTATACCAGGGAGATAACTAAAGTTTTGTGCATCGGTTGTAGACTTCAGGACAAAAGTTGCTAAATCTTGTGCCTTACATTTGTGTATATTTGTGGTTTTTCCAAAGGCAATGTTTATCATGTGTGCTCCCTAACAAATAATTTTGCAAGACTATGTGAGCGGCTGATCAGGCAAGTGAAATTTCACACATGCCAAATGTGATTACGATCAAATGTTTTCTGCTAACATTAATGAGTGTGCATTAATTTGCACCGTGGCTTTCAGTAGCCTGTGTGAGGTGAGGCAGTGTGAACATAGCCAAATATCCATATTTTGGGTGTGTGGGTGTGAAGGACAAGAGGTGGAGAATTTGTCTCTAGGCTTATAAACCACAGTGAGTTTTGAGGGGAGGGAGAGTGCCACTGCAGTGAATGCTGCAGTGAATATAGCTAGTAAGAGTATTTTACTGAACAAAGAAACACAATAGTTGGATACTTTGCATGGAGTGAATCTTGCTTACCAGACTCTTAGTATAGCTTAGGGGTTAAAGATCTGTGCTGGTAACCAAAAGGTTGCAAGTTCTAACCTGGCAATTGGTATTAATACATGTAATTAGTAATCATTTATTAAACATTGGTGTCTTTTATCTTTGTAATAATCACAAGAAGCTGTGCATTACAGTGGCATTTTGTACTTAAAAACACTCCTTAACCTGAGGTAAGATCCCAGTAATCAGTAAGCAGAGCTCAGCTTTAACTGTCAATCACAGCTGAACCATAGAATGACATCATGGCAGAACCATCATTGTACAGCATCAAGGGCCATGAGCATGTCTAGAACTATATTATCCTTCTAAAGGCAGCGGGGATTAAGCCAATTAATGTAAATATAACTTGACATGTTAACTGCTACACTTTACAGTTTGAAGGAGCACCTTATGTTAATTATATTGATATTTATTCTATAATTATATTGAGGTGCAATCTTTTTTTTTTTTCAATGGTCTGAATGTTCTTTTTTCTTTCCTTCAGACTCCACATGAGTGTTTGACAGGAACGGGGAAAAGCCATCTTATTCATTTATAAAACATCAGTGCTAATGATTGAACACAAGTATTTGATGAACTAGCTCTGTTCCCAATAGTGTGCTGCAGGGGTGCCAGAACCAGACTTTTTATCTTACAATTGTGACTTTATATTTCACGACTGCATGTCCAAATTACATATAGACTGCATGTAATATATAGTGTTTTACCGTTAGCTACATATCCACAACAAATGTGACACGATCCATCATTTGAGTTGGATTTTAGTCTTAGCTTTCAAATAGTACATTTTATTAGATGCTCTTTAATGCCTATTCTATCTGTGTCACCATAAACGTTACTTTTTAAAGTATTAAATTAATTCAGTTATGCATATCAAGATATGTACAATTGCTGTATTTTTATAAAAGCAATATATAGAGCAGCCATACTTGTAATAGATTGCATTTGTGAGATGTAAACTTGTGCTATGAAAAATAGTTAGAATTACCTTTTTTATTTCCCTTATTATACAGGGTCTGGCTTTTATAAAATGCATTACTACAAGTTTAGTAAAAAAAAAATATTCAAGGCGAGAGTAAAATGTAAAGATAAAAAGATATAAATTGATCAATTGTCACACATTATACATACATTTCTGCATATATACAGTGAAATTATTTATTTTTCACATATCTTAGCTAAGCTGGGGTCAGAGTGCAGGGTCAGCCATGATTCAGCGCCCCTGAAGCAGATAGGATCAAGGGCCTTGCTCAAGGGTCACACAGTGGTGTCTTGGCAGTGCTGGGGCTTGAACCTCCGACCTTCTGGTCAGTAACCCAGAGCCTTAACCGCTGAGCCACCACTGCCCTTAATTGCAACATGCAAGCACTGCAGTTCAGTTCTGCAGCAGAAACTCTGAGTGCGTTTACATGCACAGTCTTACACATTATGCTTAATAACCCAACAATAAGCCACCACGTAAATGCCTCAAACTGTGTCCTTACTGGCTTATCCAATGTGCACAAGTGTTGTGAGCATGCCTGTATAAGTTTTTACGTCGAAAGCAGAGAATAATCAGATGATTTCAAATTTACGTTGCCGTTTTTTTTAATAAGCACGTTTTTGTTGGTGCCGTGTGAAAGCACATTGCGACTATGCTGTTATAATTTGGCAGTTTGCATCAAAAGCACTTTTGCAATAATAGGGTTTTCTATGTAAATCTATGCTAGATGGATGTCTTTGACCCTCACGCCATGTCTCGCTGTTTTTCCAGAGACTCGCACATGAGCGATGCGCAAGACACCTGCATTCTGTTCCATCTGTTGCACTGTGTCTTGCTTTTTTAAAACGTGTTCAGTCTCATTAGGTCCTTGCGCTTTTGTTTGCTTACATGCTGCTTGAGTGTGCAATGTGAAACAAGCCTTTCTGTCCCAGCTTTCAAAATTCTCCATGAGATACTTGACCATGGAGTGTGTTTTATTAAAGGTGACACTCCATGAATATTAATACAATGGTGAGGATGTGACTTTGGCAGAACCAAAGTGGGAGAGAAATCCAAGAGCAGGAAAAGGCAGATAAAACATGGGATGTATAACATGGTGCCAGGCCACATTCAGTACCAGGAACAGATAGAGGCCGGACCGTCACACCCTCCCATTCATCCCGATTAACATCCACGCGCCTTCCCTGTCCTTTTATCAGGCTCTACCTGTCACCTCTGTTGATTACACCGGGCTCGGAATGCAAATGCATTCCATATTTGGAATGCTGATTGAATCTATATGTTAGCAGCTGAAACATTACAGTGCTTTTGTTATTAAGTAATGCAGCGTAAGCAGTGTGTCTTTTCATGAGTCTCTGGGACCTCAATAAATCCACCACACTAAATCAGCTCTATTACATTAGCTATTTATGAAGCCAATCTTTTATCTGGAGACTGCAGGGATCGACTGAACTCTTCCAATTTTACACCTACCTTCTCTGATCATGTGACGAAATTGACCATCTCAATTATCTGCCTAAAATCTATTTGTGTAATTAGTTGGCCATGTAAGAATGTTTTAATTCAATGTGACCTAATTGTGTGATTTCTGGGTTACTTGAACACTGCCTTTATTAATGGGCATAAATTATTAGAAATTATTGTTAACTATCATTGTGGAATTCAGGTTATGGCGCTGAGTGGTAAACTTCCTACATCGAACTACAAAATAAACAGTAACATGATTTGATATGGTAACCGTTAACACTGTGCGTGTCTGTGTGAATGGGTGTATATGTGTGTGTGTGTGTGTAAGGACAGAAGGAGGGCACAAAATGGCGGACGTGGCTCTTGTTGAGTGTAAGTCACGTGAGGTTTCCGGCCAGAGAATGTGGCCGCAAATGTGGGCGGAGAGACTGGTTAATGGCGTATGCCTGTTTAACGCATGTCCCCACTAGTACGATAACTTAGAGACAAAGCTGGGCTCTATCGCCAAGTTATCTGCTTGCCAAATGTGTGTGTGGGTATGTTTGTGAGGGGTCGTGCATGTGTGTGTGGTTGGTACAAGAGAGAGAGAACAGAGTGATGGCAACAAAGCCAATTTTAGCAATCATAGGAGAGAAGGCAACCGTTACCATCACTGGTTCTTTAATGGATAAACTCAGTGTGCCTGTCTCACCAGCAATGGCAGAAATGCACAAACAGCCCAACGTGGTTGGATGACAGCACAGTAAATCTCATTTGTGGTAACAGTAAGTTACAATAATACATTGAGTATTATTAGCAGCAATGAGCAGACTCGGCGGTTCATAAACTGTACAAGCAATAGCCTTGATACGCAAGAATAACACACTATAATAATCTATCTCCTCCCAGATGTAAACCTCTTATTTGAGTTGCATGAGGACGTGGCTAGAATGTGTGTTCGTCGTTTCACTTCGACACGGTTACTCAAATCTCGGGGGATGATGGGAATCCATTTCCTTACTCTGTCAGCGGGTGCTACGGTGGCTGATTCTCTGAGAAATGTCGACTCAGTTGAAGAAGGAAGAGAAATCTTCTTTCTTCACTTCTGCAGACAAAAGGGTGAGATGCGGATTGCTCAGTGGTCTCCTTCAGACCTGTTAGCGGAACCTAACAGACCTGGAACACAGAGAAATCTCGGCTTGTCCTGCGAGATGGAGATTGTATGGCCAAAGTTCAGGTTCGTACGTTACTTCCTTGGGAAACGGGGCTACACCTGGGAGCAGTGGGGATGCAACTAGACCTGGCTCCTACAGTCTCTGGAGGCAAAGCATAGGAGAAATCTCTGGGGTTTTATACACTCGAAGACATCATGGTTGAGGGATGAGTTCTGTCGTGCGTTTCATCCAATAGGTGTCAAGAGTTTGATCCTTCAGAATTTTACACCTAGGTGTAAAGTGAGTAAGGCTTGATGGGATCTTTAGTCTGTTTTGGACCCCTTTGTTTGATTTTGGTGCTGTTTGTGCTATCACGCTTTGAGTGTTCCTACAGGCCGCAGTCAGGCTTTATGACTGTATGTAGCCTGCCTTTATCTCCTATCTGAGTACATGAGGCCCAACAACATGATCCTCTTAAAATAAATAGTGTATTTAGGCCATTTTATAGGTCCTTATATAGTTCTGTTTATTCAGATGATACGGGTATGCAGAACTTTTTTAATCAAGTTGAAATTCCTAAACTTTCAAATGAATGTAGGGAGAGCCTTGAATTGGACTTGTCAAAAGAAAAAATATTAAACGCTATAGGGAATATGAAAGCTGGCCGAGTGTCAGGACCAGATGGGATACTTATAGATTTTTATAGGAAATTTAAACAGAAATAATGTTCAATGATTCATATGGACAGGGTGGATTGTGTGTTCGTTGTTTCACTCCGACACGGTTACTCAAATCTCGGGGGATGATGGGAATCCATTTCCTTACTCTGTCAGCGGGTGCTACGGTCAGGGTGGATCCTCCATCTTTAAGAATAATTATGCTACACCTTAAACATAAGCCGAATACAAAGTGTGAATCATATCACCCAATTTCATTGTTAAATTCAGGCACAAAAATACTTAGCAACAGTGGCAGACTGGCCATAGGGAGAACTTGGACATTTCCCGGTGGTCCAGCTGTGAAACAGGGCAGAACATTCAAGAGAATTAGCCTTGGCCCTTGGCATATAACACATTATATTTCCTTATATGCAGACAATATTATTTGATTTCTTACAGACTTAAACAAATCTATTCCAGATCTCCTCCATCTGATTAAAAGATTTGGAGCTTTTTCGGGATGTAAAATAAATCAGGCTAAATGCTCTATTTTGTTTCTTAAATATTCATATTTAGCAACAGATCTGAAAGTTTAAGGACTTCAACATCTGCCTGATGCTGAGGAAATTTTGTCAATCAACTACAACACTTTAATAAACTCTGTTTCTAAGTCTACTGATAGATTTTCAGCCCCACCAATCTCACTAATAGGCCAAATTAATATTTTAAAGTTGAATATATTGCAGAAAGTACAAAATATTCCCTTGAATTGGACTTGTCAAAGGAAAAAATATTAAACGTTATAGGAAATATGAAATGAAACCCTTGAATGTTTGGAATAACAAACATCCAAGGGTGCAAACAACTTTATTATAGCTTCCATATGATAGCGGTGGCTTGAAACTCCCAAATATTCAGTGGTATTATTGGGCATCTCAATGTTTTAGCTGATTTTCTTCCGATATTGATAGAAATGGAAAATTCTCTATTAGACTCTGAGCTTCCTTTCAGTCTATACCTTTATTCTGCCAAAACTATAATTCTGAAAAAACATGTCAGTTCATTATAACACAATTCCATTGTACTGAATATTACACATGTATGGATGTAAATATCCAGGGGGAAAAGATTCTCTATCTATATATAGCACAATACGGGGGAATGACAATTTTATTCTGCGCCGTAGAGACCCAGGTTTTCAGCTTTGGGCTGGGAAAGGATTATGGAAAATTAAAGACTTATACACTGAGGGAATTTTAATGCCATTTGCGGATATATTTGCGGGCAAATTTGAAATTCCTAAAAAAAATTAAATAATTTTTAAATACCTCCAACTCAGAAGTTTCTTACATTCTACCCAATGGCAGAACCTCACGGAACCAGAACCAACTAAACTGGAAAAATGTATGTCAGGGCAGAGGTCACCTTTCCATTCTGTATGACATGTTCAATATATCAGGTTCAATAGAATCAGCTAGGTCTAGATTAACATTGTGGAAACAAGACTTGGATTTACATATAGTTGAAGATACGGTGTAGAGGCCCAAACACAGATGGTTAATAGCAATCTGAAATGATTGCAGAATAAATGGCTGATGCAAACATATATAACTCCAGTTAAATTAAACTAAATAAATTGTAATATTCCAGATAAGTGTGTCAAATGCAATTCTTCAAAAGATACACTAATCCCATTGTAAGTGGGGATGTGAAAAAATAAAAACATTTGGAAGTTAAACAGATGAATTAATTTATGGTTTCTATTAACCTACCCTTAGACACTGGATTATTAATTCTAGTTATCCTGCTAGAAGCCTTCACTACAGTGCAGTGGACACAGATATAATCCCCTTAAGCACCTTGGCAATAGATGGGTATGTGATGGGTATTTCTGCTGAGTCAAAACCAACAGTGCAGCTTTTATGGATCGGCAAGGTGAAAACATGAACAAATGTGCCAAAGGATTTACTAAACCGTCAGATCCAGTCATTCACTCATCTCAACGTCCATTTAGAACACGTTGTTATAAACACCCACCTAGAGAAAAATGTTAGCACTTTTTCACAGCTTTTGGAGTTCTCAGTTTTGCTTAATTAAAGAACCAGCAATTAAGCTAATACTTACTGTTGATATGTTTATTTGAAAATTCCTTAGGATATTTAAAAACAAACAAGGCAATTTTGACTTTACTGTACAGTAAGTGTATAGAGCAATTAATGTAGTTAGCTTAGCTCAGATAATTTGGCCTCTGGAGAATTAGATGAGAAATGTACATATAATTCATATCTGTAGTTCAATAAGTTCATATTAAAATCTTTTAATTGTAGACTTTGGTATCTTAGCAAATCTGGGCACAGTTTCAGATAAAGTTGAGAAAGCTTCCGAAGCTCTAAAGGAGACACATGAGATTACTGGGTTGTCTTTTTCTCAGGTGAAAAATCTGAAAAGCAGGAGACAAATTTAATCTCATTGCATTGCAGACTACCTTAATCTCATTGGTGTCTAGAAAAAGCATTTGATGCATCAACAAGATTTTATTTGTGATAAAGAGTGCATAACATACAGCAGAAGGCTGTGAACTAAACCACTTTGCAGAATTAAAAGAATAAAATTATAATAATAATAAATAAAAAAATATGTCAGATGAGTGATGTGTCCTGTTCAACCACAACACTAGTCACCCAAATCATATCTGCTTTGATTTACTAATTACAAGGAAAACAGAATCCACTATGTGCCTGGCTGGTTGAAACAAGCACAGAGAGCAACAGAAGCACTTTGTAGATAAGCCTTATCAACCATTACATCAGGTATTAGAACTGGAGTACTCAAGGAACACAGGATGTGAGGCGTATTGCAAAGGATGTTCATGACTGATAGGAAAGAAAAATCACAAGTGAGATCTCTTTAATATCTCAATTGTTTCTCCTAGGCAGCAATGAGATTAAATTAAGCGGCAGTGTTTTCTTCGATTTTTCTCCTGGGAAAAATATCCAATTAATCATTCAGAAGAGATCTTTGCAGCCAGTATGTTTACATGTGCAGTTCTACTCAAGCTACAATAGTCGAGCTACAGTCTTACACGAGTCATGACACAATGCATAATCGAAAATGTGAAGGAAGGGCATAAGCCGAGGAAGTATTAAATACATGTTACTTGTCACCTCTGTCTTTTGGAGCAGGCACATAATGTAGATGGCAGTTTGTCTGATTAACATGTAAATATGCTGAACGAAGCCAACCTACATTCGCATTATCTAAGTCTGTTTGTTTGATGTCGCATAAAACAGAGAAGTATGATTTCAGTTGGAATAAGCGTTTACATGACATTTAAAAAAGACTGACTGAAACCAAAAAATGCTTGTTAACGTACTAAAAGTCTCAATGTTCACTCAGATTTGCCATGTAACATTTACATGCATTATAAAAGTTCAAGAATCAATCAGACTAAAACAATAATTCATCTTTTTAAAGGGGACCTATTATGTAAAATTCTCTTTTACATGATGTTTGTACATAAATGTGAGTCTGCAGTGTGTGTACACAACCACCCTACAATGTTAAAAGTCCACCCACTCTTTCTTATATTTCTATTAATAAAAAACAGTGTGTCAGAATTAACAGTTTTCGTTTCTGCTCTAAATTGACGTCATGTTTGAGCAGGCCTCGCCCACAACTGGTGATGGACTCCACCCTATTATTATAGATCCTCCCCTGAGTGATCTACACACAGTCCGCCATTTGTTTCCATGCTGGAGCAGATACAGTGAGAAGAATAATGTCTCACTTCGTAAGCGTCATAAGTGTTTTGTTGTTGGCTGTAAAAGTGAACATAATAGTCTTCATGTACTCCCGGCATCAGAACCACTGAAGACACAGGGGACAAGTTTTGTTTTTGAAACAAATGTGCCCCAAAACATACATAAATGTGTGTATATTTGTGCAAATAATCTTTCAATTGTTTTTATTCTCAAGCATGGATTAGTACCAACTGTTCGTGTTCCAGCTTTCTATGCTGAAGATGCAAGTATTGCACTTCATATTTTGTGAACGTTTGCAAATCGCCTTTCCGAATGTGCTTGTTAGCTGATTCCACGGCCAATGCAGCTAAAGTTACTATTGTCTCTGATTGTATTCATGGAGACCAGATATATATATTCATACATATATGCTGAACTCTGGCATTTACGCTGTCAGTCATATAGGTTCTGATTTGTTGTTGCTGTAGTATCCGAAGCACGAGCTATAAAGGCACAGCCCTCTTCCGGAAAGGGGCGGGGAGCAGCAGCTCATTTGCATTTAAAGAGACACACACACGAAAACAGTCGAGTCTGGTTTTTTTCTCTTTTGAATAACATGCACATATGATTTGTTCATAATGAGTTTATAGTAATAAGCAAATAAGGACATTTTTGATTTCATGATAACAATAATAATATAATAATAGCATGAAAACAGAGAACTCAATTAAGTTTCCTGAACTGTGAAAGAGCAAGCTTTGAGCAATAAAACTTTCCTGAGAGACCTGAAAAGCATCCTATAATTTCCTATATAGACCCTCTTCAATATGTTTTCAGATTTAGTCAGGCTTTTTTAGTTGCGGGTTACAAAAAATGAACTGCATTTATTGGTATATGTATTTCACCACACTGAATAGTTGTGAGGAAATCCACATGCACTTAATCCAACAGCAACTTTTTCATAAAAGGGAATTCCACTTCTTTTCACTAAAACATGCAAAAGAATAGAAGCTTGGGCATTTTGGAGGGGCCTTTTTTTTTTATATCAGAGAGGGAGCGCAATGAATGAGGACGCCATTAAGCAGACTTTTAAGGCAGAAAATCCATTAGCTCTACTTGTAGAAAAGGACTGATCAATAATAAGAGAGCAGGAAATAATGACAGACAGATGGACTGTTTGTTTGGTGGGTGCATTTTTACTTAGTGTTCTACATATATATGTTTTTGAAAGCTTTTAGTGTGGATTCCACACTGAACAGATCTGGTCAGAGGAATAACAGCACAATATGTGTGCAGTCATCTTAGACTGATGGGATACCTATATATATGATAAATGCATGTCTTGGATAGAAAACACTGTAAACATATACATTAGGCTTCAAAGGTCTGAGAAAACATTGAAAATCTTTTTTTTTTTTTTTTTTTTAGGATTAAAAAACATTTAAATATAAAATGAATAATTATTTATAGGTTACTTTTTAAAAATGAATATTTGGTATTTTACATAGGGCAGTCAAAATTGTTTATTTCCTTCCCCCCCCCCCCCATATTTAAAATATAATTAAAATATCTTCTGCGATTGTCTCAACATTTTTTCCCTGCTGCATCTTGTTGGTCACCAGTTAATTCAGTTGAAGCAGCAATTTCCTTAAGCATTCATTCACTGCATTCCTGTGTAAATTATTATTATTTCTTTTATGTATAAGCAAGAGATAAAATGATCCAAGATGGAAAGCGCTTGAGGGCACAAGGATAGTGGATTATTCTGCACCGTTATCAAGTTTGAGACTTGCACCAGCAGTTCCATTCTTGATTATACAGAACAAGGTTTTAATAGATATTAAATGATTATGGATCTTCAGTCCTTTAAAAGCCTTTAAGTCAATTAAACAACTGTACACTACAATCGTATCTTGCTCTTAATTAATATTCAGTTCCCGTTGCTGCGCACAATGTTGTCTGACAGTGTAATAAGAACATTTCACATGCAATTGAACAAGAGATATTTGCCCTTAGACTAATAGGTACACCTCTTGCATTTAATTTCAAAGGATGACAGTCCTAAAATGTAAATTGAACAACTCTTCCCCATTTGCTTTAATGCATTGTCTTTGAAAGAATAATGCTTAAATGTCAAGTGTCTGAATGAAATTTTTTTGAATGAAATTTTTATTTATAATGCACTTTACATTTGACATCAAATCTCAAAGTGCTTACAAAAATCAAAAGAATAAATAAATAAAAAAAAAATAAAAATAAATAAATAAATACGCAGACACTTCGGGTGTGCAAACACTTAAAAAAATACTTAAAAATACGCTTTTCTAAAAAGATAAGTTTTCAGTTCTTTTTTAAAAACATCCGTAGTCTTGAGAGCTCTAAGTTGTTCTGGAAGGGCATTCCACAGACGAGGAGCGGATGCTTTAAAAGCCCTGTCGCCCATAGTGTTGAGCCGTGTCCTAGGTATAACCAGGAGATGCCGTTTGCCTGCTCTGGTCCGAGTGGAACTATTTCGGGAAAGGAGATCAGTGAGGTATGTGGGGGCCGCACCATGCAGACAATAGTGAGTGTGCAAGAGGATCTTATATTCTATGCGGAAGTGAACAGGAAGCCAGTGAAGGGATTTTAGGATAGGAGTAATGTGCTCATGTTTCCGCACTCTCATTAGGACCCTGGCAGCACTATTCTGCACAAACTGGAGCTTTTGGAGGCTCCTACCAGGGATTCCCCACAGCAGTGCGTTACAGTAATCCAGCCTGGAGGAGACAAAGGCATGGACGAGCTTCTCCGCAGCTGAGAAGGAAAGAGAGGAACGCAGTTTTGAAATATTACGTAGGTGAAAAAACGAGGTTTTACAGATTGAGGTGACATGATTGTCAAAAGAAAGGTATGGGTCAAACTTGACCCCAAGGTTAGTAACGGAAGGAGAGAGAGAAATAGTATTGCCAAGAAAAGAAACAAGTGTGAAAGGAGACGAACGTAGTTGGTGAGGCGTTCCGATTTGGATGGCTTCTGTTTTAGAGCCATTCAGCTGCAGAAAATTTTGATTCATCCATGCCCCGATCTCCTCCAAGCAGGCGGTGAGGCGGGAAATGATGACAGATGGGGAACCTGAGGGAGTGATATGAAGATAAAGTTGTGTGTCGTCAGCATAGCAATGGTAGTGAATTCCATGCCTGCTGACGACACGACCAAGGGGAAGCGTGTAAATAGTAAAAAGGGTTGGACCGAGTACGGAGCCCTGGGGGACCCCACAGGTAACAATATGAGGTGAGGATTTTGCCTTCCCCAAGGCTACATACTCAGTCCTATCTGTAAGATAAGAGCGAAACCATTTTAGGGAAGTGTCGGAGAGACCAATATAGTGCTGAAGTCTATGAAGGAGGATACGATGATCAACAGTATCAAACGCAGCAGAGAGGTCGAGGAGGATAAGCAGAGAAGTGGAACCCGAGTCAGAGGCCATAAGGAGGTCACTAGTCACTCTGAGGAGTGCTGTCTCTGTGCTGTGTTGAGAGCGAAAACCAGATTGATATTTATCATACAAACCTTTAGAAATGAGATGAGTATGAAGCTGAGAGGAAACCACTTTTTCTAACACTTTTGAGATGAATGAGAGGTTAGAGATGGGTCTATAATTTGACAGAGGTTCCGGATCTAGTGTTGGTTTTTTAAGAAGAGGTTTAATAATAGCTGTTTTTAGAGTCCTTGCCCTCAAACTTCTAAGAATTTTGAAGAAAAAGTACTTTAAGATGAAGTCATTTTTTTTCTATTCAAACTTTCCCTGAACAAAATTGGCCACATTACAGAACCAATTTGTTTTCTTCACTGAATATTTCTAAGAGAAGGTTTATTTTGGAAAGTCAGTTTAGCCGCATACTTTATCATTTAGCCAAAAAAAGACTACTGAACATTTCCAGTGCATTTAACAAACGTTGACTATAGCAGGGCATATTGTCACACTTTATGGGGTAAGTTGCCACAAATGGTTAATTTCATTATCATTTGTAATCTATAGACAATGATTGAAACAGCAAAACAATTATGAAATGTTTATGATACATGTGACAACTTCTTTCTCAACCTTTCTGTTAAAATTTAACCTGATTATGTGTGTGTGTGTGTGTGTGTGTGTGTGTGTGTTTACTGTATTTACATAACAGCTTTTACAAAACTATCATGAAAATGGAATTTTGATTTGTAAGAATGAATTAAAAAATATTCTGGTTTAATACAAAAACATGAGGAAAAAAAACACGAAAAAATATAAAAACAAGCATTTGCACAAGCAGACTTTTGACTGAAATTGTATAGTAACTGATAAACAGGGAACTTCCATGTTTGACAATTAGCCTTGGCCTCTCTTATCTATATGAATATTAATTAAACAAATTCATATCACAAGAAAACTTCAGATAGGACTCTTTTGTGTTTGCAATATTCCATATTTTAAAATATATTTCTGAACATACTGTATTGTTGTAATGCTAATAAAATATGATTTGTCTGATATCCCGTTTAGGACTAAAAAAAATGAGTAAACTCATGTCAAGCTACAAATATGTCCAAAGTCTATGTTTACACCTACAATATTTAATATACTGTGCCTTCTTTTGCTCTTTAATCAATTACAATTATCTCCTTTGAACATAAATATTACAATATTTTCCTATTCTCATGTTACTCTTTCTTTTTCCATTTGCTTACTGCGCACAATTTCCAAGACTCACAATATTCACTTAGAACAAAAGACATTTATAAAGAACTGATCCTATCACAGAGTCACTTTTAACCCATAACATTTACACAACCTTTACAAAACCTCCTTTCATGAATACAAATAAATTGATTTCTAGAAACATTCTTTTCTAATTCCCAAATATTCGCTATGATTGGCATATTAAACACTAATATTAAAGGGTTTTAGTCTGTAATACTGAGCTAAATGGCACTTTTACAAAAGCATAAGGAAGAAATGAATGGCATTTCATGAATGAGTGATTACTGTCTGTGGGGTTCACGGTAATGTATTTAAATGCCGGGCTTTTAGACTGCAGCAAGAAAGAGAAATAATTGCACTAAAAATGTATTATTATTAAATCGTCACTCAAAGCTGAGAACCTACAGCAGGATGAATGTCCCTCAAGTTAAGGCCTAATATTTCCAGTAAAAAAAATAAATACAAAATTTATGATAATGTATTTTCAAGGTTGCTTTGCACATTTAACATATTCAATGATTCTATACAAAAGTTAAAATGATTCAAACTAAAATGAAGCCAGAATCATTTGAAACTAATCATTCTCAATAAATGGCTCTCTTTCTTGGATATTTGTGAACTGGCATTGAATCTGGTTGACATAATCCCAGTTCAGAGTTTTGACAGCACGATTAACACACACCTTTCAAAAGAGAGCAAGCTAAAATCATCAATCTCATCACATTTTCTCATTATAAAGTTTTTGATGTTAATTTCCTGCTTGACTGGTAGGCTACGATAAAATCAGAAGGTATTATAAGGCAAGAAATTGCACCATGATAAGGGGAAAGTTTAATCAAAGCAAATATCAAGATTTCGCACCCTGATAATGGTTTCTAGTGCTACTTTATCATCTGGTCCTTTGTTCATCTAACAAACACTGATGCAGAGTGAGAGAGAGAGAGGCAGGAACTGTAATTAAATTTCTAGACTTAATCCTAGAGACGCTATAAATAGGACTGTTTTGAAGCTGTGGACGAATTTTGCCGTTTGCTCTATTTGGTGCAGAGGAAGCCAGCTACATGGCATTGGTGTTCTCTTTGCTGTAAATGGAAATCCCCGGGGCCTAAGTACGTTTCCTGTGGTCGTAGAACATGCAAGCATCAGGCTTTATTGAAACTCAGATATGTTATCTCTTCCGCTGCAATTACAGCTGCAATTTAGAGACAGGAGATGCGGTTTGTGTGACTAAACAAAACATTCTCCACCCTGGCTGGTGTCACAACATTTCCTGCTGTCCTCAATAGTCATAACAATCAGCACAACCTGAGTGCAAACCTCACAAATGTGGAATAGAGAGCTGTAAGCTTTTTCAAACTGAGTTTTATGCAGAAATTATTTATCTTTTCAGCAGATCATTTATCTTTACTTTGTGTTCCACTGAAGAGAAAAAATCATACTGAATATAAATAATTAGCATTAATTTATTATAATTACATATATTATATATTTACATATATATAAACAGATCATCCGCCACATTAAAACCACAAGTCTAATATTGTGTAGGTCCCCCTTGTGCTGCCAAAACAGCGCTAACCCGCATCCCAGAATAGCATTCTGAGATTATATTCTTCTCACCACAATTGTACAGAGGCGTTGCCTGAGTTACCGTAGACTCTGTTCGTTCGAACCAGTCTAGAGCTCTAAATTCTAGAGGCTGTTTTGTGTGAAAATCCCAGGAGATCAGCAGTTACAGAAATACTCAAACCAGCCTGTCTGGCAACAACAATCATGCCATGCTAAAAATAACTGATAACATTTTTCCCCATTCTGATGGTTGATGTGAACATTAACTGAAGCTCCTGACCTGTATCTGAATGATTTTATGCACTGCTGTCACACAATTGTCTGATTAGATAATTACATGCATGATTGTTGGTGCCAGATGGGCTGGTTTGAGTATTTCTGTAACAGCTGATCTCCTGGGATTTTCACACACAACAGTCTCTAGAATTTACTCCGAATGGTGCCAAAAATAAAAAACATCCAGTGAGCGGCAGCTCTGTGGTAACTCAGATAACCACTCTGTACAATTGTGGTGAGAAGAATATAATCTCAGAATGCAATTCTAAGATGCAGGTTGGCACTCTTTTGGCGGCATGTGGGGGACCTACACAAAATTTGACAGGTGGTTTTAATGTTGTGGCTGATCGGTGTGTATATCTATATATTTACACACAACACTCTCACTCTCTCTCTCTCTCTCTCTCTCTCTCTCTCTCTCTCTCTCTCTCTCTCTCTCTCTCTCACGCACACACACACACATATTAGCATTTTGGTTTTCCAGCCCTGTTGACTGTAGTCTGGGCTTCTGTTCTTCCCTATGCCCTGTTATTTGTTAGGTTATTTTTTTTTTTAATAAAACGTTTTTGTTGCATGGCTGTCTGCTCCTGTGTTCTGTTCTCTCAACCCTGACACCCTGAGAAACACAAAAACCCATTCCAAATGTGGAAGATGTCTTGTTTGAAACTAGAAGGAATATAAACAGCTAGACAAAACAACTGCCCAGCCTTTAGATGGTCACCTTTGTTCCTCACTCGTTGCTAACACAGCATGTCTGTGTTCAGTCTAATTACATGCAATCCACACAACTTCACAAGCTCTATTGTGACTATGATGTGTGTGTTTACTTGACAGTTTCCTCTCTTGTGTGGAGGTCAGTAAATGTCACCATATTTTATTCATGTGCTATGGGAATATGAACTGCCAGTATGTTCACTTATTGGCTTGGATATTGTATTAATTAACTCAGAGAGGTCGGGACTCATGGATCCACTTTTTCTTAGAGACACGGCTGGACACAGCATCTTCTCCAAGCTCCTGGAGAGCCAATTACAGGGTAATTTCAAAGATAATCAAGAATAAATGGGTACTGATTAGCTATGCCACATTGAAGTTTATTTTCAGTGCATGTTTACAATTGATATTCAAAAGCATCAGAGCGTTTGCTGACGTATGTGATTCTTAGTGAAGAAAAACAGCTAAATACCTCACTGTAGATTTACTCCTCAATATCTAGTAAATACTGAGTGTACTTTATACATATCTCGTGGCAACAAACAGACTCAAAATTGTCTTTTTTTTAATTTCTTAAAAAAAAAAAGTGTCCACCATGCCTGTGCAAAAGTCACCACCATGATGCTTCAGGAGGTTGCTGTGGTTGCAAAGGTGTTTGGAGCAGTTTTAGCCATAAACAGTTGACTGTTCAACTGAAATGCCCAATGGCCAACAGATGTAGAAAAGTAAGTCCCGCTTACAGAAAAAAGAGCCAATCACCTTTAACTATCAACTATCAGTCAACCTGAGAAAGCACATTCCAAAGATAGCCACAGAGTCGACTGGCTTGCCTTGAAACTGGGACTTTGTTTAAAAACGTTGCTAGGGTGTTCAAGGTGGTTGCTAGGGTGCTTTTATCATCCACCAAGCGAAAATCATAAGTCTGATCACTTAGAAAAGTAATAGCACGCGTCTTTCCAAGCTGCTCAATTTGAGGTATCAATCATGTCCACATTACAAACGTGCATTATGAGTTACACGCTTAAGTTTAAAGGCTGAAACACAATCTATGGACATATGCTAGATGCTTCTAGCTATGTAAGCTTGATTTTGTGCATTGTTGCGTTTGAAAATGTCCATTTCCATATTTCAACAACCAAGACTCTACTGTGGGTCTCAGATTTGTATGTTGGTCTTGGGAACTGTATGTTTTCCCCAGTTTAACACATTCAAATGTAATATATATTAGTATTTTTATCATGTTTTCCAGTAAAAATATATAAAATATTCTTTAAAAAAAAGTATATGTTTACCTGGCAAGCAAAATGGTACAGATATGTAATGGAAATCTGACAATTTTTTTTTAAATGCATGTTTAAAACACACAAAAAACATCTGCTAATGGGATCAGACAAATATATTTGTTTTCCCTTTGAATTAAGTTACTAAATTTAGTTAGATTTAACCGACAACAAGACAAAATATCTTATGCCATTTTGCTTGTCAAGTAAAGTTATATTGTTTTAAGAATATTTACATATTTTTTTTACTGTTCAATAGCTCAAATGAAAGTGAATTGCTATAACCTAACGAAACAGTGTCACATAAGCACCCATTTTTTCTCTAAAACAAAAGATAAACATTTAGTCACTTGTGCATTGTTCTGAAGTCTTGGACTGATTCTGAGGTTCACTGAACAGTCTGTGTCCATTTGCAATGACTAAATGGGCTCGGGTCTCCCTCCCACTCAACATGTGTCACTGACATCTTTCAAAATATTACTGCAATCCATTTTTGTGGTTGATTATATAGTTCTGTGTTGAAGATGAAGGTAAAACTGTTACCAGATTTGACATGATAAGATTTCTGCGACAAGCACTAAACACAAAATTGCTATGCAGCACAACACAATCACACCAAATCAGAATATAACTGAGGCATGTTTTTCCTGCATTTTATTCAACTGCAACTAGGAAAAGTGCAATGGAGTCGGCAACTCCTTCAGAAATCTTCAACTCAATAATAAACATTCACTTCTAGTAAATAAAATCAATCAACAAGTCAAAGTTCCTACATTGCATGATGTTAAATCTTAACAAATGTTTGCAGGGACAGATTAAAGCATGGTAAATTCTACTCTCATACAGCAAAAATGCAAGCACAGCAGCATTGTTTATCATTTTGGCTGCTATGAGACGTCTCTAGTGACAGACTATAGGGGCAGTCACACTACACTTCACACTCCATTCACTCCCATTCAAAAGCATCCAAATGCAGCAGAATTGAAACTCAAGCTCATGTGAAGAAATTTCATACTATGCTGCGTACCAAAGTTCAAGCTTGGCAAATTCGACTAATAGAAGACCGAAACATCACATGCTGACCTCTTGGCTCAATTCAAAGGATACACAAAGCTGTGATATTTATTGTTGCAGGAAAGTGAATAGACAAAATATTTTAACAGTTTTAACAAAATTTTATTTGTGATTCATTATTTACTTATACCAGAAGCCCTCCCAAAATTGTGTTCTCAAAGCCTAGTGTGACCACCCCTTAAATGACCCAAAAATGAAAATTCTCTCATTATTCACTTACCCTGATGCCATCCCAGATGTGTATGACTGTCTTTATTCAGCAGAACACAAATGAAGATTATTAGAAGATAGAGCTCTGTCAGGTCCTAATAGTGCAAGTAAATGGGTGCCAGCACTTTGATGGTACAAAAGACACATTTAGGCAGCTAGAAAGTAATCCATGCAACTCCAGTCGATCAATGAATGTCTTCTGAAGCAAATCGCTAAGTTTTGTAAAAAATACACGGATAATTAAAATGTTATATTAAATGCTTCCTGCCAGCAGTTGACATAGCTGTCGCATGACTTAAGCGCAATGGCAAGTTCATGTGAGAATATGGAAGCAGCTCTTATTTACAACAGAAGAACGGCCATTTCAAACAGCATCAGAGCACTGGACAGAAGTGCCAATTTAAAATTAAAAACTTTTTAATTATCAAATTGTTTCTTACACAAACTTATTGATTTGCTTCAGAAGACATTCATTGATCGACTGGAGTTGACTGAAGTCGTGTGGATTACTTTTATACTGGAGATGGGAGATATCAAGTAGGAATATCCTATATGTGACTTTGAATGGAACGCAGAATTAATGTGCCGTTACGAGGAGCAGGATTTTACACCAATGAGACTTCACAGTGTGCGGTGATACCAGGCGCAATGCCGCAGAAAGGACAGCAAGCCATCAACAAAACGTATTGTCACTAGTTGCTTGTCGCAACCGCAGACAACAACTGATTAGCATGGACGAGATACCATTTATTACCAGTTTCTTTATCGTGTCACGTCTGGTTAGAACACTATGTTAAAAGAGGCACATACTTCCACCTGTGCTGTTTTTTAATAGTTGTTTTGATGTAAACGTGCGCTAGACAAATGCCTTTGACTTCTGCAATAATTCTCGCTGTTTTTATAAGTATCTCAAGCCATGGAAACCACCTCATCTTTTTTTTTTACTTTAAGCATAAACAGTAAAAAATTTGACTTAATACAACAAGACTCAATACCTTTTACCACTTTGCGTGACAAGTAAAGTATCTTGTTGTAGGGATGTTTAGATATTTTCATTGGAAAACAAGAACAAAAAAGGACAACTAGAACTAACGTAACACCAACTAGCAAGGGAATTCATGCTATCCTAAGCTGTTATTTTCAGCAGAGTCATTAAAAACCACCATGACTGTGCTGTGATGCAAGCTGTCTGGAGCTGATGAAGTTAAAGCAATGTTTAAGTTATCAGTTTAACAGTTCTTGGCTTTAAATACTGCTGTGGGCTCTACATCTTTCAAAACCACTTTTAATTACATCATGACTCACCGTTAACTTCCTTGAAGATGCTGCTGTAGGAGCAATTCGTTCCTAGAGCATTTGAAATGTATTTTTAATAAACACATGCATACACATACACATACACACCACCTACCTCAGAACAGGGTTATTGTGTAGGTATTGTGTAACAGGGTTTCTGCGAGAACACTGATCTAATTTTCACACAGAGCTGAAACTGGGACTATAAATATGATGAGTGAGTCTTAAACAGCTATTTAAAGTCATAAGGTAACAAGAGCAATTCAGGTTTATGTCCATAAAGCTACAGTGGCTAGTGACAGCAATGATCAAACATTAATATATAAAAAGTAGTAATACTGTATAGAGATGGGGTGAAACGTATACATAGAGTATAAGAGCATCAGTATGTAAATCCTGCTCTCAGTTATTCAAAACATAAATCTAAACTAGATTTTCACTGGTGCTTGCCTGTCCAATACTCACTGGCATAATGCAAGGATGTTGTGGATGGTACCAAGGCATGTGTGGTTGTTAAAGGAATATTCCGGGTTCAATAGTTAAGCTCAATCGATGGCATTTGTGTCATAATGCTGATAAGCACAAAAATTGATTTCGACTCATCCCTCCTTTTCATTAAAAACAAAATCTGTGTTAATCGAGGTTACATTGAGACACACAATGGAAGTGAATAGCCTCTTTTTGGAGGGTGTAAAGGCAGAAATGTGAAGTTTATAACTTTATAAAAGCACATACATAAATTCTTCTGTTAAAACGCATGCATTATATGAGCTGTAAAGTTGTTTAAATTGTCATTTTAGGGTTTGTTGACATCACATCGTCATGGCAACGAAGTTGTAAAATTGGCTATAAATTTACACACAAAAGGTTTGTAGTTGTTTTGTCACACTAAAATCATGTTTACACTCATATTGTTTATGTCTTGTGGCTATACTTTAGAAAAAGTGAGTATTTTAATGTTCAAATATTGGCCCCCATTCACTTCCATTGTAAGTGCCTCAGTGCAACCTTGATTTTTGATTTTTATAAAGAAAAGGAGGGGTCAAAATAATTTTTTGTGGTAATCAACATTATGTCACAAATGCTGTCAATTGAGCATAAATTGTATTGAACCTGGAATATTCCTTTAAGGCAGGGGTTCTCAATGGGGACAGTACCAACAGGTACCACCAAAAAAGATTGAAAACCACCACTTTAAGTTGTTCTGAGGGGTTTTTAGCGAATTGAAATTACATTAGGAATGAACTACAATCCAACAAAGAGATTATTTTTTTTATTTTTTTTTGGCTAAATATTCAAATATATAAGTCATTTGAGACTGTAGAGACTGAGTCCATTGCATCATTCACACTGCATCATGCAAGTGGGCAGTCGCTGCAGAGCTCTTTTGGCACGCTTTGTTCAATTTCCTTCCTTAATCCCCACCCTCTGACACTCGAGACTGTAGAACAGAAAATCAAGTGCTTGTACAGCAACCTCACTTCCTGCCATTCTCCGAAATTTCCTCCAGGAACCATCTGATGGTCGCACATTAAGCGGCCCATAAGAGGGTCAAAATAACACTGCATTAGTCATGGGACATTCTACAGTGCATCTGTTCCATGTGAGCCCTTGTCAACACATGCTCAGGTCAATCAATGCACATTTGAATCTGACAGTGTTTAGTGTGACATGTAAACAGAGCTATAGTACTACTGTAAACAGCATTCCCTAATGCAATGAACAATGCTTCCACCTATTGTTTCCTCAACTTTGTTTGGTCAGTGGATCCAGCGATGGACACGACGTGCAAGGTAATATAAATGGAGAAATGTCCATGTTCAGTGTTGCAGAGTCTCACATTTTGTCTTTATCTTTCTGAAGCAGAATGATATCTTTGAAAAATTAGTGTAGGAGCCAAATTCATGATTGTTCAAACCACTAGATGGCAGTGTGCACCAGTGGTGTGGGTGTGGTCACCTGATAATTTAGCTTGGTATTTAAACTTCCCAGGGGTTGTATCAAGAGACAGGTGGCGGGGAACATATGGTTCTTACCATAGAGCAACATGTTACACTATAAAATCTATATTATTCATTAAATGGACATCAAATCAGATGAAATGAATATCGATGTGTGGACATTGTTTATTACAAGCTATGCGTAAAGAACATATTACCACCTGGCACTGGCTTTACAATTAGTATGGATTTTCCCACGTATTGAAACCTAAAACCCTCAAAGAAGTAAAGGGTGTGGATGGTTGAATGGTTTATCAGAACTCTTCCAAGGAACATATCATTTTCCTCATGTCTTTCCCTCGGTTTGAGCACATCTATCACTCTGTAGGAGTTTGGCTGTGGGACTGTGTATTATGGAAGCTCTTGCTTCAGCAACAAAAGATTTGTTTAATAGTTGCGATTGTTTTGCTTCGGCCGCACCGCCACCCAGGAGGAAGTGTATGGCTGTATCAAGGCCGAGCAGATTTCCTGCACTTGTTGTCTTGGAAGGACCTCACAGGGCTGGCTAAGAAAGCATGCAAAAAGAGGCATTGTCATTTATTTCCAGTCTGCAGAGCCGATGAGCATTTAGGCTGAGAGGGAGCAACATCAGACGGACAAAATACAGGAGGATATGGATTTCTGGATGGGATTATATCTTGTGAGCTTGCTGAACATGGTTTGCTGCTTGCCAGAAGCATCTTACACCATTCATCTGGACAAACGCTCATTCGATGATGCTCAAAATTACTGCACACCTGGTAGTTTCCTGACCGACTTACCAAATGAAAAGGAAACAGACAAGATACTGAAGGCAATCGGGGACAAGAATAACAAAAATTCCACTTTATTTTGGATTGGACTGAAGAAGTATAAAGGTAATTGCATAAAGCAAAATTTGCCTCTTAAAGGATTCTACTGGACGGTGGACAATAGCACTCAATCTAATGGTATAAAGTGGAAAACCACACCCAAGGACACGTGCATAGATGCACGCTGTGGACTAATTTCAGTGGAATATGATGGCTACAATGCAAAAAGCAGTGGTGCTACGGATGCTGCCTGTAAACACAATTATCCTTTCATTTGCAAACGAAATGTCAATGCAACATGCCCTCAACCAGACATCTTAGGTATACATAATATAATTGAGAACGAAACTGAACCATTCACACGACAGATTATTTGCAATTCTCATCACAAATTCAATTTGGAGTGCTCAAACGATCTAGTTTGGATCGTGGTTGGCCACCCAAACATGGACGTTTCACAACTTTGCTTGCAGTGCAAGGAAGGCTTGAAGAGAGATTCATCTGGATACTGTGTGGATATCAACGAATGTGAACAAAAAAATCCATGCAAGTACAGATGCGTGAATACAGAAGGCTCTTACAAATGTGTATGTCCAGACAATGACTCAGATGCTTGTAATGAATCAATGCTGCCCACCACAGATCCCAAAAACTCAAATGCTGACGAGGGCAAATCTGAACCTACGATTCTGCCTGATGATGCCAGTACAAATGAGACAATCGTGCACACTAAAGAAAGCACTGGAGCCACTTCATATATCATAGTACCTGTGATTATAGCACTGCTGATTTTCATGACGCTGTTGGTGATCATAGCTGCCGTCATAAAATGCTGTCTCAGGAGGCGCTCTATAAAACTGGCTCGGAGGAAGGCGGAGGCCGTAGCTCTGAATGGATCGAGCTCCATGAAGAAGGTGAATGAAAAAGAGGAAACCTAAGTGAGAGAGAACGTGCAAAAGTAAAAGATAATTCAGTCCAACACATGAAGAGCACAGAGAGTACGTTATGGAAGAATCTCCTCTCTAAGACCATTTCTGTGTGAAGTCTTGACTCACACGAGCACTGAGTAATTACTTTCGCCTTTGACTGCTTTTCACGTACTGTTAAAATCAGGGTCTTTATTCCATTGTGGATATTAAATTCATTAGTTAAGTCAGCATTGGTAATTCAAGTTTAGAGGATTTTTGGCATTAGAGGTGTACATTGTTTTTGTTTACTCATTCATAGTTGATATTTAAATGTATGTGGAGATGTACATGAACTGTAAAAATTAAATATTTTGGTAATACTTTCATTGGATTTTTGCTTTGGAAATTTCTGGTGTTTTCTAATTATACGTGTCCGTTTTGTTTCACAACATGAATGTTTAATATCACATGTGTCTTCTTTTATAATCACATCAGTTAATATATAAATAAAAACTGATGTTAAAGCTGCTGTATTTTCAATACAATGAAAAATGTGAAACTACTACATGGACATCACTGCAACAGTGTCCTGAAATGAAAGCCCTAGGGCTTCAGGAACAACAATGAAAAACATCTGACTGCAGCTGAACAGTGGAAGACAGGGGAGTGTTTGGGAAACCTGTTCAGACGTTATTATATTGCAATTCCATTTGGTACCACTAGTGGGACAGAAATCACTTACAGCAGCTTTATTAAAAAACAAATGATGTATACCACCTTTTTGTCTCACAAATATGATCATGTCAGTCTATGTGTGTTTGTTTTTGTGAATATGTAATCAAAAAAGTTTAAAACTTGTCATAAAAATAAATAAATACTGTAGACTCACCATGGGTGCAATAAATGACAAAGAATAGCTATAGACCAGCCTTGTATTAGACATATGAGACAGCAAAATCATATAACTGAACATGTAAACATGCCTGTGGATCAGGGAATATGTGGAGAACACATTTTTCCTGCTTTGGAAGGCCAAATTATCTTTTAATGTTCCTAGCGTTATTCTTCATAATTGAATATTTACAAGTAAAAATTCTGATTACAGAGCTTTATACAGTAACTTAAATTTGACTAGTGATATTTCTAATTAGAGAGCTCTACTATAGCATTATTATTAGTACAAATTCCTATTACTGAGCCCAATTGATTATTTACATGCCATATGCTTCCATTGACTAACATTCATTTTTAATTACAGAGCACTACAATTAAAATCTTACAATTAAGAATCCCAATTAGAGAGCTCTCTAATTGGAATTCTTACTAGTAGAAAATCTATTGTAAAGCTCTCTTATTTCAACATTACTAAATGCAATTACTATGAGTAATGCTGGAAGCATTACAAGCTAAATCGGCTTGCCATATTCCTGCTCAGCATGAGTGTATCTCACTTCAGCTAAAGCTTCTGATTACTTTTGATATCTAAATTTCACTGTCAGTATCAGACTTTCAATCAAACAAATAGCCTATGATTTTAGATTTGGTAAACTTTCATAACCTTGATGTAGACTTAATTATTACAACGCTTGGCAGCACTACAGGCCTAATGTAATTTCTCTAAAACATATTGAACAGAATAAAAAAAATATTTTTTTTATATATATATAGCCTGCAACTGCTTAATGTACAAAGTATCAGAAACTATTCAGAATGGTGTTCTCTCTTGAATATGTAAGGGATAATCAACAGTCAGCCGGTCATTATTGCAAAAGTAAAAAAACAAAAAAAAAAAAACACTCAGAAGGTCAGGTATCATATTGAAGGGTAACTGTACCTTTATCCAACTAATTTACCACATAAGTACATAAATGGGCATGAAATAATGACTTGAAATTATGTTATTATGTGAGAAGAAGCAACCTCATAGTCTCCTGAAACAGCTGAATTCAAACTCTGGTTTGCCTTAGAGTTCTGTTGGTGTTTATATTGGGAAAATGACCATTGGATTGCATATTATCCCATTTATTACATAACTTAATTTCACGGGCGTGGCAGATTAATTTGATTAGGAAAGATGACTCACAATACCCAGATAACCGCTAAATAATCAATTCGTCCCCAGATGTGCGAGCATATAAATGTTTGAATGCTGGATGACACGACTGACCAATCAAAAACGACTATTACATAGAGCCGTGGAATAAATTTGCATGCTGAATTGTGGTTTGGCAAAGCAGTTTTTCACACTGAAAAAAACCTAAACACAAAACTAACACTTTTGCCACCTTGCATGCACTCATAAATTTACTTAAGGAAATTAAAAACAATTAATTACATGTAATATACTGAGAATGCAGGTTACTTATCTGTCCATTGTTTTATTTAACCAATAAACAACTAAATAGGTGCAGATTATTTATTTTTTTGATTCGTACATACATTTTTTTCCATATCACTTTAGTTCAATGACATCATACACATTGGTAAGACTTTATAATAACTGTTATTAAAGGGATAGTTCACCCAAAAAATTTTAAATTCTCTCATCATTTACTCACCCTCATGCCATCCCAGATGTACTGTGTGTGACATCATTTCTTCTGCAAAAAGCAAACAAAGATTTTTTTTAAAGAAAATTTCAGCTCTTTTGGTCCTGTGAATGGTGACCAGATCTTTGAAGTTCTGAAGTGATGATAGGTGATGTGATATTGATATAATATCAATATTTAAGTCCTTTTTTTTTTTTTATTGAGAATCTACACCTTCACTTTCACATTCAGCCACCTACTGGTTAGGGCTGGCCAAAGGTGGAAATAGGTTGTAAAAAGGACTTAAATATTTATCTGTTTCTCACCCACATCTATCATATTACGTCTGAAGATATATATTTACCACTAGAGTCTTATGGATTACTTTTATGCCTCCTTTATGTCAATTTTCAGACCTTCTTAGTTCTGGTCACCATTCACTTGCATTGTAAGGACCTACAGAGCTGAGATATTCATCTAAAAATATATAATTTGTGTTCTGCAGAAGAAAGAAAATAATTCACATCTGGGATGGCATACAGGTGAGTAAATGATGAGATCATTTTCATTTTGGGGTGAACTATCCCTTAAATAACTCAGACAAACATATGATGTTTAACCACCACAGACCCAGCGTAACAGAAAGAAACGTTTCTTTAAAACAATTAGATATTAGGCCCAACTTTTTATTTTATTTATTATTATTAAAAAGCAGTAGCTGGCATGCACTCTGTCACACATAATAACCCCAAAACAAAATATCCTTAAAATCTAGGGTTTTATATGCAGTGGCTTTCTAAAAAACACTTTCAAGGGGGGAAAGAAAATAAATCATTAATGTCAATGATTTATTAGGGCTAACATATTAAAAGTTAATGCACATATTTTCTTATGAAAATCGATAATGACACTGTAAGTGTTTGATAGTAGCCTATACTGATCAAGCGTTATGTAAATGAATAATATCATTAATGAAAATGACTCTAAAGTGTTACCAAAACGAAAAACTATAAAACAGCTTATACTGCAAAGACAACATATAACAAATCAAGTCTTTTTTATGGTGTAATACTGTCCTCCTACAATGTTGTAGTTCTAGAAGTACAGGTGCCATTTCTGTAAGTGCTGTCCGATTCCAGATTATCCGGCTGAAATTCGTCCACGCTATATCCTCGACTCTTCAGAGCTGTGGCATAGTAATCTATGGGCTCCTCCGTGACGTTTTCCCACCATCGGAGGCATAAAATCCTTTGGAACGAGCGTCTGAAGTTGTCCGATAGGAATCCGTAGAGGATGGGGTTGGCACAGCTGTTGGCATATCCTAAAATCACAGCCAGTTGACTGAGAGTGGCATTATGCTGCTGAACAAATACACTTACAAGCTGTACGATGTGAAAGGGCATCCAACAGATCACAAACACAGTGACCACCATCATCACCATCAACGTAATCTTCCTCTCAGACTTTTTGCGCTGCTGCCAACCAGCTTTCAACGCGACCACCCTCATTTTCACTATAATGAGGATGTAGCACATGCATATGGCAATGACAGGGAATAGAAAGCCCATTAGAAAAGCATATATTACAAATACAGCCATCCATTGCCGTTCAGGTTCGGGCATCTGCATGTTGCAAGCCACCGATCCGTCAGAGTTGGGTGCAGTAGTGGAGAAGACAATGATGGGTAAGATGACCAGGATGGAGAACATCCAGACCCCCAAGTTGACTATTTTGGCAATGGTGGGTCTCCGGTACCTGGCGGCTTTGATGGGGTGCACCACGGAGATGTAGCGATCCATACTCAACACAGTGAGACAATAGATGCTGGTGAACATGTTTATAGCATCGACGCTCAGAACCAAACGGCACAGTAGAGATCCAAAAGGCCAGTGTTGAAGTAAAGAGGAGGTCACCAAGAAAGGTACGCTCAACATGAGTAACTCATCCGCGATCGCCAAGTTCAAAATATAAATGTTTGTAGCAGTTTTCATCTTTGCATATCTGAAAATGACATAAATCACCATCGAGTTCCCACAGAGTCCCACCATACAGACCACGGAATATATGAAGGATATAAAGATCGCGCTGCTGCGGTGAGAATCCACGTTATGCGTCTCGTTGGAGGAGTTTAATAGATATAAACCATCCTCCAGGTTTCTGAAGGTGTCGTTGGGCAGCATCCCGACACTGTTTTGGGCTACTTAGGTTAAAAAGTATATATATATATATTTTTATTTTATTTTTTTTAGCTCAAATGATGCGGTAAGACTCTAGAAAGCGCATCGCGTTGCTGCTACGCTGCGCGTCGGTTTCAGCACCTTGGACAGATACTCCACTGCCACATGCATGACATTCACAGACGTCAGGCGCGCAAAATGACGCTGCTCGGGTCCTAATGCATTCGGTAGAACGTCTTGGCACCAAAAATAGTTTCTTGACGACAACCAGACCTTCCTTTCCATGTCAATATAATTAGAAATGAGCAAAAAAAAAGGTATTTTTTGAATTGAAAAAGCTGAGAATTGCTATTAAGAAATATTTATTTAGCTTACTTTTACATTTAAAACCTACAAATGTCTTGAAACAGAAAGGTTTATCATTAAAATTGTAATGATCAGTGTGTATGTGTAGGGGGTTAAAAATGAATGTCTTCAAATGTAGGGACAATAAAAGAAAATTAGTTGGACATTTCATTTCATTGCAGTTTATTAAAACTGACCTATAGGTCAATGAAGTCAACAGTATCACAAGACTATTCAAAGGACCATAACACAAATGTAGAATGTTTAAAGGAATATTCCTGGTTCTATACAAGTCAGGGCTGGACTTGTAATCTGGCATACCGGGTATTTTCCCGGTGGGCCAACGCACTTTGTGGCAGACTGGCCATAGGGAGAACCGAGTGGGCCAGTGGGTTATGCAGAACTGACCACAAAAACGGTGCCGCAATATGCAGAAAAGGACAGCGAACACTTTCTTATGATGTGAATGTGAAGTTTGAAGTAAGTTTGGAGCAGAAGAAATAGAAATTAACCTTGTGTAAATTGTCTGATTTATGCTAAGCTAAAATGCTATGTCTAGCCATTTTACATGCACATGTTACCAGGCACGATATTTTTTTTTTATCAAGAAATTTCATGTTAGATCAAAATAATTTTTTTTTCTAGTAAGACCTTTGATATTAGAGCAAAAAATCATATTCATGATAACAGTTTTGTATTGTTTTCCTGTAAAAATATAAAAAAATTCCTCAAAACAAGATCAATCAAATTGATCTTGTTTTAGAAACAACACTGCATAAGATATTTAGGTTTTTCAGAGAATGTATTTTTAACATGTGTATTTTGTCTTACTGTACAGGCAGAGTTTTTATAGTCAAAACAAGTGAAAAAATCTACCAGTGCTGAAGAATTAATCCAAAGTATTTAGAGTACGTTACTGACCTTGAGTAATCCAACAAAATACGTTACAAATTACAACTTTACACCCCACCCCACCCCCACCCCCATAAAATGAAGTTTAACATGCATATTGTTTACATCTTGTGGCTATACTTTTGAAACAGTGAGTATTTTAACATTTACGGATTGGCCACATTCACATTCATTGTAAGTGCCTCACTGTAACCCAGATTTATGCTTTTTTTAAAGAACCGCAAATGCTGTTGATTGAGCTTAATTTATATTGAAAACAGAATAATGAAAATATTGTGCTAGAATGTGTCCCCACTAATGTTCAAACACAAGCAATGCCCTTGCAATTGCTTTCAGAAGAGCATTTAGACAGCTACTCCATTTGATAAGTGGTATCAGGTACGCTTAGTTTTCATACACGGTTGTGTCTGTCTCAATTCTTCATGCATTTTCTCTCCAAATATGAATAAAACATGTTGCATATTCTGTGATAAAGCAGCATGTATTTACAATATATTACACAAGGATCACGACGAAACACATCCCACTCAGTATTTAGAGTCTGGAGCTATTCGATTGAACCCTGATACGGGCATTTTATGGCTATTCTGTATAATGACTTATAATAATGGAAAAGCACCCTTGGTTTAAATGGGAATCTTATCGGTGTATACTGTATATTTCTGGCACCACCTAGTGATGGATCCACAGCTAAAGATACTAATCCTGCTTCAGCTAATACGACTGCATTTCCTAACTGAGATAGACTGTCGTTTTAGAAAAATATGCAAGTTTCAGATTCATCACGGCTTTCAGAAGATAGCTGCAGTAATCTCTAAATGTGTTTAGCAGATTAACATTTTTATTTTTGCTTCTGTATCCAAAAACTCATTCCAATTAATTTCTAAAATGAGAAAGCATTGCTGAAAGTGCTCTAATTTAGAAATAATTTTATATAAAATGAAAATGACCAGATTCAACTAACTTTGTTAACCTGTCGCTGTCATTTCATATCTAAAGTGTTGGAGTAGATGTAAAGAAAATAAATTCTGTCGCCACATTTTCTTGAGCCTGATGCATGTATCTATCTTCATTACCTTTTGTGAACAATAATATAAAATACAATAAAAAGCAATTGTTAAATTTTAGATTTACAGACAGATAGACAGACAGATAATGTGTTGTCCTTGAAATGCAATGAGCCCAGTTACAGCACAATGTGTGAGGAGCAGATGGCTGCATTCACACTCTTCTCTCTGACACTCTCAATCTCTCTCTCTCTTCCCTTCGCTGAATTGGAGAAAAGCCAAGTCATTCAGCAGGTGTTTCAGCTGATTTTTAGCCATTATCTCTCTCTCTCTCTCTCTACTCTAAGACCATTGACCTTGCTCAGTTTCATCTGAAGTGACCTGAATTCTTCAAGGCAAATGTGATTTAAACATCAGGTAGATACAGCTGTCCGTGTTGAGCTGTCAGGTTGGTTTATTGATGGATATTAAATAGAGATGTGATTCCATTATAGTCAGTGAATTCAATTTTCAATTAAACACTTTCACAGCTAGAATTGTTGCTAAACATGGAAATAATTTCCACCATGTGATAATATATGCAGCTATAAAAGTTAAAATGCATGAAATTGAAGTTACTTTAATATTCTAATTTTTCTACTACAAAAATGTCTGCTATTCTTTTAGCTTGAAACATTTAATATAAAGATTCAATCCAAACCTTGTTTCGGACGTGCATTCTAATTTTGCTTTTGTAATCAATTTTGCATCCGTATACAGTATATTTATTACACTTTATACTGGCATTTAAGGCAAAATTTTTCAATTTCCCTTTGAAATCCATTGATGCAACTGATGGCAATGTAAAATTTGAATAGTTAATTCCAAAAGAGTACCCCGTCCACTTTTTAGCATCTGGGTTCCAGAAGTATTTTTCTAAATACATTTTTTGCATAGGCTTTTCATAAAATCCTCCATTAAAGTGTTGTAAGCCATGAACCAAACCAACCAGCACAGAGTTGAATCACATCGTCACAAACTTTGTTTTTAGGCATAACGTTTTTGAAAATTGGACAAAAAGACTCAAGGCTGTGTACTTACCGTCTTACCTGGGTGTACAAACTACAATCCCATGAAGCATTGCGAATGATGTAATAAAATAAAAAAAGGGAATATATCACACTATTGATTTTAGGTTGTTGATTATGAGTATAGAATTTTGTTTTTTACATTAATTTCAAAATATTCCGATATGTACAATTAGATAAGTAATTTAATGTTAAAGGGAGATGTCTCGATTACATAACTCACAGTGCATCATGGGAGTGGGCGTTCAATCCGAAGCAAATTTTGCAGGCTTTATTGGCCACGGTTCTCTGATTGGCCATTATCATGGGTAATGTAGTTGTTTACTATAAAACTATGCTATTTAAAAAGGCTATCAAACAGGCTATTTAAATAATGAAGTTTAAATAACGCAGATGGATGGCTTCAACAGAAGCATATACCATCAATGAACAACCTCGGAGCTCAGGGTAGAGCTGTCTTAAAATGTTTATAAGTTACTGTTGAAAATCAATTTGTCAATGGGAAAATTTAATGGGATTATTACTTCCAGAACCAGACTGTTACGCTCTATTGTATTCCAATCTTCTTTGTTACATCTAGTTGCACACGGATTTGTGATTGGTCTTTTCTTTCTTGAATCGACTGAACCATGCAGTCTCCTTTTCAATGTAAAGACGGTGTTGCATTGTGCATTTAGTATCATAATAAAGGCAAAGCGGCTCTGATGCAGCATTTCATGTACGCAGAACCAAAGTCTACAACCTAAGCTTATTAAAACACTTTTTTTCTGCCTTTCAACCAGTGGTATTTCCTTCGGAAATAACAAATATACAGTAGTTTAAAATGTAACCATTAAATGTGACATCTTTTCGCACATTCGATTTACAGTGAGTTTTTATTGTTGTATTTTCTGTTGTTCTAGCAGTAATTGCTTTAATAAGATACACATGTTTGATTAAACGGCTCTTATTTCGAATAATCTACATAGATACGTCTAGATTCCTGCAGAGTCTTGAAGTTCAACTGCGGTCCTGTAGTCCTTCAATGCATGTTCCGTCCATCCTAGATGACCCCGAATATCAGCCCTGAGTTTAAAGAGCAGAGCATCTCCAGGCTGCAGCCTCAGGGCTAGAAGAAACACATAGAGAGAGGTGTTAGTGTAAAAAAAGTCACAAATTTCATCCTGCTTAACACAACTATCACCACCTTCTGCATTCAACAATTTGCCTCTTGTTTACTCTAAGAGGTGTACCTTTGTTTGTATCGTCTTTGCAAGAACAGCTTTGTTCGCAGTTAGTCTCTCAGTCTCTACTCATCTCAAGCAGAGGCTCAAATTATTATAACAATACATCACACCGTGCTTATTTGTGACTGAACCATCTCTAACAGACTGTGTGAGCAAAAGACAGCAAATAGGAGGACGTCTACTTTTTACTTCACACAAGAGGGACAATTCGTGAGCAATTTTCCAGGTGCATTTGCATAAATTACCATCGTCGGCTGGTACCTTAACAGGCTGTGTTTTGCTAAGGCACTTTGATTTAGAGTGCTTCAGCTAATGTAGACAAACTAATTTTTAGGGAACACGGATAAGCATTCAATGTGTCTATTTTTGGCTCACAAACTTAGAGTATTTGAAAACAAACGCTGGAATGGCAAGCGATTACTCCATTCATGGAGTACAGACTCATTAGTAACCAAAGGCCATCTGTTCCCTAATATCCCACCTGTTTCAGCCACAGGAGGAGTGATTTAGAAGTGGGCTCTAAAAAACTAAGATTCTTCCAATCAAGAATGCTTCCACATCCTTGCATTGCAACTTTATAAATATGTAGCCTGGCATGAGAAAATCGATAATTGGTTTACACTGTAACTATAGTAACCACCTGCCTCTTGTTTGACAGCAGTGAAGCGACATGGTTACTGCATTTGTTTTAATTTAAATGTGCAATGAACAATCCATCTACCACACACACACAGGAGTGATTGCACACATATAGTTTTGTGTAGCCAGACTGTTCACGTTCAGCACTAAAATATGTTCTGAAAAATGATGACTTTGGAAACTGAAAATGGAGCTTTCAAACTAAAATGGATTAGTGTGGATGTGGCCTTAGACAGTAAGACACCATCTGACTGACAAGTAATGTGACTAACCACTTGTATGTTTTGAGGGTGGTCTTGAAGAAAACCTGTGTACTCTTACTCCTGGAAGTTGCATAAAGCCAGCCAATCAGCCTTGAGCTGGTAAGACAGCGCTTGCCAATTTTGTGTGCAATATGAGATTGAGACTGGCACACTTTTAAGACTATGTCTGGATTAGTTGGGGATAAACACAACTTAGCTATCTTTTCAACCCATCTCCATCCATCATCTCAACAAAGCTCTCCACAGACTTACCACCCTGTATAATCAGACATAATTAAGATAATTAAAACGTGCAAAGCTCCATGTAACGCGATTCATTATTATTGGCATATTAATATCATAAAGGATGTTTAAAAGTTATCGCCGAGTAACCTTTCCATCCTTGTCCACGAACGAAAAACAAAATAGATACTGGAGTGCAGCTTCTTCATATTACTCTCTCATAGAGCACTGTATGATGACTAATGTGTCCTTTATTATTCATAGGGGGAAATAAGAGAGACACAGCACAGATAATGGGAGCTGTCTGTATACTAGCAAATTAGTCGGTAGAAGGTTACAGATGAGTTTATAAAACCTGAAGATGAATGCGTCAGCTGACAGGACCAACAGCTTAATGTTTTAAATATAAAAATAGACAAAGACATTACCATTGAATGCCTATTCAGAGTTATCTCTGTTTGAGCAGATATACAGTTGGCCTAAATTCTGTAAACCATTCACTTTTTTGCCTTCGTTTAGTTTAAAAATATAAGAATAAGAAATAAGAATAAATAAATACATTTATATTTATAGTGTTTCTTTAACAAGTTTATTAAATTTGTCCTGAAAGTCCAACAGTGTTTTTACATGCATCACTGGAGATTTGTCATTTTTTTCTTTCTTTCTGAAGATCATGAAAATCTCTATGTCAGTGTCATTTCCAGCACATGTCAAATTCTCTATTGTGTTCGAATTCTGTGGAAATGATGCAGAAGGAAATTACATTTTTTTTTTTTTAAATGGATGACTTCTTTGCTAATGGAATAATGATAAAACAATAACCAATAAAAAATATTCTGCTGTGATATTTACCCTAATTGTCTTTGTTCTCTTAAAACATCACTCATATTTCATCTCAAGCATGATCTTCAATGACACCTTTGTTGACTTGTTGACAAGTACACTAACTTAATTTTTTTTTTAGGGGAAACATTTTTGGTGTGGTGAAAATGATGCTGTGGGACAGCAGTAATTATAACAATTATAAAATAAAAACAAAATCACACAATAAATATTGAAATAGTGATTTTTAAAAAATATTTGTATAGATTATCATAGATTCAAACATGTAATCCTTTATATTTTTATAATTTTCAGAGTTTAATATTAAAAATCTTGGTCTGAGATGATCGTTCAAAACAATAAAATCTATACACTAAAAAGTAATAAAAATAAATGCTGAAGGCATGGTAAAACGTTTCGAAACCAGTTTTAATGTGACATTACCAACAAAAAAGATGAGAGAGAGAGAGAGAGAGAGAGAGAGAGAGAGATGCCCAGTCCACCCAAAAGCATTTATTGATACTAAGCTGCATAAATGGGTCATTCAAATAACTTCATGGATTTTACGTCATCCATGAGCAAATTAACATATGACCACCCGTGTTTACACATCTGTAACGTAGTTCAAGGGCAAGGAGGAGGCGAGAACCGGCTTGACGATATAAATAATATTTTAATTAGAAACTTAAAACAAAGGACAAACACACACACACATGACGGACATGTCCGTAAATGATCTCTCTCTCCTCGCACCACCATCTGCCATCGGCCTTTATCCCTCTCAGAGGCTTGATTAGCCTGATACGGGACCGGGTGTGTATCGTCACGACCCGGCCCCGCCCTCCACCCTGCCACAACATCAAAGGCTATACAGAATTCAGCAACTTGGCACCCTCTGTAAAGTATGCTGGTACGAGGAAGCCAATTAAAACAGAGCTCATTTAATCGCAGAAGTCTTCAAGTACAGTAGCAGAAAATTACCAGGTTAATTCTAAGGCCAGAATCATACTTAACACAAGTACGCAGACGCGCTTATGGTATGGTTGAACATGCTTAACGTGTGCTTAATGTTTTGAGGAAGGCCAATGGAAAAATGTTTACTTTATGGTGGTAACAAGACCAATCTCCATTTGCCTGCTAGCGAAGTTGACCTTATCTGATATGACTAGCAATCATTATGTCTAATGTCATCGTTACCTGACTTTTGTAACGTTATTTATTTACAAACTATTTTTTTTCAATAAGTCAAAACAACAGTGGAGGATATGCTACTTACCTGCTAATGAGACACATTTTTCAGATATCCTCTTTTTCTTCCTTTCGTTATTTAATTTGTTTGTTTGTTTTTTTGAGAGGAGGGGTCAAGTTTAGTTGTTGTTAGTGACATTCACTCCGATAAGATGATCACCTGTAACCATGTCCTTACAAAAATTCTAAACTAGCCGCAAACTTGCTACTCGTTATTTTTACTTGCAAAAGAGCTTGTGAATCACTGCAAATGTTGGCCAGAAGTTTGCAGCTCTTCAACGGTAGTGGTGAACATCCGGCAAACCTTTGGCAACAATGGACAATTTACTGAAATTTTGCCGCAAAGCTCATTTGCTTTTGAAAATTATCTGTGGCGAATTTGCAGTGAACTCTCAATTTTTGTAAGGGCGGTTATACCGGTACACATCAAACTATCAGAATTCATCCATGCAGCAGAGCAGAGCCTAAGCCCGACTGACATAATTACCATAAAAGTGTTCCTCCGCAAATCACTTGCAGTTCTATGCGTAAACCGCTAGAGGGCCAAAATGTACATAGTGTGGCTTTAAAGTGGATGTGTTATGTATATTCACATCCAGTTGCTATAAAAATACTGAAATTACTTTACTTGCTCAGCTCTTTCTATTCAAACTGTTGCTCTGCCATGACAGTAGTTGGCTTGAAAGAGAAAACTCATCAAAGAGTTGCACAGTTCAAACTAATGTCTGCTATAATGCCCCTTGTGGCAAAGGTGAGAATGCAAAGCATACTTGCATTGTGTTATGAATTGCGGCATGACACCTTTTGGAAAAGTGAGCTCATGCTTCAAGAACTGTTCATGTACTTGTGTAGAGTACTGTACATTCAGGTCTTAAGGGTCAGAGAGAGAGAAATGGTCATGTAAAACTAAACTACGTCTGTTTGTGGTGTAAGAAACCTTGACTAACATTGTGTGAGAAACTAAAATACTAAAAAATAAAATGCTACAAAACTGTATAATTTGGCCTCTTTAACAAAAAACAGCTTCCTGTAGATTACCTTCTGTAATGTCCCTCTCGGCTGACTGATACTCTCTGAGAGTACAGAACAGGTTTGCTCTATTAAAGTAGGCATGTGCTGAGTGAGGGTTGAGGCAGAGAGCCTCATTGAAATCCTGCAGGGCTTCTGGAAGCTTCCGCAGTAGAGTGTGAGTGATGGCTCGGTTCAGGATCACAGACTCATCTGAGGGGTCCAGCTCAAAGGCTCTGCTGTAGTACTCACAGGCCTGTGTCGCAGAAAGAAAGAGACTTTGAAAGATATTTGTCAGTGGCTCTCTTTTAACGAGTGTCTCAAGAGAATAGTGCACCAGAAGTGAATAGTCTGGTTTTACCTGCTCAAACTGTCCATTGTAAAAGAAGAGGTTGGCAGCATTGAAGTAAGCCAGAGCATATTTGGGGTTGAGGCTGATAGCTTTCTGATAGTCCTTCATGCCATTGCATCTATCCCCCATGTACTGCTGTATCAGACCTCGATTTGTGAAGAGTTGCTCTGAGAGAGCATTACACTAAGTCAGAAATAGAAGAGGTGTTAAAGGAATGTTCAGGGATCTATATAAGTTAAGATCTATTGGCAGCATGTGTAGCTTAATGTAAATTAGGCAAAGACCACATTTACAGTAACACATATACAATGGATATAAACAGGGCCAGAGTTCTAGAAGGTTTGAAAGCAGAAATGTTAAGCTTTAGAGCTTATTATTTAATAGAGCTGTAAAATGGCTTACCTGATTACTTTTCTATGCAGAGCTTCTAGTTATACGTTACAAATGTAATTCCTTTGAGTGGAACTTTCTTCGTGTAAACAGTACCTTTGTGGTATCTTTGCACATATCATAAAAATTTACCAACTTTATGTAGTCATTACACACATAAGTTAAAACAATTATTTACACAAAGTCAGTAAGCCACTACATTTTGAAGCATGTATTTTAATGTTAATTGCCTGGCCACATGTTCTCCAATTGTAAGTGCCTTAGTGTAACTGTGTTTTTTGCTTTTGAGCCAAAATGATTTTCTGTGTTAATTGACATTGTCACAATTGCTACCAATAGAGCTTATCTTGTATTGAACCCAAAACATTCCTGTTTTAAGACCCAAGAACCCCAGATATACAGCGCATTCAGAAAGTATTCAGACCCATTCATTTTTTCACATTTTGTTATGTTGCAGCTTTATAATAAAACACTTTAAAAAAAAAGGTACTTCATACGCCATAACGACAAAGCAAAACCTAGATTTCTTTTATAAATCTGCAAATATATTAAAAGAAGAAGAAAAAAAATTTAATATTCCATTGAAATAAATATTCAGACCCTTAGCTATTACACTTAGCTCAGGTGCATTTCATTTCTCTGGATTATCTTTGAGATGTTTCTACACATTGATTGGAGTCCACCTGTGGCAAATTCAATTGATTGGACATGATTTGGAAAGGCACACACCTGTCTATATAAGATCTCACAGCTGAAAATGCAAGCCATGAGGTCAAAGGAACTGCCTGGAGAGCTCAGAAACAGGATTGTGTCGAGGCGCAGATCTGGGGAAGGCTACAAAACATTCCAGCTGCATTGAAGATTCCCAAAGGCACAGTGGTCTCCATAATTCTTAAATGAAAGCTTGGACGAACCAGGACTTATCCTAGAGCTGGTCACCTGGCCAAACTGAGCAATCGGGGGAGAAGGGCCTTGGTAAGAGAGGTGACCAAGAACCCGACTCTCAATCTGGTTGAGCTCCAGAGATCATGTGTGGAGATGGGAGAAACTTGCAGAAGGACATCCATCACTGCAACACTCCACCGATCTGGCCTTTATGTCAGAGTGGCCAGATGGAACCATCCACTCAGTGCAAGACAAATGAAAGCCTGCTTGAAATGTAAAAAAAAAAAAAAAGAAAAGCACCTTAAGGACTCTCAAACTGTGAGAAACAAGACTCTCTGGTCAGATGAAGCGAAGATTGAACTGTATGGCCTCAATTCCAAGCATCAGGTCTGGATGAAACCAGGCACCGCTTACCACCTGCGCAATGCCATCCCAATGGTAAAGTATGGTGGTGGTAGCATCATGCTGTTGGGGTGTTTTTCAGCAGCAGGGACTGGGGGACTGATCAGGGATGAAGGAAAGATGAACGCAGCAATATACAGAGATATCCTTAATGAAAACCTGGTCCATGGCGCTCAGGACTTCCAACAGGACAAAGACCCTAAGCACACAATGCAAGGGTGGCTTAGGGATAACTCTGTGAATGTCCTTGAGTGGCCAGGCAGAGCCCAGACTTGAACCCAAACGAACATATGTGGGGAGACCTGAAAATGGCTGTCCACCGACAGTCCCCATCCAACCTGACAGAGCTTGAGAGGATCTTCTGAAAAGAATGGGAGAAAATCTCCAAATTCAGGTGTGCAAAGCTTGTCGCTGTACTGAGTTGAGGGTCTAAATACTTTTGTCAATGTGATATTTCATTTTCTTTTTAATAAATTTAAAATGATCAAAAATATAAATTTTGCTTTGTCATTATGGGGTATGGCGTGTAGATTGATGTGGGGAAAAATATTAATTTAAAGCATTTTGGTACAAGGCTGCTGATCTGAATACTTTGATATTAAGTACTGTAGATATTAAGAAGGTTAATCAACATTCTGTATATGCTTTGACAGATCAAGGCCTGTGACATTCAAGAGCTAAAATAACTTTCTGAACAGTTATATAACCTTAACCCCAAGTTTTTCTGTTGTTCTCAATCATTTACTATATGGAACATACAACTGGTGTTGGATTACGTACTCAAAAAGTAATGCAAATACAAATAACTAATTACTTCTCTAAAATTGTAACCAGAGTACTTTGCTGATTACTTAATTGCATTAATGATAACTTAAGTTACTATCTAAAACACTTTCACACCAAAAAATATCTCAACAAATTCAAAATAATGTCTATCCTTCTTACTTATTCATTGTCACACACCTTTCAGATGTCAGAGAAATACAGAGATGTACATAGGAACATATGAATTCATATTTGAAATGTATTTGTTGTATGTTGTAATTCTACATTACTATATTATTTTGAAATATGTGTTCCCTAATTAATGCACTTAAAATTAATTACCGTAACTGAAATTCAGCAACTGTAATCTGATCACAACAAGAATTATAAATGTAATGCATTACACTGCTTTTGACATGATTGAAAGTAATTCAATTACAGTAACTAAATACTCTGTAATCGGATTACACCCAACACTGCATTTGACTAGTGAGGGACAAAGATTATGCATTTCTGAACCTTTTTTCTACATCCAAAGCTCCAAAACAACCTTTATAGCAATGTTTATGTCCTGCCAGGCTCCAAATGTGTTTCCCATCTGTAAATTGATGACGGCTCTGCCTTCATAAGCAGCCCAGCATTTAGGATTCACCTCCACAGCCACTGTGAACTGATTCCAAGCTCTCTGGAAGAATCCGCAAACCTGCCGTAGAGGACAGAATATCGACAGGGCTTGGTGCAAATCAATATACCGTTGAGAGGCAACAGGCTGTATGCAAGATATCGTTCCCTTGCTGATGTACGAGGCGAAGATAAAGAGGGCAAAAATGAATACAATAAGGAATCAGATCTATCCTTGTTTGTCTCCTGCTGTTGACCTGACGTCTGTGTTTAGTCTCTGGGCACTGTGCATGAGTATTTTTACATTTAATAGAGAAATGTTCATTTAAAAAAGAGAGAGAGTTGGACAACAAATTCAAAGTCATTGTGTGCCAATAAAATATATAATGAGTCAAAAAAATGCCTTTGTGTTGAGTTGAAGAGATGAGAGGTTGTGCCTGCTTTTAGAACTGCTTATATTTACCGAGCATGATAGATTGTCTAAGGTAGATTGTTTATTTGGCATTTAATACTTAAGTGAAAAATGCATTATTGTTACAAAATATTATATGATCTTGAGGATATTGATTGCATGTAGTCTTAAGATATTAAGGAGATTTTTAAAGAATACTATGGAATAACATAAATGGTATTATGGGAATTATGTTTTGACTAAACAAAATCCAAAATAAATCAAAACTGTGTGGCTAGAATTTGCAGACATGTACTCGACATTTTCTCAAGCAACTTCTTGAGGAATCACCCTGGGATGCTTCTTAAACAGTATTGAAGGAGTTCCCATCTATGTTGGGCACTTATCGGCTGTTGTCTTCATTGTTCGGTCCAAGAAATCTATTTCAATTTTTTTTCTTAATTACATTTTAGTTTTCTAATAATATAAATATGGTGGCACAATTATATTTTTGTCTACAAAACTAATTTCAAGCATTTAAGCATACACCATCATCATGAGAAACATTTCAGTTAAGTGTTTCAAAACTTTTGACTGGTAGTGTATACAGTGCACCCCTTCAACACTTCTGCTTGAACAGAATATAACAGTATTTCCCAACCACTGTGCTGCAGCACACTAGTGTGCCGTGAAAGATTGTCAGGTGTGCCATGGAAAATGATCAGATTCCACAAAATAAATCAGGGCTCCAGACTGAGACTACTTTTCAACCATTTATCCTAACAGTGCGAATAAACATGGCAAGAGGTCGCATTGGTGCGACTACAAAGTTGTCTGACTCTCTGATTGTGCTGTCATTTTTTGTTCCGTATGAGAAATATCAAATGGAAAATGTTCCAACCTATATGAAAGCCCATAATGTGTCGATTATTAAACTGGTTTAAAAGTGTATTAAACAGCCCCAACATTTTAAGCAGTATTGAAAAGATATAAAGGAGAAATCTGATGCAAAATTTTTTGTTTTATTCATTACCCAATTAGCACTCTTGCCACCTGTGATCTCATTATACACAGTACCTACATGACTTGCATTTTTTGCATAGATGAATTTCAAACATGCACGCAACTAAAATGGACAGAAAACATGGAAGTTCTTGAAAAGGAAAACTGTCAACAATGGTTATGTGGGACAGTGGGATAGAGGTGTACAATGGGATTTGTTTAAATATAAAAAGTGTGCTGTGGCAGAAAAAAGGTTAGGAAACACTGGAATATAACATTACATAGTTGTGGAACTGATGAATTATATAAGGACTTATTGGGTCCTCTGGCAGGGTAATTGAGCTTTTTTATTCACACCCGCCATCAATGATTAGGTTGGCGTGATCTAGTTTCCTTCCCATAAGAGATATATTTTGGGCATGGTTGCCCACTGAGATTTTTAGAGTAAGTGAAAACCAAGCTAACATTTTATAGGGATTTATGAATTAAATAAAATCTCAATTTGAAAAGACACAAATATTGATCCTAAACTATGCAGATCCATTAATAAATCTTTACAGTATAATGCATTAGCATCAACACATGCTTAGAGTTTTAAAAGAGATCTGAATCACAACATTTTAAATGTCAAAACTTTAACAAACTCAAACATTTCACATAAAATTCAAATAATCTAAACTATGCTATCCACATACATTTTATAGCTCTATACTCTTTCTGTGTTTAAACAGTTGTCTCATGTACATCTTCTACTTCAACAGAATTGTATTAAAAATATGAGATACAATGGATACTTAAATAAAACTACTCCATTGCAAATCTCATCTGGATTGTTAGAAACAAGAAAATTATTTATTTACTACCTGTAAGTAGTATGCCAGGCCAATGCGAGCACTCGAACAGAGTGGATTGAGATGCAGGGCAGAGAGGAAATCCTTCTGTGCCTGCTTCTTTGCCTGATCATGCCCGTAATCCATGAAGACATTACCTCTACCCACATATGCGTCCTGAAAGAAGGGATCGAGTCTCATAGCTTCACTGAAAGAGTCCACAGCTTCCTCTAACTGGCCAAGCCTTAAAAACAGACAAAGAAAGTCAAATAATACACATTCATAGATTTTTTTCACTAACTGCGAGTATGCACATATTTGCAAAACGTGTATGAACACTCTCAAAATAACAGTTCATGCAAAACAGTATGCAAAAATAATTTATTGTTGCCTTAAAAAATATAAATATATATATGTGTGTGTGTGTGTGTGTGTTTATATATATGTATTATGTATATGAGTATGCAGCTCAAAAGGATATGACAATGGGCAGATATGCTCTTCTATGGGCCTGAAGGCATTCAGTTTTTTTGTAAATGATACTTTGAACTACTAGGAAATATCTCATTATTATTACAGGCCATTTGAAGAGATGGCATGCCCTACACTACAGTATCATACAGAAGGTTGCTAGTCAGTTTGAATGCCTTCATAAATCCTAGCGCTTTATGAATGCTGATGAAAAGAAAAGCATGGACTAGATAAGAAAATCTCTAAAAGCACCATTTCAAATGCAGATCACATTCACATCTGCACAATAAGAGTTCACTGAGAGCATCCATAACTATTCATAAATGTCATGCAAGGTTTCAGGACACCATAAATAATGTAGACCTTTAGGGGTGTAGTTTTTTTTATCCAACTCATGCTTTAAGAACATGTGCAGTAAATTATTTTCTATTATAAATTATCATAAATTTTTTATAATCTCATTTTTTCCCTGAGATCCATCTATAAAGTAAGTCAAGGATTCTTGTACCAAAACAGTTTAAATGTAGATTTACACAGCCATTTTCAGCCTTTCATCTGACTGTTAAATATACAGAGGCAGTTTGTGCTATGCCTTAAAGACTTCCATGCATTGAGTAAAGGGCTGTTCACATCAAACTAGTGTTGTGTCCGTCAGTACTGTTTTTCAATTGTATATGTAAAAGTGCTAGCCAGTCATCTTTGACCATTGGGCCATATCTTGCTTTTTTTTTTCTCGGTTTTATTGCATCACATGCAGGAGCCATGTTAAAAAGTTTTGAAGAACATAAACTTTTTAAAACGTGTCTCAAAACACCCACGTTCTGTTCTATTTGTTGTGCCACATCTAGCTTTTTTTTTTTTTTAGCAAAAGGCTGCTTTCAGTGTGAACGGCCCCTAATAATGCTTACTCATGGGCTGTGGGTTTGTGGCACTGTGAATGGACCGGCCATGTCGTTGAACACTGAAAAGGCGTTGAATATTTCAGATGTAAAAATAATCCATCAATTTCAGAACAGACTATTTTTGCAGCATGGTTTCAATAGATGGTAATTTTTGGACTGGGAAGAAAGTTTTGAGCTCTGAAACTATGTTTAGATAGTATATGGCACTCTTTCATTTAAAAAAAGCAAGGAAAATTCGATTTTTCCTTATTTGACCCTTTTAAAGGGATAGTTCACCCAAAAATGAAAATTCTCTCATGATTTATGATTCACGCCATCCCAGATGTGTATGACTTTCTTTCTTCTGCAGAACACAAATAAAGATTTATAAAAGAATTTCTCAACTCTTTTGGTCAATGGGTGCCAAAAAGTTGAAGCTCCAAAAATCAAGTCAACATAAAAGTTATCCATAAGACTCAAGTGGATAAATCAATATCTTCAGAAGCGATAAGTGTGGGTGAGAAACAGATCAATATTTAAGTACTTTTTTTTATATATATAAATTCTCCTCCCTGCACAATCAATCTCCACTTTAACTTTAACTTTAACATTCTTCTCGTCTTTTTGGGGATTCGTTCTACATTCTTCATGCCTATCTGCCCCTATTGGGCAGGGAGAAGAATTTATAGAAAAAAAGGACTTTTAAAATGGATATTTATCTGTTTCTCACTCACACATATCATATCACTTCTAAATATATGGATTAAAATACATAATACTTCTAAATATATGGATTGCGTAATTGGCACCCATTCACTTGCATTGTATGGACCTACAGAGCTGAAATATTCTTGTAAATATCCTAATTTGTGTGCTGCAGAAGGAAGGAAGTTATACACATCTCATTTTCAAATCATTTTCATTTTTGGGTGAATGATCTCTTTAAGAACAATACGATACTAATCACATTATTTATGTGGCACTATTAAGCTGTCATTTGAAACAACAGAGTAAAACTGAGCTTACCGATCACAGACAATTCCTAGTGAAAAAACCACAAGGCAACAAGTCTTAAGTATTGATTTAAATTTTAAACACAATAGTGTTTTAACATGCTGTGGTGTAGATATTATGACCTGACTGCTGCTGAGCACAATCCACAGAGTGATGGATCTCCACTTCAGCTTTGTGTATTTAGCTTGGCAATTTAACAGTGAAATAATTACTCAATAAAACAAAAGACAAAAAACACTCACCTGTGGTGTATTACTCCTAGTGTGTGCTGAATCTCTGCATTCTCCTGACATTTCTGTGCTGCAGCTTTAAAATCCTACAACAAAAGACAGCATATTGCATAAAAATTTTTAGTAATATTCCAGGTTAAATTCAAGTTAAGCTCAACCGACAGCATTTGTGGCATAATGTTGATTACCACAAAAATGAATTATGGCTTGTCCCTCCTTTTCTTTTAAGAAAGGGTTAAACTGTTTCAGTGAGGCACTTACAATGGAAGTGAATGGGGCTAATCCGTAAACATTAAAATTCTCACCGTTTCAACAGTATAGCCACAAGACATTAACAATGTGCATGTTTACATTATTTTAGTGTGATAAAATTGCTCACTAACCTTTTTTTGTGTAAAGTTATGTTATATGACCATAAAAACAATGACGTAAAAACTTTACAGCTAAAAAAAATAGACAAGTTTGAACAGAAGAATTAATTTAACTGCTTTTATAAATTGTAAGCTTCACATTTGTGCCTTTAAACCCTCAAAACATTGTCCCAAGTCAATTCCATTGTAAGCGCAACACTGTAACATTGATTTTGCTATTTATTTTTTTATTTTTAAAAAGGGGGGGGGGGGGGGGGGGTGTCAAAATTATTTTTTTGTGGTAATCAATGTTGTGACACAAATGCTGTCGACGGAGCTTAACTTGTATAGAACGCGGAATATTCCTTTAAGACTAGTTAAAAGCAGCAAAAGTAGTATTTACAGCAGAACTAATGTTTCTGCAATGCTTTTTAAAGTCAACATGGAATCAAAATTGAATGTATTACACATTCCTGGTCTTATTGTGCAGGATCTTTATAATCTATAAGGCGCAGGGGTAACACAAGGTCGAGGGAACTGAGCTCAGGAGGAGCGGGATGCAAGGACAGGAAGTCAAGGATAAAACAAAACAAGTCTAATAAATCCAAATGATAGTTCAGTAGTGATTCCAAAAGAAAATCCAAATTAGAAACAAAGTTCATTAGCAGTGTTAAATCCAAAAGGTTTTCCAAAAAACATAAATCCAAAGAACAAATCCAAATATAAATAATAATAAAAAACAAAAACAGAAAGTATTCCAGCAAGAGAGGCAGTAATCCAAAGAGAACAGTACATGAACTCACAAAAACTGAACAACGAGTGATTATAAAACAGCAACTTAAATACATCTCGGAAAAGGAGGCACAGGTGAAATGAATAATGACAAACAAGTGAGGGAAACACAGGGAGAACACAATGGGGGCATCTAGTGTACAACATGAGGAACAACAAGACCAAAACACTGACAATAACCAAAATATAATAACTTGCTCCACCTCTGAAACGATATTCCTTTTTGGCTGATGTCACAAATCCCTCTTATTTTCCAACTCCTTCACTCAGCAACATGATTCTAATATGATAACCATTTTTTATGATCCAATCAATTTCCAATGGATAAAATCATGTTCCGTTTTTAAAATTGTCACTTTTTTTATGGTGAAAATGTTTATTATGGGTTGCGTATACCATTTCATGTTGACTTTAATACCAGAATACAGCAATATATAAATATTTCACACGTATACAAATCCTGCAGCATGTTTGTTGTGCATGCTGCAAAGTCCTTGAAACAAGCAAATCATAGCCATTGACCCTTTGACAGAATTTGTGCAATCAATGCTTCTTACTCTGTGAGTTTATAACTCTGTCCTACCTGGAGGGCATTTTTATAGTCATTAAGCTCCACATACAGAAGGCCACGGTTTATCAACACTTTCAGATCCATCTCCGTCTGATTGCCCAAGAGCAGCGCAATGCTGTAGTCTCGGAGTGCCTTGGAAATCAAAGGAATATAATGCAGAAGAGGAGAGCAAACATGCATTAAAATGCATGCACTGTACGCAGAAGTTCAATGCTGATGAAAAGCCATCCTTTGTGTATTTGTACATGTTTTTTTATATATAATCCTGCATACATTACTGATGTGAAAAAGCACCAGATATAAAGCCAACTAATAGAAAAGAAAAAAGTTACCAGCTCATAATTCTGCATTTGTTGGAAACACACACCGCGGTTGTAGAATGCAAATGAACAGACACTGTCGATTTTGATTGCCATGGTCAAATCCTCCACTGCACTCTTGTATGCCTAAAACAAGATTGTAAATCTGACTCGCATCATATCACTGCAAAAAAATCACTTGTGGCACTGGAAGATTTTTTTTGTTCTTGTTTATGCTTAAAACAAGTGAAAAAATAAGCTAAATACAATTATATTCAGTATGCATTCTCTCAAAATGAGCTTTAAAGGGATAGTCACCCAAAAATGAAATTATGTCATCATTCACTCACCCTCATGTTAAAGAAAGAAAAGAAAGACAGAAATAGGGCTGGGTGATATGACTACATATATCATTTTGACAATATTAAGTGACAATCAATAGTGATTTTCCTATATCATGCAAATCTCGATATATAAATATCCATGTGCTTGACGTGAGTGTATCTATCAGTGGGCAGAGACTGACAGAATTGAAGAAATATGGACAGGTTTTTTCCAGCATAGAAAATTTTTTGGGTGGCCTGCCAAGTGAAATTTCGGGCCATTGAAGCAAATTCAATGACATTCATCTCACAATCATCACTTCATAAGCACTAAATATGCTTCTCATCTCACACGTACATCTATGTTTAAAATGAGTGTCACACGCTCCATCTCTGGAACATGCAATGTGTGATTCCAGCAGGCTTTCTTGATATTTGTGCTCCAGAGACAGGACTGTGCAGAGCAGGATAACTCGCTCTACTCAAGAAGTCAAACAGCTAGACAGCCCGACATTCTAACAACCACTGATGAGGAAAACACTGCACCAGAATAAAAGGTTCTTAAACTACACATCACCCTTACTAAAAGTATGTTTTGAATGATGTTTGGTATTAGGAAACAAACCGGCCATGTTTGCCTAAGCATTATGGTAAGTTTGATTTAAAACTAAGTTGCGTGTTTGTTTATTTTTGCTTTTTTTTTTACTTTACAATATGATTATTTAATACATAAACCCATTTTTATAGATTTTCAAAAAAAAAAATACAAAAAAAAAATAATAATAATATATATATATATATATATATATATATATATATATATATATATATATATATATATATATATATCACAATCTCAGTTGCCTCTGCGTCTGAGACCGTCAATCCGTGCATCTTAACATGTGGCTTGTAGAGTGCATTACAGCGGAGACGTATAGCACGTGGAGACCCACGCTATTCTCTGCAGTATCCAAGCACAACTCACCACGTGCCCCACTGAGAGTGAGAACCACACATCATAGCGACAACTAGGAGGTTAGCCCATGTGACTCTACCCTCCCTAGCAACCGGGACATTTTGGCTTCAGGGGTGATATTCAGCGTCAATACTGGCTGAGCTACACAGGCCCCCAAATATCTTGATATAAAATGACTCATATACTTATATAAGATTTTGGTCAATTCGCACACCCCTAGATAGAAAGAAAGTCAAACAGGTTTGAAACAACATTTTGCTTATAAGGTGAATTTATCTGGCCTTAATTATGTTGAAAAACAAGACATGGAAAAATTATGTTTTGCAGTGTTCATCATTTTAAAGAGAGGGATTACTGGTCTTTGAAGAGTCTCAGCCTCAAGCGAGAAGTAATTATATTGTGAAAATACAATTTGTGCTATTTTTACTAACTTTCAAATAGAATTTAAGAGTTCCTTTATACAAGTAGGCTCTGACACTTTTGGGCTGGATCCTGATAGCTTCATTACAATCAAGTACTGCCTTTGCATATCGTCCTTCGACTCCATAAAGGACAGCTCGGCTTAGATGCACCTTTAAAAAAAAAGGAACATGTTTTAAACATGAACTTCTGAAATATAACCATGTACAGAATAACATCAATACAGTCAGACAAGAGCATTTAACTTAAATGTAGTCAATATTGTATATTCCATAAAGGTTATTGTTCACATACCCCAAGCTTAGGCCTAATTAAACAATGAAAATACTAGGTTTTCAATTTATTGTATAATTTTATTCATTAAAATACCATTTATTACATTAAGCATTTTAACATTGCTTTCTAATAGTATGCATAACAGTAAATGGGTCTTGGCTCATTTCAGGCATAAAAACCTGCAGTTCATTGAGCGAGTGAGTCATCCGAGCTGATTCAGTGAGCAAATGAGTAGTATGACCGGTTCGCTAATCGGTATGACGGATTTATTAAATATAACCATGTATGTGGGTGTGTGATACAGGGACCAAACTTCTGTATATATATTTCTAAATTCTGAATATTTCTAAATATTTTGATATAGTAATAAATCTGAAAAAACATATGTAAGTCTGAATATATGGGTATTGCGAGCCATCTTTCCTGCTTCTCGGATCACTGTGTGATTTCTACAAGTAAGCTAATAAAATAATTTCAACTCAAATTAATGTTTCATTTGCATTTATTTGTTTATTTGGCAAGCAACCATGTAATAAGCAGGATAAGGTATAGTCAGCTGGATGTCATTGCAAAATAAACCCACTTTATTTTAATAAACCCCACAGAATTTATATAATTATTGCCTGTTTGGCCCCCCAAAAAATGTGCTATGGCATATTTTACCGTTGCTTTCCAAATTCAGTAGAAACATTGATTGTGTCTTACCTGATAGAGATTTGGGTTTATGCGGAGTGCTTTGTTAAAGTCTTGCACACTCATGGAGTCTTGTAGGTGCATGCGACAAAGGCCTCTCTGATGGTAAGCTTCAGCATAGTCTGGGTTGATGCTCACAGCACTGTTAAAAGCATCTAAAGCCTGGAGGAGGAGAGAAGCTTTGCTCTCCTGAATTCGAAAAAGGTGACGTGAGTATAGTGTCAGATCGAGCTGTTTCACCATCTGTATCATTTTCAATTATAAACAGGTCTGGCAAAATGTTAAGGTATGACTTTATTATTGTTGTAACTGGAGCCATGAAATAGACAACCCTACCCTCTGAAAAGCATATGGTCAACATTTTATGTTGCATTTAAAACTACAGTAATTCCCAGCATGGGATTTACTGTGGATATGCAAGTGTCCCCACCAGGCTCCTTAAAGGAAAAGTTCATCCAAAAATACAAATTCTCTCATAATTTACTCGCATTTTAATGCAATCCCAGGTGTGTCTGACTTTCTTTCCTCTGTAGAACACAAATGAAGGTTTTTAGAAGAAATTCTCAGCTCTTTTGGTCAATACAATGCAAGTGAATGGGTGCCAAAATCTTAAAACTCCAAAAATAACACAAGTCAGCATAAAAGTAATCCATAAGACTCCAGTGGTTAAATCAATGTCTTCTGAAGCGATATGATAGGTGAGGGCGAGAAACAGATCACTTTTGCACTCTTCCTCTTGTGTTTTTTGGTGATTCACATTCTTAATGCTCACTGCCCTCTACTGGGCAGGGAGAGGAATTTCAAGCCAAAAAGTGCTTAAATATTGATCTGTTTCTCACCACACCTATCATATCACTTCAAAACATATGGATTAAAAGACTAGAGTCGTATGGATTACTTTTATGATGCCTCTATGTGCTTTTTGAAGCATAAAAATGTTGGCGCCCATTCACTTGCATTGTATGGACCTACAGAGCTGAGATATTCTTCTGAAAATCTTTGTTTGTGTTCTACAGAGGAAAGCAAGTCATATATATCTGGGATGGCATGAGGGTGAGTAAATGATGAGAGAATTTTTATTTTTGGGTGAACTATCCCTATAACTATCAAAACTAGCAAGATTCCATGGTCAGTCAGCTTCACTTCAAAATGGTTGGTTGATTAGAAATTAAACAACATTAACCAGCATGGAGATTCATGCTGGTTCAAGGTTTTCAGAAATGCTAATGCAAGACATGTATTATTGAGTTCAATTTACCTGTAGCGAAAGCACCTGTGTCATGTAGCAAACGCCGATAAGAAAGAAGGCCTCCGCAGCTTCTTGCACAATACAGAGTTTCGTTTTAATGGAACCAAGCACTGACAAGGCCTTTCTGAAAATCTCCACTGCTTCCTATGTATGATAAACATTATAATGTCATATCACGGTAATCAGATAACATCTTACTAACATAGGAAACTTGCTGCCTGATTAGATTAAAATGAACTCTCTGATTGTCAAAAATTAACCCATATATTGAAACAAATTGATAGTATATTGAATAAATCTAGTTAAATTTACTGTAAAAAAAATAAAAACTGGTAGGTGTGGTTACCAGAAATTCTCCATAAAAAATACAATAACCACGTTTCAGGCTTTACGGGATGTAATTTTAATGCCAGTATATTTTATAGTGCATTACTGTCATTTCTACCATTAAATTATAAACTTGATATATTACGATTCTGAAACTGTAAAAATCTGCTTTTCACATTATTATGTTTTGACACTTACTGTATTAATTACAGAAGGGCAAATGATGACACAAAGTTCATCATTAGTGGCCTTTTCAGGAGCACTGACCAATAAACATGTACGTAGAGACAGCACCCCAATGTAGATAAGTGATGTTAAAAACAAGAACAAACATAACTATTCCCATAAAAATATAATTAAATGTAATGGGCCACACAGGAAATTCTGGGAATAACTGATTATTGTATTACATTTTTTACAGTAATTTTTATAATTTAATGTAACATGTTACATGTACTCACTTGATAAACATAATATCATTTTTTTTTACCATTAATTATATGGGAAAATCATACTTCAAAAAAATTACATTTTTACAACATTTTACTGTAAATCTACATGTACTGTCTTTTTAAATATATTTAAAAATGTTACTGTATATTTTATGATATCTATCCATTAACCAATTAACATTTTTTACTGTAGCATTTTTACAGTCTTTTACTGTTAAAATTATGGAATTTTTTTTACAGTGAGTTATGGAATATTGAAAGCACATCTTAAAACACAATATTGCTAATAAGCATTCTGGCTTGAAGTATTTGGATAAGTTTGTGTTGGTGTTTAGCTGGCTGTATCAAATCCAGACAGAGCTCAACTGAGAGCTACACTACACAGGTCTCAGACTCACTGTGAATCGGTGTGCCTTCATCCATGCCTTTCCCAAAAGAATGAGAGGTGGAAAAGAAGGACAAGCATTGGCTGCTTCCTCCAAACAGGCACTGGCACAGGCATCATTCCCAAGGAATGAGTGGATGACCGCCTGCTGGACTAGTGATAAACCCAGAGCTGTGACGGAAGAGAGAAGACGGTTAAAGCTTTGTCCTGTTGTTGTTATGGCAAAGTATACCCCCATTTCCCTGCAAGGTTTACTTCATCTTCCGTTGTGCCAGGCGGCCAGGTTATTAAATTGTCCAGAGATAACGGCAGATATATTTCAGTAACTAAAAGGATGTGTGTGAATCTTAGTAGTCTGAAATAAACATATCTGTTCATTACCTTTTTTCATTTCAGCTGCATATCGTATACAGTGGGTGGCCAAGTCAAATTGCTCCATTTTGTACAAGTACTGGCCTCTAAAATAGAAACAAAGCTTTTATCTGCCTGAGCTGTTCACCAACTAAAACCAAAAGGTTTTTGCACCCTGTTGCCATGAGCCTCAGTCAGGGTATATGTGATATTTAATTTGATGTGAAAGTAAAAAAGGCTGTGAAGTATGCAGTAAATATTCACTGTTCAATATGTTGTCTTAAAGTACTTAAAGTTTCACAGCCCATGTTTTACAGGGTTTTTTTTTGTGTGTGTGTCCACTGACAATGTTTTAGAGACACATTTTCAATGTTTTGTCACCTGGGTGATCAATAACAAGGATTTTAAGACTTATAAAACAGCCTCAGTCTTGTTTTTATTTAAAGAAAATGAGATATGCTGTCGATCCACACTGAAGTACCAAGATTAACCTTTTTTAAGTTTCACAAAACCTTTTTATTCTCTAGAAGTTCATTAGAAAATAATGTATGATCAAGGTACTGCAAAGAACCATTTAAAGCTCTGAAATGATTGTTAGAAAAATATCAAAAATGAAAAAAGGACTCTTTTTCAAAGAGTTGTAGGTTCAAATAACCTCATGATGTGCAAATCAGATGCATCTGGCTTCATATGTATGGCTTGAGATAAATCCTTCACCGCTCTACTCAGATTATTTACCTGTGAATAACACACATTTACCGGTTTAATTTAAACAGTAAGAATATACATGAAATGAATCCATAAATCACAAATTAAAGTTTTAGAGGACAGGAGTGCCACTTGGTGAAAGAATCAGTTATAATATAATTGGTCAAATCCACTGTCCAAAGACATTTTTTTCTGAACTGGACAAAAAACAGCAATTAGAAAATGATTTTTGTCAATTTAAATAAAATTATGTACAGTAAATAATCATTATTAGAATTGTTTTAGAATTATTATCATACAAAACATTCATATATTATTTTACTATTACATTTAACTATATTTTTACATTTGACTTACATAAATAATATTGAATACAGTGGCCCCACAAAGCACAAATGCACAACAAAATATCAAACCATGTGGCATTTATTGTATGACATGTAGGCCTACTGTGAAAATTACACTTTTCAAGAAAACCATTTCACACACACAAAAAAAGAAAGAATGATAGAAAAAGTTATTTAGGTTAAATATATAAGTATTTGGACACTTTCTGGTTGTCAAAATTTTGTGGAACATGTCCATAGTCAATGTGATGTTCAACATCTTGGTTACAACATCGTTACTCTGCTAGGATACCTGTGTTAACTTAAAGGAGACCTATTATGCCCCTTTTTACAAGATGTAATATAAGTCTCAGGTGTCCCCAGAATGTGTCTGTGAAGTTTCAGCTTAAAATACCCCACATATAATTTATTATACCATGTTGTAAATGCCTCTATTTGAGTGGAATCAAAAACACGGTTTTCGTGTGTGTCTCTTTAAATGCAAATGAGTTGCTGCTCCCCGCCCCCAACATAGCTCTGATCTCCATTAATACAATCAGAGACAACAGTAACTTTAGCTGCATTAGCCATGGAATCAGCTAACAAGCACATTCGGAAAGGCGATTTGCAAACATCCTGTTTTATATTGATACTCATTCACAAAGCAATCCGGTGTAAAATGATTTGCACAAACATACACACATTTTTGTATGTTTTGGGGCGCATTTCCTTCAAAAACAAAACTTGTCCCCTGTGTCTTCAGTGGCTCTGATGCCGGGAATACATGAAGACTCTTATGTTCACTTTTACTGCCAACAACAGAACACTTATGATGCTTACGAAGCTGAGACATTATTCTTCTCATTGTATCTGCATGGGAAAAAAGTGTGTAGATCACTCAGGGGAGGATCTATAATAATAGGGTGGAGTCCGTCACCAGTCGTGGGCGAGGCCTGCTCTAATGTGACATCAATTTAGAGCAGAAACAAAACCATTCATTTTGACACGCTGTTTTTGATTAATGGAAATATAAGAAAGAGGAGTGGGTGGACTTTTAACATTGTAGGGTTGTTGTGTACACACACTGCAGACTCACATTTATGTACAAACATCATGTAAAAGTGAATTTTACATAATAGGTCCCATTTAAGGGGAACTGAAATCATACTCATCCCACTCAAAATTACCTAGTTGAGTAAAAGTCTTTGCCAAATGGCGCAGAAATGTGAGAGCAATTTCTGAGAAAAGCTTTAGTAATATTAGTCTGCAGATCACAATTTGGATTATTTTACACTTTTCTTTCTTTTTTTTTTTCTTTTTTAAGTGACCTATGTGTATAGACACTTTGAGGCCATTGTAGTGTATTTCTAATTTAGAATTTGATAATTAGTTTTTTATTTTTATTTATTTTTTGAAGTGGCACTCTTGGTCTTCCATATAGCACATCCATCCTCTTACATTGTAGTAAGCTCTGGCCCTGCATACGTAGGCTCTTACGTAGGTTGGATCTGCTTTCAATGCATTACTGAACCGTTTGATGGCTTCATAATTTCGGTCCATTTTCAGCATATTGATCAGCCCCAAACTGACGTGTGCAACAGCCGAAGATCTGTTGTGGTTTTAGAGAGGCGCACATAAAGTCAACATTGAGAGATGAGAATGTATTGATTTTAGCTTAGTAACAGCTGCTTGGAAACTTCCTGTTACTTTTAACTATATAGAAATATTTTGAAAAGTGACTTTAAAAGAATTTCAAGCTTCAATAATCTTCATTACGGTGTGCTTGTGCATCAAAAAAGAAATTAAGGGCATTACCTGTCAAGTTTGATCACAGCTTCAAAGTCAGACATAGCCTGTCGCCAGCGTCGGAGCTCAGTGTAGATCATACCACGGTGCAGGAAAGCACTCAGATTTTCAACACTGTTGTTGATGAGAACTACAACACACATAAAAAAACATATTTTTTTGTTTTTGTTTCTAGTTTTCAAGTTTGCTGTAAAAATATGTATTTTTATAGACTGCTTATAACCATATTTTTCAAAAGTTTGATAATGTTTGTAGATTTATGCTTGAAATAAGACAGCACAATTTGGAAATGACAATGGGGTGAGAAAAATAAACTTAAAGACATACTGTAAGCTCACCCAAAAATGAAAATGTACTCATCCTCATGTTATTCCAAACACATTTGACGTATTTTCTTCCATGGAACACAATAGGAGAGGTTAGACAGAATGTCAGGGAATGACAGGCTAAGTCACCATTCAGTTTAATTAAGTATATTGTATAAAAAGAATACAATTAAGTCAATGGTGAATAAGGGTGAGTGAATGTTGGCACAGGTTTCATTTTTGGGTAAACTATGCCTTTGATTCAATTATCTGAAAACAAGTCTCTATCTATGATAATACTCTAACAAGTATTATTACATGCAATTTTGCTTCTCAAGAACATTTATCTTGTTTTAAGGATGTTTGGGGAGTTTCTTTAACTTCAGGATCTTTCATGTCCCAGGGAAACTTTTCACCAGGATTTTTAAAAAACGTTTTATGTATAGATTTGACTGTTTTCCTCTTGTCCCAGACCCAGACTTACAATATTAAAGTATGAAAATCCATTATAAAAACAAAATATTGTATGGTTAAAACTATAACAATCTAAACATTGAAATACATTTTCTATATTTATTTTTTGCAATGTATAATTTATTATTTTAATTACACATGAAACTTAGGAAGGAAAAAAGGAGGTATCCAGATGTATTATAAATGAAAATACAGAAAATATGCAAGATATTGTGAAATGAACAATTTCTGGAAAAAAAGGAAAAAGAAGATAACAAAACAAGAAAAGCAGAGATATAAAGCTGTCATTATTGTTCCTCTAGTATTTATAAATCTGACCAATGACCAAATTCATCTTGCTAATTGGAAAGTTCATAGGTTAACTTTTCAAGAGGAAGAGAATATAGTGTCTGCTGAAGCCACATTTGAAGAGTTGGAACATCTACATTTGTATGTAACAATTTAGATCAAAGACAAGAGGGCATACCATAAAAAAAAAAAAAAAAATTTCTTTATAACAAAGCTACCTCCCCAGTCCACCACATTTATGGCAACTATTCAGCACAAACGCATAATTCAGAAATCGTCATGGCTATTATGTCACAACCATAAACAAATTAACATGTGATATATCATATACAGTATATATAAACACCAATTCAATATTCAGCAACTTAGCCTAACCTGATGTGTTATAATATGCACAATGCCATCACACAAAGTCAGTCAATCGTAACAGGCGATTTACATATAGAGGACTTAAAGGTACAGCAGCATAAAAAAAGAAAATGCCTGTTTGATTATACAACGTTAGAAAGAGGGTGGAAAATGGTCATGTAAAACCAATTACAATAGCTAAAGATAATGGAAGAATCTGGTGAGAAATGCTTGATTTCATATTTTAATTGCAGACTTTGGAACGGTATCTCAGCCAAACTGAGAAGAGTTTGAGACATTGTTGAGATCTCTTCTGCAGCTCTAGAGACAGATGTTAAACTGGGGACTTTTTTAAGTAGTATACAAAGCAAAGTCTCCATTTAATCCCATTACTGTTTAGGAGAAACAGCTGAGATATTAAATAGATCTTTTGATTTTGATTTTCTTTTTCCTACAGGGCTTCTTGAAAAATTCTTACCTTTAATTCTTATGTTTTTAAAGGTGCACTCTGTAATATTTTTCATATTAAAAAAGTTTTTCTCTTAAATAAATGAATTGTAATTTTGAAACATATGTATAAAATCATGAGGACTCTACTCAGATCAGTAACTTTATAAAAGCTGTTTTATTCTACACGGGGCAGGGGCGCCCTCATGGCGGCTGCCATTTTAGAATCACATGACCAGCTTAAAACGACTTGCTTAACCTCGTGAAACCCCCGCATGACTGCTATGTGCATTTTCCATTTCTCTTTTGGATTTGTAACTGGTAGCATCTAATAAACAAGCAAAAAAAATAAATATACAATTCCTAAAAATGTATATCCATATATGTGGACAGCGGGTAATACCAAGTAATACCAAGCTATAGTAAGTCAGATTATTTTAATCAAATAGTTTACTATGTGTCCAGGAATGTTGGTTATTCATGTTTTTGAGATATTAAATCCATTGCAGCTGATTTTCTACAAAGCTGAATAAACAATTCTTATTAAAGTAAAGGCCAGCATCATCAAATCACTGCCAAACATGTTAAAATAAAATTTTGCATTCTAAAATGATGAATCTATGTATTGATTATCATAGTTCCATGTCTCCCAAACATGTTGAGAGGTCCAAACATCCTCTTCACCTGAAACTGAAGTTTTGGTCGGATTTTAAGGGTGAGTACACTTAGCTGCATATTGCTATAGGATGCACTGATGCTCCCTTGCTCCCTATTTAGTGAATGACTTAACCTCCAGTGTGCTGTCTGTCTACACCGGTCTCAGAACAGTTAGAAATGCACCATATTTTCATTTTTCATAACTCCATATGAAGCCTTTGAAAGCTACATTTTTCAGCTTTCACATGAATAAATTTATTCTCAATGTGAAAATGCACATTAAATATATAGGAATGCATTTACTAATGTTAATGAATAGAACCGTATTGTACAATGATAACAAAATAATACAATAACAAAACTTATGTTAAAATGAAGCAAATTTGACCCACAGATGTGTTGATTGTGTAAAAACAACATCCACACATGTAGACGCAGGTTTGTTGTAATCTCAGTAACCGTCTTGTTATAGGACACTTTCACTCTTGGATTAAATGAATCATGGCTGATTGTGAATAGTGAATTTCTACAATGGCATCTGTAACTGAAAACTATTTATTTTTAATGATGCTGCATCACACCACTGTGGATGAATCCATGGATTCTAAGATATTGCTTCTCATCCTACTTTCTCAACAGTATGTCACTCTTCACCAACATGAAAGAAGAGCAACAGCCATTGTAAAAATGGCTACAGTATATCAAGCATGTGTGTGTTACCAGATGTGCTGAGGTCTTTTAAGGCCATATCAGGCATTATCTTCCTCAGCAAACAGCCTCTGTGGTAAAATGCCAACCAGTCACTGGGATCAAAGTGCACAGCCAAAGAAAAGTCCTCAATAGCCTTCTCAAACTGACCCAGCTTAGAATAGATCCTTCCTCTGTATGTCCTACAGTAATATACAGTGTAAATAAAAACACATTTATTGAAATGACTTATCAAGGAGTAAGTACTTGTAAATATATTTAGTGGAAATCAAACACTAAAAAGTCAAATTAAAAGTAAGTCTAACTCTCTCTTGATTTCATATTAACATTGACCTAGCACTGGCATTCCCAGGTTGTTGCTTCAGCAGTAAGGAGAAGTCTTCCAGGGCCACCATCCAATTGGAGCTGTTGAAATGGTGTTTTCCATGGATTAGCCTTGCATCTGTCCTTGTAGAGTCGATGGTGAATGTCTGGTGGTGAAAAAGTAGGCTTAAAATTTTCCATGTCTATTATGAGTGCGGAATACAACAAATGTGCAACAGTTTTCTATAATAAGCTACTTGTTGACAGCAGATCTTATGTATATATTTAGATATATTTAGCCTGCCAACTGTGTTCTGCTTAGTCAAGCTCTGAAACACTAAATTATTCTGTCCAATAAAACTACTGCAAATCTGTTTTACTGAATGGTTGGTCAAAGTGTGCAAAAATAACAGCTTGCAAACACTATTTCTGAAAAGCCTTGTTTACAGCTATTGCAACATGATTAATAAACAGATTCTTTTAAGACTTTGTTTTGTAGATTATTTCCATCTTAGATAAGCTATGTATTTTGGTTTTTGTAAACTTTTCACATTTTAAAGGGGTTATATCATGCTTTTTTTTTTTTTTTTCTTCCACCACTTTTGCAGATTGGTTTCAACAGTTGATCTTTCTGGACTGGGGAGAGAGTTTTGCATTATGGAAGTTACAGAATGTTTTCATAGTCAAATTAAGTCTTTTATTTCAAAAGTTCAAGCAAAATTTGATTGATAAGACCCCTTTAAGAAATTGACGATTATGCCGAATAATGTTCACCATTCAAAATCTAACTCCCGGTAGCGCTTTAATAGTTCCATAGTGAATTGTGACTGGTCTTTATAACCCATATTTATTGCTAGCAGTGGTATTTCCTTTAGGGAATGAAAATCTAGTTATATTTTTCCATATAAGGCTCACTTTGGCATAGTCTTCCATGGCCAGCAGTATCTTGCCCCTCATCTCATTCATCTGTGCCCTCTTAAAGTAGATCTCTGCTTCATCTGGCTTGACTTCAATGGCTTGGGTGTAGTTTATTACGGCCAATGTGGTTTCCCCTCTTTGTTTGTATATTTCTGCTCTAGACATAAATGCATCTGGAACACAGTTGGCAACAGTCATGAGCCACAGCACTTCGAAGAACTTTCTTGCTTGACTCAATCAAACTATTTCTGAGATGTTTACCTGAATAGGAAAAATAGTATTAGAATTTATTATACACATTAAATCCACTTCTAATGTTATTTAAGGAACCGTTCACCCAAGAATGAAAAGTCTCTCATCATTTACTCACCCTCATGCCAACCCAGATGTATGACTTTCTTTCTTCTGCAGAACACAAACAAAGATTTTTAGAAGAATATATCTGTTCTGAAGGTCCGCACAAAGCAAGAGAATGGTGACCAATGCTTTGAAGCTCCCAAAAGCACATAAAGGCAGCATAAAATAATCCATTCGACTCCAGTGGTTTAGTTTATGTCTTCTGAAACTATCCAATTGGTTTTGGGTAGAACAGACCAAAATATAACTCTTTTTCACTGTACATCTTGCCATTGCAGTCTCTAGGTACGATCATGATTTCAAGCTCGATTACACTTCCTAGTGCTTGACGCATACACAGAGCACCAGATGGTGCAAGGAAGTGTAATCTTAAAATCTTAAAATCATGATTGATTAAACTACTGGAGTCTTATGGATTACTTTGTGCTTTTTGGAGCTTCAAAGTTTTGGTCACCATTCACTTGCACTAAATGGATATTCTTCTAAAAATCTTTGTTTCTGTTCTGCAGAAGAAAGAATCGCATACACATGGATGGAATGAAGGTGATTAAATGATGACAGAATTTTCATTTTTGGGTGAACTATACCTAGCTCTAGATTCTGTGCACTAAACCTAATCTTTATTTATTTTGAGCCTTACAATTGTACTGTACCTTTAAGAGCTCAATAATAAATTGATGTCTGTTATGATTGGCTAACCTCTGTAGACTGGTGTAATTTACTGTTGTTCAACAGGGCAGGCCAAGCAACAAAATACAGAATTGAAATCAATTTGTAAACGTGTGTTAAAATGCTCATGGTTGTGATAACAACAATGATTATATTCACCTTTGAAGTGTTATTTTCATAAATGGACTGTGTGGACTGGGTTGGAAGCTTTGTGTTCTTAGAATATGTCTACATAGCACATCAAACCTTTTCATTTCAAATGTGCAAGGAAATACTTTTCACCACGAGCCAAATGGGTTGTGTAAAAATAGTGTTTGTCAAATAATAAGTAAGATAGCATACACTAGTACCTTATCATTATCTTGTCATTCTGCTGTAATGAAAGTGGAGTCATGCACACACCTGCACGCTTCTTGTTGTTCTCAATAATGACGTTGAGATCATTCAGAGCCTTATCAGGGTCATCTCTCAGCAGGTAGATTCTGTGTCTGTTCCAGTAGGCATCCAGTAAATGTGGCTCCAGGGAGATGGCCTTAAAAAATATTTAAAAAAAACAGATTGATCATTAATACCCAATAAACGAAGCAAAAAATCAGGACACTTAACATTCTGTTCCTGTTTGTAGGATAATTATTTCTGATATTTGAAAGTAAGTTTGCAATGTGGATACTAGGGTGTTCTGGGTGATTTCCAGGTGCTAGATCAGAACTTGGTTATATATGAACAAATTGTCTACGCAAGTCAAAAGATCACCCCTAGATGTGTCAGGTCACTCATTTAAAGCAACTATAAAGTGATTTTTTTGGACTGTTTTATCTTCTGCAAGTCTAAAATATTTTCTACTCAATAAGCCATCCAATTTAAGGAAGCATTAATGTCTGTAGCAGAAATGGTGAGGGATTAGCTATGCATCAAGGTTTAATATATACGTTATGGGGTGTTGAAAAATCCCTAAGCCTAATAGGTGCAACAATAATAGTAATGCATGCATGTTCAAGCAGGAAAATCATTCTTACAGCATTCAGATCTTCAAGGGCCAGATTGAGATAACCGAGTTTAATGTAAAGCGCTCCACGTCGGCACAGTTTAAAGGCACTTTTTTCCCCATTTTCAGTGATAGTTTGGGTCAGCTTGGCCACTTCATGCTCCAGATCAGCTGTTGTGAGACCTTCATCCAGAACCTCAGACAGATCCACTCTGTCCAGAACCTGGATCTTTTCCTGTGGGTGCTGGTTCTTCAGACCACAGGGGAGAGAGCCTGCACTCTGGAGCTTTTCCAGAGATGGAAAGAGCTTGTCAAACCAGCCATCACATATATCTCTGATCCACTCTCTGGGTGGTGTAGCATCAGGTATTCCACCACAATCTGTGGAAAAGCTCTCAAAATCTAGGAGCCCGGGTAGACTGAGGAAATGGCGTGGTGAAGACAGCTTCTCAGAGGGTTTGGGCTTCCATGGTAGCTGACACAAAGACTCGCTCCTTTTAGAGAATAAATAGAGAGATAAACACAATCTTAATGCAAACATTTCAACCACGGTTGCCAGGTCTGTAAGAAAATGAAAGCTAAATGACCAATGATCAAAACTTGTGCAAAATCAGCCAAATAACCAATAAAACCACCCCAATACCAAAACTCAAAACTTGCCAAACATTTTGGTCCCTTATAGCTCCTATTATGCATTTTTAGATTTCACTTGTGGGTCTACGTTTTAATGTAATTAGCAGCATTTTCACATCTACATCATCATGATTTTTAATACAAAAAAACTCAAAACCTTTTGAGTGTCCGAGGTGGCTCCCTCAGTTTTTTACGGACGTAGGCCATCTTTACAGAAGTGAGTTTCTTTTCTCGCTTGGCATTCCTGCATTTGGAACGGGACACTCTTGTCCGCCCTTTGCCTTTAAGTGGGTTCCTCCTATGGTTTGGGGTCTTGAAGGGTCTCACTGATGAATCAGGCCTATCCTGGAGCTCAGCCTGTATGGCATCACGTGGAGAATCGCCAGCCAGAGCGGCACAGATTGAGTGCTGCTGCCTCTGCCATCGCACATGCTCCAGCTCTTGAGAGAGGCTGGCGAAGTCAGACTGGAGCCGCAGAAAGGGCTCAGGATCTGGGGTTAAGTGTGGAGCAGAGTGGGGGCGTCTGTCCTGAAACCCCACAGGGAGACTGGATATTACAAGAGGTCAAAATCTGGTTGCATGTGGACTGTTGCAATACAGCAGAGCAGCTTGCAATTAAATATTACAAAATGATTCTATTGTTTTAGGTTTATTATGTAAGAATATGCATAAACTCAAAATCAGAGAGAGATTTGCTGCACACACAAAAAATTTAATTCTGCCCATATTTACTAACCCTCATGTTATTCCAAACTCGTATGCTGTCATATTTTACAGAGAAAGACCATGGGGGAGTTTTTTTAAAAACCTTCACACAGACTTTTTTCTATGTGACCACATCTATAAATCCCCACAAAGCACAAAAAACAAAAAGCTTTGTGTGAGGGATGATTCTCAGAGGTAACCATTTAAACTTGTATCTGTTCCTCACATAAAGCCATTATACACCAATCAGCCACAACATTAAAACCACCTGCCTAATATTTTGTAGGCCCCCCTCGTGCCACCAAATCAGCACCAATCTGCATCTCAGAATAGCATTCTGAGATGCTATTCTTCACACCAAAATTGTACAGAGCGGTTATCTGAGTTACAGTAGACTTTGTCAGTTCAAACCAGTCTGGCCATTCTCTGTTGACCTCTCTCATCAACAAGACATTTCCATCCAAAGAACTGCCGCTCACTGGATGTTTTTTGTTTATGGTACCACTCTGAGTAAATTGTAGAGACTGTTCATGAATGTTGGAAAAAAAAAACTCCATTAAGATTGTCCACAAATTCCCTATTTGTGACCCATCGAAAAATAACAGCATATATGTTTAAAACTAAATGGGGTGAGAAATTAAAGAGAGAATTTAATGTTTTGGGTTAGCTATTTATCTAAATTTGCTGTTATCCAAGAGTAGAGGCATATGGATGATTTGAAATGAAGGGGGGAAAACATTATAAGCATGGGTCTTTAAAAAGCTACCAAAACGTGGCTAGAATGAACACCCTAGATGCCCCCCTCCCTGTCATGGTGTTTTCATAGTACTGTGTCTAGTGTTAAACTGGAAAAAGTAATGGACAAGGGTATCTAGTAGAAATAATGAATGAATTCTCTCGATAAGCAATAAAAAATATAAAATATACCGTATGTACAACCTGTTCTTTTGCGTTGAACCCACAGGGAGTGATTGCGGCCAGTTCCAGTGTTCTCAAGTCTGACAGAGACTTGTTTTTACAAGATGAGACATTTTCCTGTGGACAAGGCTATGTTTTTAGAGAATGTCAAACATAATTGAACTCAAAACTCTCTTACGAATACAACTGAATGTATGAATCAAAGTTGCAAGCAAACCAATTGTCTTTTCTATTCCTTTCTTGTACTGTACTCTATGTAGACAAATTAACAAGAGTTTTTGCCAGCTTTGTCCTTAGTAAACAACAAAGTTTGTTGTAAAGGATATCCTCTGGATTAAGTAAATTAATTAACTGACCATCGAAGAAACCGGTTCAGCCTCCACCACATTTTGTAGATCTTCCAACAGATTCTCTTTGCACAGGTCAGGCTCAGCTATCTGAGGACATGAAATTAATAAAAATGGAAGTTAGAGCACCAACTATACAGCTTAAAAGTTTATATGATGGAATCTCAGCCTTCAGTTCCATCAAAAGGCAACTTTTCCCAGTTTAATCAAACTCAATGGAAAGATCAAAGATAATATATTTATAACCAAAATTCAAGTGAATTATAGGCATAAATACTGTATGCTAGTCAAGTATTTGTCTTTTTATTTAAACCCTTGTCAAAACCATCTTCAATTGCCTGTTTCTCTATTATTGTGGATTTGCAAGACAATTGCATTCAAATCAAAATAATAATACTGAAAAACCATGCACCAACAATAGTGTATACACACGGCTGCCTTCAGATTGCAATATTCTCTGTGGAGAATACAGAGAGGTCTAAAGTGTAAATGCAGGCAGCAGATAGGGGGAGCATGTCGTTTTTTCTTTCGTTAAAGAGTCCCTGCGGGCTGGGAAGGAGGTACAGGTCCATCTGTACCTGGTATTTCGGGAAGAGTTTATCCTTAATAACACAGGGGGCGCAGATGAATTTTGGAGGTGCTGGGTTCCAGAATATTCTGAGCTCGCTGGGACACAATGTTACCTATGAGAATTAAGGAAATAAAATAATAAGGTGAAGAATTAACGTTATAACTATGATAAATAGGGCTGGCTGTAAAACTTAAGTAACATTCTGTTTAAAAACTAAAGAAAATGAAGAGCAATTTTAGTACTGTTTTTATTCTGTAGAGTCTAATGCCACCTAGTGACATCATATTACCAGTTGCCTGGGACAAATTACCTAAAGACATGCACTGTATGAGGAATTACCATATCTATTGGCTTTTATTTTGGTAGGTTTTAACATTTTTAATAGAACATAAACTAATGGTTAAAAAGCACAATAAATCATTCCATCAGATTATACTATAATTACTGCCTTAAGTTAATTACTTTAAGTATGGTCACATAGGGTGAATTCAGGTAAACTGGGACACTTTTTGACAATGACATGACAATTTACTCTGAATTCACCCTACTTAAAGGGTAAGCTTTACTTGTTCATTTAGCACAGGTAATAAGGGGGTGATTCTCAGGAAAACAGTCAAGAAAATGTCCTGTTCATATTTTACACCAAATCAAAAAGAAACCAACAAAAAAATAAATGATATTTTGTAAGTCTACGTTTAGGACTTTTTTTTGCATTGTGACATTATTTTCAGGGAACTGAAGTACATTTTACCCCCCCAATTTTCATAACCCTAACGTGTCTGGACACTTAATTTTTACCATTCCCATTGATTTCATTATTATTATGATGATTCTCATCATTGTAAAACAGTGCTGTAAAAAAGATAATATTGTACCAAGATTTTTTTATATTTATTAAAATCAGCGAAAATCAAAGGCAGTACCAATGGAGTATGAATGTGGTGTAAAAAATACTTTACAATTTAAATAATTTATTAAAAACTTTTCACATTGCAGTAATGAGAATTAAGGGGTAGAATGTCAGTAATTGTCATAAAAATAATGTCACAATGTAAAAATGTTAATGGCCCAAAAGTGCACAGTAGGCTTCCTTTATATATGCAAAATATAATTTCTTATTTGTTTCTTATGATTTTGAAATAAAATAGGACCAGGGCATTTTCTTGACATGTTTCTTAAGAATCACCCAGAGACTCTAAGGCTTGTTGAACTTGCTGTCCAGCAAAACAGCTATTATTTACTTTTATTTGTATTAGTCACATTAGTGACTAATTTGCCTAGCGTTAGTCACAGCCAGTGAGTGGTAAAACAATAGATCAGTCTTACGGCACGTCCACACATTATAATCCGTGGTCTTTCTACATAGAACTCTGCAATTCTCTGCCAGTCCTCCAGAGAATTTGATGGCTGTACAGGTAATTGAGAAACACAGTCTGTCTGCGCTGAAACTCCAACAGAATCCAAGGGAACACCTTCACACACCAGTCTACAACAAGAAACACAGCATTAATGACACTTCACCAGAAAGATCAGTCATGTTAGGGGTGGAAATACAATCCCTCAAAATGTCTAAGGCATGTAAGGAATAAGATGCAACTCATATTACCTCCCATTTACATAAATAAGACAGGGCCAGAGACATTTTACCTCTTTATATCAGAAGTAGAGGTTAGTTGTTCAAGTGCTGTCCTCTGCTTGTTAAATCGTGGAGTTGCAGCGGCCACGTTTTGAGTATGGAAGATTTTAGAAGCTAGTTGTAGCTCAACAGGCACAACTTGACTAGCAGGAGTGGTACACAAGTGGTGGATGGTCTTGTAGCCCTCTACGCTGTGTAAATTACAAATAATAAGAGATAAATGTGGTAAATAAGAGTTAATCAACAGCTGTCTAAATAGGTATTGAGGAAACATGCAGGACAACATTCTAGGTAGGATGAAAAAAGTGGTTCCTGGATCTATATCTTTTGTTGGTTCTGGAACAACATTGCTTTTAAAGACAAAAGAAACTCCTTTATACATGCCCTAACCCCAACAATTAAGAGTGGATGCTGGTACATTTTGCTTTTGCATTTTTGCTACAATTCTCGCATACTAGACGATGAAGGCTTGCTTAGTAAAAAAGCTCCCACAAATGTAAGGCCTAATATCCTACTTCATGGCATCAGCGTTGGTAACTAAGAAACCAGTTCTTATTCAGCAGTATCAGTTAATTTTTTTAAATAATTTTTTTTAATACTGGAACCAAATGACATTTATCACTTTTGTTTCTGTTTACGGGACATGTTATTGTCTCTTTTACCGCTGTGATGCACCACCGTGCTAAAATACTCAATTGTTGCACACATACAGCGCAACTAGTGTAGTCTGATTCTGAAATGAGTTACTCTTATGAGCAGGTTCATTTGAATATACAGAGTGAAACACGGTGTGACCAGTGTAGACCGACTTCCAAAACAAAAGACTTGTATGAGTCAGTTCATTTAAATATACAGCACAACACATACAGAGCAACCAATGTAATCAGATTCCTCAATAAATCACTCCTATGATCCGTTCATTTGAATCTACAGTGTGAAACATACAGCAGGCCAGTGTAGTCTGATTTCTGATGATTTCTGACTCCTATAAGCCAGTTCATTTGAATCTACAGTGCGAAACATACTGCATGACCAGTGTAGTCTGATTCCTGAATGAATGACTCTTATGAGTCTGTTCGTTTGAATCTACAGTTCAAAACATAAAGCAAAACAGCATAGTCTGATTCCCGTAGAACAATCCTTTGTGTTCTGCTACTGCTACTGGGTCCTTGAATAACGTATAATGTGAGAGTAAGGGCAGCCAGTGGAGTTTCTGGTGCCGCCCTAGGGAGTTGGTGCCCTAAGCATTATGCTTAATATGCATAAAGGAAGCAGTGGTACAGTCTATACCGCAAAACAAACTACACTTCCTACAAAATTAATTACTTTTCTGCTTGATCTTTTTAATGAATCAAAAACGTACTACTGCAAGTCAACCTTTAATCCTGCCCTAAGATTTCAGAGTTGTGACTGGATAGATGTTGATGTGACAATCTGTTGTCAAACTTTATGAGTTTTGGTTTATTTAGTGGTCTTTTATAAATATGAATTCATTAAAAAGATAGCTTTATTAAAATGTCTGTGTAAATTCACCATTTGCTAAAATGTGTGATTCTCAACTTTTTGTAAAAAACTTTTTTCCAAAAGTACTAAAATAAATGTTAATGGAACCATATAGAGACCAGAATTGTTAAGAAGAATTGGAATTGAAAACTGAATTGGAAAATTCCTGACGTTTCCCATCCCTACCCAGTGTCTACATGCCTAAATATATTTTCATTACTGAAATAATTCTGTGTGACAGTCAATCTTGCATCAGGATCTATCAGGACCTCCAATGTTCTAGTCCATTTTCCGTAACTGAGGTGCTAACTAAACTTGGATGTAGGCCCTAAACTCGCTCATAAAAATATGAGGACTCCTTCTGTTTGCACAGATCGTCTCGGCCATAACTTCACACCACTGTTTGAACCGTAGACAGCGGGAGAAAAAGCCTCTGAACTGACTTTGTGTGTGAGCCCTTTGTGTTCCTCAAACTGCAGACAGGCAGGAGAGGGCCCTCCGCCACCCACGTCTCCAATGACAGCGCCAATTTATTGCGTACGATTTGTTCACTTGGGCCTGTGACAAGCGAGATTTATCACCGCACTCTGACATGGTTAAGCCTCAACGAAAAGACCTGGAAGGTCATGGCAAAGTCAGCACTGAAAGGCAACATTCCTAAACTGCGTGTAGGAACCTTCAACCTGCCCTGCTATCCATCTGCCCGTAGGCATGCGGCTCCATATAAACCCTCTCAACCGCGTCCAACAGGAACCTCTCAGTGACCCTTGAGACTGGAAAAAGCTAGTAATTAAATGGCCCTTTTTTGTGAGTGTTTTGCTGAGAGGGAGTGGCGCTGATACAGCCTTGCAGGTAGTAAATCTTGTATTATCAGCTCTCAGGTGAGTGCAGGTGAGGTCGGGAGGATGTATGCGTGGGTGTGTTGGCTCCAGACAGACCCGCAGCACAGCTGAGTGGCGTAAGTGACGGGTAATTACTTGCCGTGTTACTGCACCTTAAATAGGGTTGAGGGGGTCTGATGACAGCCTTGGACGCCATTCTCAGGTACCATGAAACTAGATGATCGCTTGCATCTAAGGCCACCCTCTGAGCCCTTCCGCTATTGTCGCATTAAGAGGTTGACAAGTTGATGGAGAGTTGGATGACCAATTATGTCAACATGTAAATTGTTGAACCATATTGTCATTATGCATAACATGATGTAAATATCACAATATGTTTTAGAACTTCTTTACTCTTTTTTAGGTGTCCAGGTTGCGAGTAAGGAAAGGCCTTGGAGGGGTTTGGCTTCATGGGATATCTTCTCTGCTCTCTGAACAGGAGTAAAGCTTCGTCCATGAGCCATTAAGATATCTGCACTAGTAACCTTAAAAATATATAAGGAGAGAAGTAAACACAAATAGGTTTTTAGCTGAAGGATTTAAAGAATTTTAAGGTTTCCCTTTTCATAATTTACTGTACTTACTTGAGTTAAAAGAATATTCTGGGATCAATTCAAGTTGAGTTCAACTGACAGCATTTGGGGATTAATGTCAATTACAACTTAACTTAATTAAAAGTCCCTCCTTTTCTTCAAGGTTACGGTGTTGCAGTTACAATGGAAGTGAATGGGGGCACATTTTGGAGTGTTTAAAGGCAGAAATGTGAAGATTATAATTTTATAAAAGCAAAGTTGTTTAAATAATTGTTTTTGAGGCAGACTACTGTTCTAGGCAGATTAACTTCTAAGCATTTGTCACCAACGTTTCGTCGTCATGGCAATAGTAAGTTGTAAGATTGGATATAACAACACAAAAATTATTAGTAAGCAATTTTATCTAAAATCGAAATCGAAATGAGGAAGTTTCAGATCAAACTACATTTGAATACAGAGTGCCACAGGGCTCAGTTTTAGGGTCTCTGCTTTTCTCCTTATATATGTTTCTCCTATAAGACATTATCAGGAACCATGGAATTAATTTTAACTTTTTTGTAGATGATACCCAACTTTATATTCCCTCAAAACCCAATGAAACATCCCAATTCTCCAATTTTGAGAAATGTATCATATATTGTACATCAGAGATTGGATGGCTAGAAATTTCCTTCTACTTAATTCTGACAAAACAGAGGTTTTAATTATTGGACCAAAAAATACTAAAGATACTAGACTATAATTTGACAATCGATGGATGTACTGCTACATCATACTCTACAGTAAAGAACTTGGGTATTATATTTGATAGAAATCGGTCCTTTTCTTGTTTTCTAGAACAGCATTATTCCACTTCAGATATAGTTACAAAATATGCTTTCTGTTTCAGATGCCGAAAAACGAATTAATGTGTTCATGACCTCAAGATTGGATCAAAATTCAGCAGCTACAGTGCTGACAAGTAACAAGAAACATGATCGTATCAGCCCCATTTTATCATCGCTACATTGGCTACCTGTATAGTTACATAGTAACTTTTAAATTCTGATAATTACTTACAAAGCTTTGAATGGTTTGGCTCCTCAGTACGTAAGCGACCTTCTATCATGATATAATCCATCATGTTCACTATGATTGCAAAATTCCGGCCTGTTAATAATACCTAGAATATCAAAATCCACAAAAGGAGGTCTCTCAGTTTAAGTCTAAAAATGTGTCTGTTCAGCCAGGCATACACCTAATTTATCCCTTAACTCATTATGCTCCATTAGTCAGATCTGCCAGAACTGGTAACACTTCTCATATTCTTTAACTCTGCTTTTAAATTCAGTGGAATCTACGCTAATATAATAAAAAACATTTTACCTGTCTCATCCTTGGAATTCAAATCCTGAGGTTGCCAGATCCAGCTCTGGTCCAACCCGAAGTTCACTCCAAATGCTGTGTATCGCTGAATGATGACTGCTAACAGCAGCCTGTACCAACCAGACAGCGAGGGGCACTTCAATCATCATTGTCTGCATCACCTCAGTCTACTATGATGGACTTCACTGAGGATGAACTTCTGCCAACTGTAACCATAAGACGGGATGCTCCACTGGCCACTGCCTGAACCTTGGAATTCTTCATAGAAATGAACTGCCACAAGCTTGAACCTCGGAATACAAGCCATGTGGAGTACAAGACTACAAGCCTGAACCTTGGAATTAGTATGGAGTTCACCAAAAATGAACAGCCGCAAGCTTCCAGCCAGATTGCAATGCACCTCACTGATCTCCGCCAGCATCATCTTGGCCATAGGATGGACTACACTCTCTTAAAATTTAATACATAGACGTCACACAAACATGACTTCCAGCTTAATTTTCTGTTACAAGATAATTTTCTGTAAAGCTGCTTTGAAAATCTGTGTTGTGAAAAGCGCTATTCAAATAAAAATTACTTGAATTATCTTGACTTGAAGGTTGTTTTTAAAATCCTTTAAATGTTTTCCCCCCAGAACCAAATGTTTCAACAGTATCTTCTCCTAGAGCTTTCAAGCAACATTCATCAAACTCACCACAGCTCTTCGGCTTTACTTCACTTTGTGTGGAATGACTTTTCATTGCTGATGATCAAATTTTCCCAAAATCCAAAAGTCTTTCATTGAAAATGCATTATCTATACTTTATTAACTATAATTCATCCTGGAGCTTCCAAGGTATATCTACCAAATTTAACTGGCACAGTAGCTCATGCTATTTTCACAGTAAAGTCGTACAGAACAGCAGGTCACTTTATTTATTTTTTCTAACTGATCAGGGCTGTGTTTCCAAAAGCATCGTAAGTCTAAGTAGATCATAGAAAGCATGGGTGCCAATGGCCTCTACGATAATCTTAGGCTTGCAATGCTTTTGGGAAACACAGCCCAGACTGGTAGCAATCACATAAACATACTTCAACTTCACAGCTCAAATAATACAGTAAATGAGTTTTAACAGAAGAATTAATGTAAGTGCATTCATAAAATTATGAATAATTAGAACACAGTTCTGCTTTTAAACCCTCCAAAAATGTGTCCCATTCGCTTCCATTGTAAGTACCTCACTGTAACATTGACTTTTGCTCTTTTTTTTTTTCAAGAAAAGGAGGGCTATCAAAACAAATGCTATCAATTGAGCTTAACTTGTACTGAACATGAAACATTTCTTTAAGTCGCCTTTCAAAGTTTGCTTCCTATATTTATATATATCATTGAAGATAGAGAGTCAAAAAAGGTAATTTCTTCAATAGCACTGGTTTCTTGTTCCTATCACCACAAATAACCACCAGCACTGTGTGATAAATTCCTTCACCCTCAGAACTAACCTCAGATTCCCTCAATAAGACTGTCTCAGGTCTTGGTGAACTTTTTTCTTTTGGTACAGAGGGGTCCCTTTGAGTTGGCCCCTGAAGGAAAATACACATAGAAGAGTTTTCATTCCAATCTTATGACTTCACCCATTAAGATGTACAGTACAAACAGGAAATTCTACAAATTTTCCCAATGCAGCTTGATATTCTAAATTTTTCAATGATGTCATTTTATAAACAGCATGGGAACAGTCACCATTGCATGAAATGAAGAACAAACAGGTTGCTCATATGCAGTGCTGGGTAGATTACTTCTGAACTGTAATCTGGTACTGATTACAAATTACATTACTAAAGTCAATAATGTAGTCTCTTGTATTACATTTTTAAAGCAATATGATCTGATTGCTTTTAGATTGCTTTAGGATTACTTCTGACCTCATTCTTGTTTATTTGATGTCACATGCATTCGAGCAGGATAAGCTTGTATTCTTTTGGTAATGTTGCTAAACTGCATTAAAGAAAGCTTAAAGGAATAGTTCACCCAAAATTTTAATTCATAATTTATGCACCCTCATGCCATCCCAGATGTGTATGACTTTCTTTAATCTGCTGAACTCAAATTAAGAATTTTAGAATCATTTCTCAACTCTTAAGTCCATACAATGCAAGTGAATGGGTGCCAAAATTTTGAAGCTTCAAAATCCTCATAAGGGCAACATAAATGTACTCCAGACGACAATGTCTTCTGACAGGTATATGATAGGAGTGGATGAGAAACAGATCAACATGTAAGACCTGTTTTCACTATAAATTCTTCTCACTGCTCAATCAATCACCACTTCAGTTTCACATTTCCATTCTTCTTCTTCTTCTGTCTTAATGAATATCGCCCCCTACTGGGTAAGGAGAACAATCTATGATAAAAATTACTTACATTTTTATATTTTTCTCAACCACATCTATCATATTGTGCCTGAACAAATGGATTTAACCACTGGAGGCATATGGATTACTTTTATGTTCCCTTTATGTGGATTTTGGAGCTTCAAATTTTTGGCACCCATGCACTTCCATTGTGAGGACCTACAAAGCTGAAATATTCTTTAAAAAAATCTTAATTTGTGTTTCTGTTCTTGTGAATTTTTATTTTGGGGTAATTTATCCCATGAATGGATCATAAATATGATCATTTTTATGATTTGTTTGTGTGTGTGTGTGTGTGTGTGTGTGTGCCTTGCTTTTTGTCTATCCTTTACTACCCAGCACTGTCATTTGTGGCCTTTGGAGCTCCCCCTATGAAGGAGTTTACTTTTATGTTACACTTTTATTGTAGCACTTCAGATGAAATGTTCATGAGGTGTAGGCAGACTCCGTTTAAGCAGTATGGATGATACTGCACATTATTCTCCTTGCACCTACAGTGGCCCCCAAATGTATTTGGATATTAAGCCACCCTAAAAATGAAATAAATAGAGTAAATATTATTGTCTTCTCTCCTTAATTGTTTTTATTACTATTCATTGCATTTTCACACATTTTATTTCACGATACATGCGTTTTCTTTTTATTCTATGAATATGACATTTACATATTTTCTATAAAGCACTTTTTGAACACTGTTTTAACGTTGTTGTATAAATACTTAAAAATGTATGAATTTCATTGGAATACATACAATAAAAATCAAACAATGTTGCATTATTTTAATGAAAGACAGCACAAGCTCACTTTAAGCAAAACATTTCACAAAATTAAGTTTGAAGATGGCTAAAATTATTTTAAAAAATCAAATGTACTGTTCAAAATGAAGACAAAAAAATGACTACAATATGGTTGTCAAATGTTACTGGAACATGTCTATGTAATGTGATGAACTACACCTGTGGTTACTCTGCTAACTTCCTATATCCACTAAAATTCACCTCCGGATCAGTTGTTTAAAAGTAACTGCAAAAATTAATAAATTAATGAATGTAACATTTATATTGCTCTTTTTCAGATACTACACTGAAAGAGCTTTACACAGTGAACGTAGTACACTCCTCGACAACCACCAGTGTGCAGCATCCACCTTGATGATGCGATGGCAGCCATAGTGTGCCAGTACGCTCACAACACACCAGTTGTTGGTGGAGAGAAGAGTGATAGAGCCAATTCAGGGATGGGGATTATCAGGAGGTCATGATTGATAAGGGCAAATGGGGGGAATTTGGCCAGAACACTGGGCATAAAACCCCTACTCTTTTACGAGAAGTGCCCTGGGATTTTTAATGACCACAGAGAGTCATGACGCCGGTTTAATGTCTCATCTGAAAGAAATGGCTGAGAAGTGAAGTTAGAGGTGAGAAAATGTTTGCAGATGTCACATGGTTTGATATTAATGTTGTGCTATCTATGAGAGAACTAAGTGTCCAAATATTTTTGGGGGCCACTATACATGAAAGTATGAAATCTGATTTTGTGCTGTGTTTATAGTATAAATAAATGTAATTAATACAAATTAATAATGTCTTAACAAACCTCATTATCAACGATGCAGCTGCATGCAAGATCTCTTTCTGTGAAATGTTCATTTGTTTGGTCACATGCGGAGAGATTTCCACCATTCACTTTCCTTTGCAGGGGACCAATGATCTCATCCTCATTGTGCCCACATTCCATCACTAATGTGTCTGCCAAGGCTTCATCTGGCGTCCTCTGCTGGTCAACCTCATCTGGTTGTTCCGGGCCTGCAATAAGTCTGGCTTCCTCCAGCAGCTCTGACGTGGATTTTACACTTTGGATGGTGCTGGGGCTAGAGCTGCTGGTGTCACACTTATGTGCTTTCAAGAATGATCCTCTTCTACTATGTCTACCATCTTCTGAATTCTCAGAGCCTGGCCTCTCGTTGTCCACGCTGCCATTAGAGCTGTCTAAGCTCGGGCGGTTCTGTTGTCTACAGAAAATAGGCTGTTGAGCACAAGTGCTGGAAGTTTTCTTCTCCACACCTGACCTCGGTTGTGCAAGAGTGTGATGTAAATCCCTACCTGCTGATAATGTCTTCTCTGATCTGGGCTTAGCAGGAGGTTGTGGCCTCTGGGACAAGGATACCGCTTTGGTGGTCCCAGCAAGAGAGGCGATGGCTGGCTTTTTGACCATTTCATGACCAGCTTTAAGTTTTGGAAGTGTCAATGTGTTCAATGATTTGTCTACGGAGCAAATCTTTGGTCTTTTATTCTGACCCCCACTCATTTTGTAAGCCTTTGTTGAGACATGGATTTGGGAGGCAGTTTTAAGATGGGATAAGGTCTGTTTGGAGCTCAAACACAGCTGGGAGAGACACTGGTTTTAGGTCATTTTTGTCAGGATACAAGGTTCACCAAAGCTGACAGTGCTCACCTGGCAAGGTAAGGTTAAGTGGATTTCTTTTTCAAAGTGTTCACTATGATTCACTCCGTAAGTGCTTCTAAGAAATACAAAATAATTTTAATTGTGTTTCTTTGTCTTTCATTTACAGCTTCTCATTGTACTTCTGTGTCCACAGACATTGTTTGTTGTGCACTTGTACAAGCATTTGAACTAAAATGCATTGAAAATCCTTCACACTCAACACAAGCTCAATAATTTTTGTTAAATCAGAAAGTTGTAATAGTTCACATGGAAAAAAATAGCTATATTTAGAGGATTATTCCAGGTTCAGTTAAGCTCAAGTTAAGCTTTTGTGGCACAATGTTGATTACTAGAAAAATTCATTTTGATTTGTCACTCAAAAAAAAAAAAAAAACAACAACAAAAAAAAAAAACAATCACACACAAAAAAAGAGAGAGAAAAAAAATTAAAATATCTTGGTTACAGTGAGGCACGTACAATGGAAGTGAATGGGGGCCAATTTTTTTGTGCTAAAATACTCACTGTTTCAAAGTATTGCCACAAGACGTGAACAATGTGCGTGTTAACAATTGAAGTGTTATCAAATCACTTACTAACCTTTTCTATGTAACGTTATATCCAATTTTACAACTTCGTTGCCATGATAACATAGTCAAGCAACCTTATAACAACTACAAAAATGCCAATTAAAACTTTACAGCTCAAATAATTCACAAGTTTTAACATAGTAATTAATGTAAGTGCTTTTATAAAATTATATGCTTCACATTTCTTAATTTAAACCCTCCCATTGTAACCTCAATTATTATATATATATATATATATATATATATATGTTTTTTTAAATAAAAGGAGGGATTAGTCTAAATGTATTTTTTGTGGTAATCAAAATTAAGGCACAAATGCAGTCGATTGAGCTTAATTTGTATTGAACTGGGAATATCCCTTTAAAAAAAGCTACATTATTATTTATTATTTACATTTAGATATATATATTATTTACATTTTTCACTGGCCTGTTTTCTAAATCGAGATAAATTCTCTTTACTCTTTTGGGCAGCTCAAGAAAAATTACATATTTAAAGTCAGACAGCTTTAATAGAAATTTGCATAACATTAAGTGTTACTTTTGTCTCATAATATTTATTATTGATTTATTTATTTTTAAGTTGAGGTAGCATGCTAGCTCTCTCCAAAGTTGCTCTTTTCCCAAACATTGATTCGCAAAAACTTTTCAAAACTTTACAAAGTCCTCTCTTACCTTTCGGGAATGTGTCTCCACCACCTTTAATCTTTGCCAAATATACTTAAAAGTAAAAGTGTATCGGCTCGTTGCTAAAATGTAAGTGCAGCTTTTTACCTTAGAAACTCAAACAGAGAAACGCCGGGCAGCGTCTCCTAGCAACCGGTCTGTCTCTCTCTGCGCGTGCCAGAGCTGCTCGTGCAAACCTGCAGTTGGAAAAACTCAAGTACATTATTATCTAGCTGTTAATAATTGTTATTTCTTCATGCAATCATTTAATTTTATTTTTTGCATATTTCTGCTACCATTGTGTATTTTTTTACTGTCTGATAGAAAAGCAATAACATAGGCCTACCACATGAATCGCAAATGTTCAGACAATACTGCAATGCGTTTATATTTAAATAAGATGACAAATGTAATAAAGCAAGATACGTATTTATAACCAGATTTTGATATAAATTAATATAATAAATAATGCATTTAATTAACTGAAAACAAGACACGTTTCCATGATAGTGCTCTCTCTCCCTCCCTTCCTCTCATGGGAGCTATGACATGGTCTAATGTTCTTTTGCTTCAAGGGCCATTTCATTGCGTCCTGTGAGAAATCGATTTGTGCTCTAATGGTGTCAGAGATCACTGGAGATAATCCGCTGTAAGTGGATGATCAGAGCTGTCATTCGCTCATTAGCAGGTGTACAGTGGGAAGTGTGATCTCTTGTTTATCTGAGCAATAAAAGGGCGGGAGATGGCGGGGTTTCCAGTTCCTTCCCAAACGCTTTACTCACTACCAAACCTAATATTCTTCAAAGTTGCACGTCAACATTAACAGCTTATTTAATGTGGCAGTCTCTGGACTATCCAGTGAAGCCCATTTGCTAATTTATTTTAGTTACACTCTCCTAATAATGTTTATAAATAACATTAACAAACATGATTGCATTTAATGATGCCCAGATCATTATTTAATGCATATTTAAACTGATCCAGACAGTAAAAGATTATATTAGTCTATATCTTGATATTTGAATGCGCATATGTTATGCAAAACATTAAAACTACATACTGAAGTGAATAACATTTATTAGGCTATCTCGTTACAATGGCACCTGTCAAGGGGTGGGATATAGGCAGCATGTAAACAGTCAGTTCTTGAATTTCATGTGTTGGAAGCAGGAAAAATGGGCAAGCTTAAGGATCTAAGCGACTTTGACAAGGGCCAGATTGTGAGTTGACTGGGTCAGAGCATCTCCAAAAACTGCAGGTCTTGTGTGGTGTTCCTGAAACAGTAAAAATGCACTTTTTATATGGGGCTGTGTAGCTGCAGACCGATTAGGGTGCCCATGCTGACCCCTGTCCACCGCCGAAAGCGCCTACAATGGGCACCTGCGCGTCAGAACACGGAGCGTGGAGCAATGAATGATGGTGGCCTGGTCTGATGAATCACGATTTATTTTAGGTCATGTGGACAACAGGGTGCGTGTACGTCGTTTCCCTGGGGAAGAGATGGCAGCAGGATGCACTATTTGAAGAAGTCAGGCCGGAGGAGGCAGTGTGATGCCCTGGGCAATGCTCTGCTGGGAAACATTGGGTCCTGGCATTCATGTGGATGTAACTCTGACACGTGCCACCTACTTTAATATCGTTGCAGCCCAGGTACACCCCTTCATGGCAATGGTACTCCCGGACAGAAGTGGCCTCTTTCAGCAGGATTATGCACCCACTACACACATTGTTCGGGAATGGTTGGAGGAACATGACAAAGAGTTCAAGGTGTTGACTTGGCCTCCAAATTCCCCAGATCTCAATCCGATTGAGCATCTATGGGGTGTGCTGGTCCAATAAGTCTGATCCATGGAGGCCCACCTCGCAACTTACAGAACTTAAAGGATCTGCTGCTAACGTCTTGGTGCCAGATACCACAAGACACCATCAGAGGTCTTGTGGGGTCCATGCCTCGACGGGTCAGAGCTGTTTTAGCTGCACGAGGATGACCTATACACGATATTAGGCAGGTGGTTTTAATGTTATGGCTGATCGGTGTATATAATGTATTCTGATGCATTAATGAATGCTATTATAATATATTTATAATAATGACTTAAAGTTATTAAAACTCAAAATTCATTTAATTTACTTTTTTTTCCTCTCACAAATACAGTATCATGCTTAACAGACCATAATGTAGAAGATTATATTGTAACTTCAAATACAACGTCATGAGACTTTCATTATTTTCAGATAGATTCATGTTTGAATGTATGCTACTGTGTGTTAATAATTAGGCCTATACTGTAAATGATATCATACATAACAGATCTTTATGCACTTTCAAATAGCTCAAATAGAAACGCCCTGAAACAGTTCATATTTGAATGTAATGTATATGCATTTCAATTAAAATACAATTAGCCTATTTCTTTAAGGTCTATCAATTTGTTATTAATGAAAGTACATTTCAAGTATACCGTTATTAGGCAAAACGAAATATAATGTAGCAAATGTTCAGTGCTTTAGGTAGGATATGTAATAGAAGGCAATTGCGTTACATGACATGCTAATGTGAAGATTGCAATAGTGCTAGCTTGAATTTAGTGCTAACTTGTAATTAAATTAACTCTCAGAATTTGAACTTTATAAACATTGTTTGAGTGTAGTAAAACAAACGGGACATGTTTCCTGTTAAAAGCAGTAGAGTCGAGTTGTTCCTGAAATAAAGAGAGATGCAGGCAAATGAGACATAGGAAGTGGGATGTACCTTGACCTACGTAATAAGCAGGGGGAAGATCTCCATTGCAGTCCCAACATTTCCTCACTTTGCCCAAAGCCGCGCGCAACATCCCACCAGTGATTGCGCGCGCGCACACACACAAGCACGCGAACCACTGTGAGTCTGCGAACTGCATGTGGAGGAGCTGCGGATTTCCTCCATAATGTTGGGCGCTGTGAAAATGGAAGGACACGAAACTCCAGACTGGAGCAGCTATTATAATGATGCCCAAGAGGTAAGAAAAATTATTACTGGGGACATTTGGTTACTGGCAGTCTGAGAAACATTATGTTCAGAAAGTTTGATGTGAATGCAAGTTGGTAATGCATCAAAAGGGCTGTGTTTTTTGGGATTGGGGCTAACTCTACAAACCCCTTCTGGAAATAAATCATTAATTTTAATTAAATAATTGTTCGTTGTATTTTTGTCAGAAGCTGTGAAAATATCTGCAATTGATCAACCCACTTGGTGGCAGCAGTGATGCCATTAGAAGTGGGTCACAATGTGAGATATTAAAGGAGTTTAGCAACATTTTATTTCACTTAAAATGTGTTTGATCTATTTTACTTAATTAGATAAATTTGATACCATTCAATAATCATTTGTGTACGTATTTTGAGCATTTCAAACAAAAATAGACGTTTCTGTCTGTTTTGTCTTGCGAAATTGTCAGATCACGCCCAATAAAATATAGCCTAAAAATGAAATTATTGTCGCTTATGATTTATAAACTTACGATTATTCCTATACGGCCAGTAATGTGTTTTTTATGTGAAATATATAAATTAATACTGTCAAAATATCGCTCAGGATTGCATTACATTTCCTCACATTGCAGGCTAAATTAGATTTGTATGGGGTTTTGTGCATTATTATTGCCTATTTATTTGTTTGTAGCCTAAGCTCAAAGAGTTAAATATTTTGTGGAACAACTGATAACATTTTTTAAAGTGCAACGAGAAAAATGTTAAAGGCATGAATTATGCACATTTTGTAAATAAGAAAACACCGTGAAGTTACAAGCTATGCGGAATTAAAGTATGTAGGCCTATTGATGCTATTCGAAATTGAAATGAAAATTCTAAGTAACATAAATAATACAGGGGGAAATAAAAAAGGTTTTCTTTTTTTTATTTCAGGTCTATTCTCCTATGACGAACAGCAGTATGAACGCTGGGCTGAGTTCCATGAATAATATGAACACTTACATGGGCATGTCCACCAGTGGGAATATGACTTCCAGTTCTTTTAACATGTCCTATGCGAACACCGCGCTCGGTGCTGGCCTGAGCCCGGGCACTATGGACGGGATGCCCCCGGGCCCCACCGTTGCCATGAACGGGATGAGCGGCGGGGTATCGAGCATGGGCACCGCGCTCAGCCCGTCCAACCTGAACGCTATGACGGCTCAACACAGCTCCATGAACGCCCTGAACCCGTACTCAAGCATGAGCCCCACCATGAGCTCCATGACATATGCGCAGCCCAACCTCAACAGGGCCAGAGACAACAAGACTTTTAGGAGAAGTTACCCCCATGCAAAGCCGCCCTATTCCTACATCTCTCTCATTGCGATGGCTATCCAGCAAGCACCGAGCAAAATGCTTACTTTAAGTGAGATTTATCAGTGGATAATGGACCTGTTTCCCTACTACCGTCAGAACCAACAAAGGTGGCAAAACTCCATCAGGCATTCTCTGTCTTTCAATGACTGTTTCGTCAAGGTGTCCAGGTCACCCGACAAACCGGGAAAAGGCTCCTACTGGGCATTGCACCCTGACTCTGGGAATATGTTTGAGAACGGCTGTTACCTGCGCCGACAGAAGCGCTTTAAATGCGACAGAAAGTTGATGGCGGGCAAGGGCTCAGACGGAAAAAGGGACCAGACCAGTCGCTCGGGTTCGCCATCGAGCGACAGTACCAGCACCAAACCCGTGCATATGGACTCAAGCTCTATAACCTCTTCGAACCAGTCTTCTAGTCCACACAGTTTGGACCACAGAAGCGGTGCCACCAACTCCGAACTGAAGAGCACCGGCGCCCAGATCCACCCCGTGTCCAGTTCGGCCACATCTCTGTCCTCTTTGCCTTTACCCCTGCACTCAATTGCCCACGAGTCCCAGCTGCACCTCAAGGGAGACCCCCATTACTCCTTTAACCACCCGTTTTCCATCAATAATTTAATGTCCTCCTCAGAGCAACAGCATAAACTGGAATTGAAAGCTTACGAACAAGCGTTGCAATATTCCTCCTATGGCTCAGGGATGTCTTCCAGTTTGCCCATGGCCGGCAGAGCCAGCATGGACCCTTCGGCTTTAGAGGCCTCTTATTACCAAGGTGTGTATTCCAGGCCGGTTCTTAATACGTCTTAGTCCATGTTTTCATTTCCGTTGAAGTTGCCGACGAAACAACAACAACAAACAACAACAACAACAACTTTATTTTGTGCATGCACCCTGTGCATAAAGAACTGTTACTTTAAAGTATAAATGTGTATGTGTATAATACAATATTGTAAAGTGTTCCCATTGAATGAGTGTATATCCCAGTTATAAATCATTGCTAGTGTATTTAAAATAATTTTGAGCTAGTAAAATACTTGTTGTAATCCCCCAAACTTGTAGATCGCCGCCATATGTCTGTGGTACAACGTGCACGAATGAAGGTCAGCTTTGGTCTTGTAGAGAAACGCTTGTTGCTGGTAAAAAAGCGATTCCCCTGTCTGTTGCAGATGCATCTGAATGTTGTCATTTTACTCATTATTTTGGGGGTTTATTTACCTCGTTTTGAATATATATATATATATATATATATATATATATATATATATATAGGCCAACAATTTTAAATCCCAATCTTGTATTGAAATAAATTGATCCAAGGTGGAAATGCATTCTGAATAAAATATGTATTTCTTAATCAAGCAAAAGTATAGTGCTTTGTGATTTATTAATTTTGTATTATTTTTTTTTATTTTTTTTTGCAAAGTGGTAAAATTATGGTGATATTATATTTTAAAATCATTTAAGACTATTGACACATACAAGTCGTAATTTCCTTGATAATTTCTAGGAATAACAGATTTTTTTTATTACAATTTACAGATCACATTTTGATCAGGACTTATTTTTTTATTTCTCTTATATTTAATTTTTTGCCTTTCGGCACAATTTAATGTCCATGCACTGATGATGGAATTGCAATTTAAATGCAATGCGCAATCAATTACTAAATAGGAACCAAAGCAAAACAGTTCAATCGCTAGATAGATAGATAGATAGATAGATAGATAGATAATATGCGGTCTCCACTTAAAGGCAGATTTTGGCTGGGACGTCTGGTTGATGTTGGTGAAAGACCAAGAGGAAATCCAAGTCTAACACAATCGCAGCCTCCAAGACTCGCTTCAAAAGATCCGATCGCGTTTCAAATGGGATTTTAAACAATATCATAGAGAGGCCAAATCATCTTTTTGTGGAGCGTAACCTACATGAAGGGCACGTGAACCTGAACAGATTTGACTTTGATCATGGTATTTTGTATACACGTATTTTGGCTGAGTAACCATGAAATTCATTTAATTATCATGTAATTCCCCCCTGATGCGTACATAAAATGGATAATTGACTTCAGGCTTGATAAATCAGTATAACGTGACAGAAGTGCGACCACAGTCGTGTTTCTTTTCATTTATGCAGCTAATATTTGTGTCTTTTTTATTTTTTATTTCACTTAAATAGACTGCCGCCAATTTGTGTGATATTCGCGGGACGACAATGCCTACATTAAACTTGATTAAATAAATAATTGATAAAATATTACATAATTGTCTTGATTAACACTGAAATTATTGCAGTTAGAACTCGAAATAAGAAACTTTTAATTAGCCAAGATGGTAAAAGGAAGCTGCATGTCAATGTAAATTACTCTCAAGGGCACGATAAGAAATCTAAAGCGCTTATAGACACAAATATAAAACGAATTGTTTAATATTTTATGATCTAAAAAAAGTGTATAGCCCACATTTACCCGAATACACATAACGTCCTCATTACAAACACATACTTAAGTGGAAAATATTATAATTCCTATTATATTGTGAACGCTATTTCGACTGTTTTTATTTTATTATAACACATCGTATAGGGCCATTATGAAGTTCATAAATCACACAGTAGACTGCTGTATCACTGTCCTTTTATCACAGCTTGTTATTTGATTGTCTGTTTGGTTGTCATATACTCAGATGCTTTATCAGAAGCCATATGTCTCTATTTCAATATTTAATTCGTATATAAATCTTTATGATCAGCGACTGGCAATCGGATTTTTACACTGTGCAAGTAAAGAAACCAAAATTGCCCGCTTTTGTCAAATCTTTGTTTTTTTATTGTCAAGTTGATGATGATGATAAAGTCATCGCAGCATTGTTGCGCGTAAATCCAGGCAGTGCAGGAATATTGAACACACTTTAAAGCATGCTTATTCCTAAATGTTATAGTTTATGTATTGGCATATATAATTCAGATGCGTCATAATTCATAATACGAACTGGTAATTGATAAGCTTTGACTGTGCAAGGCAACATTTATGACGAGACCTTATTCCTCTATTTCTATATTCGATGCTCATTATGCATTACAACCTTTATTTTCCATTGTACAATTAGTGCACATTTTAAATCCTGCATATTTAAATGGGCCAGACTTTATTAAGACATAACATATGTTATCAGCGGGCAGTGTCCAAGCCGGAGATTTTAGAAGCGCCTTGTTTTCAAACTTATGTGGCATTTCTCGTTACCCCATCAAAAGATCTGGCGCTTTCTTCGGCCTTATGGACAAAAATTTCGACAACAATACGCATGGCCCTTTAGTTCAAAGCGACCATCAGCGGGCCTACCCGTAGACCTTTCTTCTCCCTCTTTTCATTCTGAGTTTGGAAAAGCACTACAGGGCCAAGGCGCTCCTAATACCTTCTGATGGGGATTGAATTAATTATCTCCAATAACACAATTGTGCTTGGCCAACGAAAAGAGCAAAGCAATACCCCTTCAGAATCTCTCTCTCTCTCTCTCACACACACACACACACACACACACACACAAAGGCCAGGGAGAAGAGGGAAGATCTCTATCCGAAATCAGCTTTAGAAGCAGCTGGTTTTCCATTAAAAATGATACGGGAGAAGTTTATTAAAGCTTTGTGCCCCTCTAATATGCACCGACCATGTCAGGTTGGTGGTCTTCGCACTCCCATCGTGGTGCTCCATGTTTTGTGTCTTCATTATTCTAGAGCAGGGGGCTGCGGTCAGAAACAGACAGTTAGGCTTTGTATTAGCCTAGTTTCATGGGGCATGTTTAAACCAATGGTGTTTTTTAAACCAACATTATTTTTATAAGATTATTTTTGTAATGCAAAAATGTCAACGTTCAAGAGATGCATGAACGTTGACATTTTTGCATTACAAAAATAATGTAATAAATGAAACATGAGATGAACATGAGATAATAACGAGTCGAGCTTAATTAGACTTTCATGAACGTGCACAATGGCCTAATAAGCGACATCTAGTCTTGTTTTAATGACGACACATTTAGAACTGATATTCTTTACTTCAATCTCAACTTGAATGCTTGAAAAATAATGATAATAAAATATATATATATAAATATATATATATATATATATATATATATATATATATATATATATATATATATATATATATATATATATATCAAGAACAAGTCAATAAGGTACAAATGGCCTCACATAATTTTCCGCAATGGTTGATTTTAACTTAAAATGAAATATAAAAAGGCTCATGCAAAATGCGCAAAGAGAACTAAATATAGCTGTATAAATAAATAGCTAATATGAGAAGGAGAGAAGACCGAAAGAGAACGAGATGGAAAGCCTTGACATATTTGTTGTCGTTATAGCAACAGGATCAGTGGCGCTTTATTCCGAGGGTCATTCACTATGTGCAGCCGAAACACGGTTTTAATTAAAGCGTATAAAAGTTTTTTTGTAAGTCTATGATCATGCACGCTGAATTTGGGGGGCGATAATGGGGCATTTCACTTCACATGCCCCAATAAACCCAGAGCTCACTTTGAATATCCACATATCAAACAGATCCTTCGAAACATGCACATCACAAACAAATCATTTAAGAGTGCTCGTCTCAAACAAACCATTTCAAGTTTTTACGTCTTGAGAGAAAAAAAAAAGTTGGACCGCACCATCAAAGGGCGAGTCTTTTCTTTTGGGACGTGTGTGGACACCCAGGTTGTGCCATCTCCACGGTAACTACAGGAGCAAAATCGACAAGCTTGTTCTGGTGTCGGGGCATTTATTTTAGGGGAGGGCAACTCAGCGGCACGTCTTGCCTAAACAGCCCTTTCTTTATTCACTGGTGCATCTAACATGTTCCTGAGTACATAATCGATCAGGATGAAGAACAGCAATCACCATTCGAGCTCTGCTGAAGGACGGCCCGGGATGGGAAACGTAAACCATGCCCATTTAATTGTTTGGTGTAGTCTTCGGTAAAGGTCGACAGCTCTCTTTGGCCCATTGTATGTTTGTAAATGATCAGCATGCAAAGCACTCACTATTAAACACTCACATTTGTAATCAAATGAGCATAATTTAAAATGGTTTGAATCACTGACACTGATGAAGGATTTTTCCTTTTCCTCATTGAAAGTGTTTTTAGGAAGCCACTGATTATAAAACTCTTTTTAAAGCATATTTTGTTTTGAGGTACATTTTGTGTGACTTAAGCAAACAATGGCAGTCAATAGGGAAATCTCTCTATTATATATATATATATATATATATATATATATATATATATATATATATATATATATATATATATATATATATATATATATATACACATACACATACACACACACACACACACTTTTCTTTGGGGTGAATTGAATGACTTGAGCAAGCTGTGACATTTATGCAACATATATTCAATATTTCTCGTCAAAACTTTTTGATACAGTTCAGAGATTCAACTACGTGTATTTATAACCTGTTTTGAATAATAATAAAAAAGGGTATTGTTTAATTGCTTTAAAAAATGTGCAATTCTGTTATGCTGGGTCTTTGAAGGTAAAATAGTCTAGACATACATGCAATTTGAATGTTGCTAAATTAATATAAAACTGCATAAAATTAATGTTTTAAGACCATTTTTCACATTTCAAAAGCCCTGTTCCAAATTACACCAACCAGAGAATAAAATCTTCAACAGGCTGTCATTTAAACGGTTATCATTCGGCAGAATTTAAAAGGTTGCTTCATATTTTGGGTCATTTGGGAACCAAGATATCACAATAATTCAGTGTGAACAATGAAACAAACAAAACATTTGAGCTCATTTCAAATATTTAAAAATTAGTGGATGTAATATTTTTGATTTAATGATTTTGTAAAGAACTGACTAAATTGTGCTGACAATATTAGATCAGAAAACTAATTAAGAATGAAAAAACCCCACTCTTTTTATTAAATAACACTTAAGAGCATGTACTGAGCAAGATCTCATGCAACATCATAAATACTGATTTGCTTTAGGTTGACTGATTAATTGTCCTTTTATTTAACTCCCTTTATCAATTTTATCAAAATCATGAACGGAAAATATATATAGTTCAGTTTGTCTGTACAAAATTTTGTACAAAAAACATAAAAATTAATGCTCAGCTTGGTCCACAAAAAGGCTAGCTTAGTAATTGTCCAATCCAATTTCCCTCGTTTAACCAGACTTAACATCATAACAAGGAGTTGATCAAAATTGACAGAGAGGAAAAAATTCTGAGTAGAGGATAGAGTGTGAAAGGGTAACGAAGTTTCATTGGTGACTGCAAAGCGAATGTGGTTAAACATTTACGATGCAGTTTCTGTGCTTGGGTTGGAAGAAAAGAATGCCACTTCCAGCCGTTGTTTGCCCAGGCCAGGCTTTGGCTGTTTGCTCAGAGTTAAACGCTGCAGCCTGGTCACCAGATGTGGCCGTCTGCTTGGGTCGCCCGACGGCCAATCGGTCCATCAGATCACTTTTCGGACACCGCCAGTGCCCACTTTTTTACGTAACACCTCCACCAATCTCTCCAACCTAAGAAACACAGACAGAAAACACAGCAGTGAATGATGTGTAAATTAAAATACAGCGAGACAAACGACAGCCAGCTTTTAGCTGTGTTCTCCCAACACAAGGGAACACTTGGAGGAACGTAAAGATGCGGAATGAGGATGTAGACACTTCTTAAAGTGGGTGAGACATCCATGCTGGTGTCAATGCCCAAATCCTCCAAATATCTGCCTGCCTTTACTTCGGCAAACAGTAGCCTGTGTGTGGTGTCATGTGATTGGTGGGAGTGAGTAAACCTGTGCTTATATGGGCCATGATCCAAGAGGCAGTGGAAATGTAGGGAGCTCTAACTGGGTGAAAGGATTGTTTTGGAACAAACGAAGAATGGGGAAAGCAGGCCTGCCTCTCTCCATCCAAACAATTGCTTACTCTCCTCCAAAAAACACACTGTAGAGAATTGCATCTAGAAACATTGCATCTGAAATTACTTAAAATGTTAATTGTAGCACTAATTTAAAAATACATGAAATATACCTACTGCATTTGTGGAATATTTTGGGTTCAATACAAGTTAGTCAACAGCATTTATGGCAAAATATTGAGAGAAAATAATTTGACTTGTCCTTCCTTTAAAAAAAAGAAGCAAAAATCAAGTTTACAGTGAAGCACTTACAATGTAAGTGAATGGGGCCAATTTTTGGAGTGTTTAAAGGCAGAAATGTGAAGTTTTTCATTTTATAAAAGCACAAATAAAATTGTTAAAATGAAAAAAATTTAAATCACTGTTGCTATGGCTGTTTTACAGTTTACGGCATTACATCGTCATGGCATTGAAGTTTTAAAATTGGATATAACTGTACACAGAAAAGGTTAGCAAGTGATTTTATCACACTAAAATCCAGTTAACCTGCATGTTTTTACGTCTTGTGGCTATACTTTCAAAACAGTTAAAAAAGTATTTTAATGTTTATGTATTGGCCCCATAAACGTCTATTAAATGTGCCTCACTGTAACCAAGATTTTTGCTTTCTTCAAAGAAAAGAAGGAAAAGTCTAAATTCATTTTTGTGGTAATCAACATTATGCTGCAAATGCTACCATTAACTTTTAATATTCCTTTAATTTCAATACCAATCAAATGTAAAAAAAAAAAAAAAAAAAAGAAAGAAAAAGAAATTGTGAATTTGATTTATTTAGCCACTTTTTGACAAATATATTTCCACCGCCATTCCATTAAATAAACTTATTTAAATTGTGTGAATTTCAGCATTGATTTCAAAATACATGAACATATACCGATTTATTTCTAAAGCAAACCAATCTAAAATCAGTTTTTATTAGAGCACATGGAGTATATTAAAGTATATCTGAATATAATTAATAAAATGCAGGGTCCCCTCCACACTTTGACTGATTTCCATGAATTTTCCAGTTAAATTATGTTAATTTCAGCGATGACCTCAAAATACATGAAAATATACCACCGTGGCCCTTCACAGGATAAGCAGATCTAGAAAATATTATAGAAATTATGGATGAAATAATAGCTTTTAATTTCCATAATAACAAACTAAAAGTCTTAATTGGTGCACATGAAGTATACTGAAGTATAACTGAATCAGATTAGTATTCCAACACTTTTTAACCATTTCATTTCCATGGCTTTCCATAATTTTATTTAGTCATTTATGATGACCTGATTGCTAAAAATCACTTTATAGAGGGTGCCGCATATCAATTTGTGCCTGCTGTATTAATGCTTAGAATTAATAGATGTAAGTAATAATTCTTCAACTGATTATCTGAAAGTGATTATACTTCAGTGACTATACCTCCAATACAACCCTCAGTGGCACGTGTAATGTTATCACGCTAGTTTGCGAGCAAGTTTTACTTTTCACAAGCACTCAAAAAGAGCAATAAATAGATGATAAATATTTTAGGGCACAGTCGACAAATTCATATTGACTTATAATACATTTACCCATTAGTTGTCATCAATCTGAAAATCTCAACTGTAAGTTGTAATTAAATAAACATAATTTAAAGACATAAGGATAGCTCAGGTTTGTTCCAATGTAATATCAAAACTTTCTCTGATAAAAACAGTCAGGTATTGACGATAAAATTGTAGTACTGATTCTACTGACCTCACAACAACAAAGCGAATGCTAAAAACAGCCCGGCTCTTTCTGAGTTTTCATAGCAACGCCAATAAGACGTGCTTAGCATAGCCAGTGCTGGTATTGTCCACTGAGGTTTCTCTGTCTTATTAAGTGAGCATATGGGAGTGGTCTGACCCCAGCCTTGCTCCCTCTGTAGTCTCCACCTGTTTTCCCGTACAGGGAGATTGGAGAGCAGCCGCAGGACCATATGCATCTCTCAGAGTCCCTTTGCAACGGAGATGCGTCATGTTGGATTGAAACGAGGGTGAGAAGGGGCACAGGGACAACAGTGGGTGGGGGGGGGGGGGGGCAGTTCAAAACACCAGACTAATATTTATAAAAGGTCAGTGTAGCTAAATGAACAGGCCATGCACGTAGACATATATACATATGAGCAAAAATATGTATACATATCACACATGCGCCACAATCCACTTCCCCAAAACACACAAATATGCAGACAGAAACCACAAGACTGCCTCTCTCACCATCATAAACAGGCACGGAAACACCTTTTTCCCTTGTGTGCAAATTTTTTGCGTTTTAAATATATTCATTAGCCTCCCTGTCATGTTTGCACAATTAACAGATCTGCGATTCCGTGGCAGGATCTCCAAGGTGTGCCGGCAGGCTGGGGTTGGATTTGGTGAACACTGTTTGCAGAGAGTGGCCGTAAACCCAAACATACACGCAGGGAAGAGCCGGCAAAAGCATAAATCCTGATTAAGAATTCAGAGTCGCAAAGCCAACAATTCGAGCTCCCAGTAAACAGCGGCCGCGCATAAATTCTAAACAACAGAACATTTTTTATATGGCATGGAAAAATATCCGTTTCAATGCAAAAATATGATACTTTCTGTTGCATTTTGTGTACACAATCTAGAATAATGCCATGACAATGCCTGACAAAGACCCTTAAAGGTATCATATTGTGAGGAATAATATGTTCTTTGATTCACAGTACTGTGAAAACATACTGAAGCTTTCATAACTCAAAACTTCCTTCAGTCCAAAAAAAAAAGTATATAGAAACTCGACTGCAAAATGTGCCTTTTTAAAATCTTTATTAACATTTACACATGACTACCCACATTTACACATCAAACAACAACAACCCATCATTGTTTAAATGATCACAAGATGGTGAAATCATAGGAAATTGAACGAGTTGGCTAATAAAAATTAAAAACTTTTACTCCATAAGAAAATAAAGAATGCACCAATGAACAATGTTAATATGATGTTTCCCAAGTTTAACTCCTAATAAAAACCTAAACCCAACCATATAGTGTAATCCTTTCCCTTGCCCTAAACCCAACCGTGATTTAAATAAAAAATAACTTGTGTAAGAAAGAAAACATTGGGGTTTGGATTGGAACTAATCCTAACCCATATTACAGGTTATTGACATACATCATTCACTTGCACTACATAAATAAATATGGAATGAGCAACCACATTAGGGATGGGAATTTTGTAGTTGAGTACTTGAAACATTGAAATTGAGAATTTGAGTTCAACCTCCGAACCTGTTTTTCTTCGGCAAAAATTAGCACTGTGCATAAACAACAGCATCTAGATTAAAAAATTACCAAAAGACATTTGCACTTACACAGAAACATACACTCACTGAACACTTTATTCCGAACACCTGTACACTTATTCATGCGATTACCTAATCAGCCAATCGTGTGACAGCAGTGCAATGTGTAAAAGCATGCAGATATGGGTCAGGGACTTCAGTTAAAATTCACATCAACCATCAGAATGGGAAAAATTTAATCTCAGTGATTTCAACTGTGGCATGATTGTTGGTGCCAGACGGGCTGGTTAGAGTGTTTCTGTAACTGCTGATCTCCTGGGATTTTCATGCACAACAAAACAAAAAACATTCAGTGAGTGACAGTTCTGTGGACATTAATGCCTTGTTGAAGAAGGAGAGAGATCAACGGAGAATGGCCAGAATGGTTTGAGCGGACAGAAACGCTCAGGTAACTAAGATAACCCCTCTGTACAATAGCAGTGAGCAGATTAGCATCTCAGAATGCACAACATGTCGAACCTTGAGGCGGATGTGCTACAAAAGCAGAAGACAATGTTGGATTCCACTTCTGTCAGCCAAGAACAGAAAACTGAGGCTGCAGTTGGTCTATCATCCGTGTACCTCAGCAGAAATTGAGATTTATAAGATTAGGTTATGTTTTTCCAGTCTTTAAAGGTCTAGTTTTGGTGAGTCGGTGCCTTTGTGAATTTGATACGTGTATTGTATCTGTTTGAAATTCTGTTTGTTGATCTTTATGCAAATAAAACTTCAAAAAAACCTTTTTGTACGAGACAAGTCATACAATATCTTACGATTTCCCTGACGACAACACTGGAAGTTATTTTTAGCTATGCAGATGAATCAGAACAGTAAAAAAAACAGGGTGGTGTGGATGGTCAGCTCTAGCTGTGCCAGACAGAAACTGCCCTTCATGGGAGTCTGCAAGACTATGGCATGATGGGACCCAACAGCCGCAGACCATTTGTGGGCTGTCAGGCAAATGAAAAGGACCTTTGTGCACTTCCCATGGCCAAGTTTGATTCAGCGGGTCATTAGACATTCAGCTCGGCTCCTCTGTCAATGGGACTGCAGGGAGGGACGACACTCAGGTGCCACATTCTGGCCCTGCACTGGGCTTCCTCCACTCCAGTTTGCTCTGCTATGGGAGCCTGGAGGACAATCACATCACCCCTGCATTCTTCTCACCGCTGTGCGACAAGGCCAACGTCAGAGCGGCTTCCCACAGCAGCTCGGATCCCGGTAAGCAGGGGCATCCATTTGAATGTCAGCTAGCTGTCAGGTGTGATAAGTCTAGTTGTGCACGCACATACAGTGCACCCGGAAAGTATTCACAGCGCTTCACTTTTTCCACATTTAATGTTACAGCCTTATTCCAAAATTGATTATATTCATTATTTTCCTCAAAATTCTACAAACAATACCCCAATAATGACAACTTGAAAGAAGTTTGTTTGAAATCTTTACAAATTTATTAAAAATAAAAAATGAACAGAAGTATTTACAGCCTTTGCCATGACACTCAAAATTCAGCTCAGGTGCATCCGGTTTCCACTGATAATCCTTGAGATGTTTCTACAACTTGATTGGCGTCCACCTGTGGTAAATTCAGTTGATTGGACATGATTTGGAAAGGCAAACACCTGTCTATAAAAGATCCCACAGTTAACAGTGCATGTCAGAGAACAAACCGAGCCATGAAGTCCAAGGAATTGTCTGTAGACCACCGAGACAGGATTGTATCATGGCACAGATCTGGGGAAGAGTACAGCATTGAAGGTCCCAGTGAGCACAATGGCCTCCATCATCCATAAATGGATGATTTGAACCACCCGGACTCTTCCTAGAGCTGGCCGCCCGGCCAAACTAAGCAATCAGGGGAGAAGAGCCTTAGTCAAGGAGGTGACCAAGAACCCGATGGTCACTCTGACAGAGTTCCAGCGTTTCTCTGTGGAGAGGAGAACCTTCAAGAAGAACCACCATCTCTGCAGCACTCCACCAATCAGGCCTGTATGGTAGAGTGGCCAGACGGAAGCCACTCCTCAGTAAAAGGCACATGACAGTCAACCTGTAGTTTGCCAAAAAAGGCACCTGAAGGACTCTCAGACCATGAGAAACCAAATTCTCTGGTCTGATGAAAGAAATATGGATCTCTTTGGCTTGAATGGCAAGTGTCATGTTAGGAGGAAATCAGGCACCGCTCATCACCTGGCCAATACCATCACTGCAGTGAAGCATGGTGGTGGCAGCATCATGCTATGGGGATGTTTTCAGTGGCAGGAACTGGGAGACTAATCAGGATTGAGGGAAAGATGAACGCAGCAATGTACAGAGACATCCTTGATGAAAACCTGATCACAGAGTGCACTGGACCTCAGACTGGGGCGAAGGTTCATCTTCCAACAGGACAATGACCCTAAGCACACAGCCAAGATGACAAAGGAGTGACTACGGGACAACTCTGTGAATGTCCTTGAGTGGCCCTTCCAGAACCCAGACTTGAACCCGATTGAACATCTCTGGAGAGATCTGAAAATTGCTGTGCAACGCATCCAACCTGATAGAGCTTGAGAGGTAATGCAAAGAAGAATGGGAGAAACTGCCCAAAAATAGGTGTGCCAAGCTTGTAGCATCATACACAAAAATACTTGAGGCTGTAATTGGTGCCAAAGGTGCTTCAACATAGTATTGAGCAAAGGCTGTGAATACTTATATACATGTGATTTTTTTTTTTAATTTTTAATTTTTAATACATTTGCAAAGATTTCAAACAAACTTCTTTCACGTTGTCATTATGGGGTATTGTTTGTAGAATTTTGAGGAAAATAATTAATTTAATCCATTTTGGAATAAGGCTGTAACATAACAAAATGTGGAAAAAGTGAAGCGCTGTGAATACTTTCCGGATTCACTGTAAATGCTGCCAATCATGTCCATGTACCTTTGATCGAAGGGTCAAAATAGATGTCACCTCTACCCTAAAACTAAAGGAGGTAAAAATCTCACGAGCTCCAGAGAACAGAAATGTATTTGAATTTAAAGCTAATAGGCCAAAGTACCAAGTATCAGTAAGTCTCACACACAGTGCATGTGACCCAAATTTCGTCAACAGCATAGTACCAGCACAGTACACGTATCTAAAAAAAAAAAAACTACATTCAAGTCGGAAAGAAAATGTGGAAGAAGCTAAACTAAAACAAATACTACATAAACAAAGGTTAAAGATCTTTTTTCCATTTACTTATTTTATATTACAATAAACATATGTAAAATACAAATGCATGACTTTTACCTATGTGATTTATTGATGCACAGCATTTAAAATGATTAAATAATTTGCATATGAGTCTTTTTAAAGATGTTGTTCCATAAGTGTTCCTTTGTGTGAGAGTCACATCTCACCGTCAGATCAGCACGAGAGCTGCACATGTAGAGACAGCTTTCATGGAGACAGACGTCCTCACTGTGAGGGCATGAGTCTCAATACGCTTCGCTCTTGAATCACCCTCATTTTGAGGGACAATTCAGCCTCACATACCCTCCCACGGGCATCTTCTGTGATACACGAGGATTCACAAGAGGAGGCACAGCGGGGCCGCGAGGTCGAGCAGTATGACTACAGAGGATGACTTCATAACGAACTGTCTTGGAATAGTCCTGGCGCACGCACTTCTCGGCACACTCACGCAGTGACGCCATGCTCTCTAATGTAGATCACGGGGAAGAAAACGGTTATGCCCAACTACCCTCTGTGGAGGTGGCAGTAGCGGCATACCCCTGCCCAGTCAGTAACAGGCCGTAGAAATCATGGCCCATACATCCTTCCAAACTGTGACTACAAACATCCACACTGGTGGGAAAAGCTTACTCAGTGGCAGGACAAGCTGGATCAGCACTCCATGCAATGGCGGTGTTCCAGGTACTTCAAGCCAAGCTCCTCAAGCAAATAGATGAGCATGGCTTCAATTCAGAGACAATCAAAGAGCTCTGCACCACTACAGACTTAACACTACTTGCCACGAAAGTCACTGTGCAGGCCATCGGCAAGTCCATGCGCAACCTGGCAGTTTTGGATTGATATATATGGCTGACCCTCACAGAAATGAGTGATAAGGGAAAAGCCACTCTGTTGGATGCTCCAGTGTCTCCAGCCAGCCTCTTTGGCGGCTCTGTGAATAAGTTTGTTGAGCATTACTTCGCGAGACACTTTATACCCAAACAGAGTACATCAGAGTACCGTTTCAAGCCAGCGCCTGAATAAAAGCCCCATACTTGCCGCCTCATCGGCACCTGTGTATCAGCACATGCAGCAAAAGCTTTCCTGATGAGCACAACCCTTTGAAGCAGAAAGCAGATTCCACATTTCCCTCCGGGTCTGCTCCAAAAAATGCTTGATTGGAGACACAAAACACTGTTCCCCATCTCCCCACTACTCTTTGTTGAGAAAGGAATACTGTTGTTCACAATATTGCTCAAAATGTTGTGTCTGTGTCTGTGTCTTGCACACAAATAAATGTAATAAGAAACGCAATAAATGCAAAAAAGAATACGGCATTCATTGCAAATGCACGAGATGCTCACACATTCCCAATAAATAGCCCTTTTCCTCTTCAAAGCAAACACATTATGCACAACCACTTTCCTATGGAGAGCGACACATTAAATCATATGGTAAACTAACCAAAATGTCCTCTGTCCCATTACGCGGATGCATGAAGAGCCCTAACAGGTATTTGAGAATGTGTGCAAAAAACAAACATGGTTAAACGAAACAATCTGCACACTGGCCACACCGTTTTAACAGCGTTCTGTCTTCCATGGTTTCATCCGAAGATGTGCCAGTGTTACGAACAGAAATATACAATCTCTCGATTAGCTCGATAAAGATTGTCTCAAAGTGTCAAGCCCAAAAAGGGTTTTACAGCCATTATTTTCTTATCCTAAATAAAGATGGTGGTCTTCGGACGATCCTGGATCGGAGATATTTAAATCACCACACAAAGAGCCTGTTCACAATTATTACTCAGAAATGGATCTTATCACATATACGCCCACACGATTGGTTTGAATCGATAGATCTAAAGGGCGCGCACTTTCATATCCAAATTGTATAACTTCACAGGATGTTTTTGAGAGTCGCCTTCCAGGGAACAGTGTATCAATTCAAAGTCCTGCCCTTCCGACTGTCTCTGGCCCCTCGTGCATTCTCAAAGTGCAACGATGCGGTCCTCGCACCTCTGAGAATGAGCGGAACTACCTCGATGATTGGCTGTTACTTGTGCAATCAGAGGCTCTGTTATGCCAGCAGAGAGACTTACTGCTTCAGCATCTAAACAGCTTGGGGCTCAATGTGAACTGGGCGAAGAGCACGCTCTTCCCCCAGCCAATAAATCTCCTTTTTGGGAGTCTGCCTAAACACCACAAGTGGGCGTGTGCATTCTACAGTGTCTGTCTCAGTTTAAACTGGGAAAAACACTTCTACTGAAGCTGTTTCAGAAAGCATTGGGATTTATGGCAGCGGGATCCCATTAGGTCTCTTACACAATAAGGCCTCTTCAGTGCTGGCTGAAGTGCCATGTGCCATGACATGCTTGGCGTCAAGGGTGCATGCGCATCACTATATCCTGCCGCTGCATAGCTGCTTTAGCACCATGGACAGCTTCTGTGTTTTACCAGCGAGGTCGCGCAGGGGCAAGTTGTCAGGCGGAAAGTGGTGACTCCCATGGAGCGAGCATCATCTTATCTCCCTGAGAGAGATATATGTCCCTGGTCACCTGAATTACTTCACGGACCTACTGTACTGACCTACCCTCTGGTACTCCAAGTCACAAGCCCCACTGGGAGCGGACGCAATGGCACACAAATGGCCAGCAAAAGGTTCACTCACTCGGGCATACTCATGTTGGTCGCTGTGCCACGAGACTGCGGTGTCATGCTTCCTTTATGGGAGGTTATGTCATGTTGTGTGTCCTGATGAGATTCTGTTCCCCATATGCGCTAATAAATGCAAAGTCAAATGTGCGGAGTTGTGAGGGAACATTCCAGTTACGCAAGTAACCTTGGTTCCCTGAGATGAAGGGAATGAGACATTGCGAATGCTAGCCGCACTACAAGACTCAGAGTTCTTGAGGTACGAGCAAGGCACTCCTTGTTCTCAGTCAGAAATTCAGAGGAAATGGTGTTTGTGCACATGCTTTTATAGCAGACAGTTTTGCGCCAAAACAGACAGGGCTAAAACACCATAGCCAATATTAGAATATTGCCGTATTTGTAGAGAGGTTTCAACTAGGTTGTGTGGAAGGCACTCCCCATATGCATTAATAAACGCAATGTTTCGTTCCTTCATCTCAGTTGGCATCGTCAAGCTCCAATTTGAACACAAAAGCACCATATAAGTGAAGACACCTTGCACCACGTTTGACATCAGTGATGCCAAACATCACTGTTTGTTGTGTGCATTGTAACCGATCGTGACGCGGTAAGTTTGAATATGCAGAAGTGTGAATGAAAATGAGTAAATGCTGACAGAATTTGCATTGCCGGGTGAACTATTCCTTTAAGACAAGAGTTGGCACTAATACAAAGTGTAGAGCAATAAATAACATGCTGATTCTCAGCACACAGAAAACAGTTAACTTCCAGTAATACTACACAGATACACTTCCAGTAGCAGAGCACAGAGGGTGGAATGGACATTGCCCATCATAGTTTGACTTAATGCTGTACACAGCAGTGACTCACATGGCTGAACCTTGCACTGTGGACGTCGCTGGGTCAGACCTCTGAATCAGAGCGATAATGTACACAAACAAGCCACTGTGGCACTGTCTCTCACAGACACACACACACAGACATGCTAGATAAGCTCACTGCCATGCACTTTGGCTGCCACATGAAGATTCAGTTCCTTTTAGTGTTGCTAAACTTTGACATTTGGATTTGACAGCAATTAAAGTAATATCACGGGTTCAATACAAGTTAAGCTAAATTGACAGCATTTGTGGCATAATGTTGATTCCCACAAAAAATACATTTGTCACTTACAATGGAAGTGAATGGGGCCAATCCGTAAATGTTAAAATTAGGGATGGGCATTTTCAAGTAATTTTGTAGTCGATGACTCTAACACACGAAAAATGTAATTTAATTTAAGAACATATCATGACTTGATTACTTGTAAATTAAAAGGTATGACTCCAACAAGAACCAAATACAAATAAGTGCAGAATTCAATAAGTATCTAAACATTACAAGTATCACCACACTTTGCTTTCAAAAGCACAGATGCCATTATATCATCTTCCCTCACTCAACACCTCAACGACACGCATCCACAGCACCTCAGTGGATTCAATCGTAACTGCGACATTTGGTGAGAGATTCAGAAGGAAAACAGTGTAATTCAGCGCAGCTCATGACAGGCAAATGCGAACATGAAAATGTATTTGCTATATTTGTGTAGTGTTGTTAATACTCGAGTAGCTGGTGCAAAATGAGTACTCAGTTACTCGTGCACATCCCCAGTTAAAATACACACTGTTTCAAAAGTATAGCCACAAGATGTAAACAATGTTTTAACATTAATTTAATGTGATAAACCTGCATACTAACCTTTTCTGCGTAAAATTATAACCAATTTTCCAACTTCATTGCTATGACGATGTAACGGTATAAGCTCTAAGATGATAGTAAAACGATGATTTGAAACAACTCAATACTCAAATACTACACAAGTTTTAACAGAATAATGAATGTAAGTGGTTTTATAAAATGATACGCTTCACATTTCTGCCTTTAAACCCTCCAAAAAATTGTCCCCATTCACTTCTATTGTTAGTGCCTTACTGTAACCTTTATTTTTTGCTTCTTTTCTTTTTTCTTTTTTTTTTTTAAGAATGGGTTAGTCAAAATTTTTTTGTGTGTTAAATCAACATTATGACAAATGCTGTCGATCGAGCTTAACTTGTTTTGACCATGGAATGTCAAAACAATTAACAGTTATTAACGTATATGCTGTGATGATATTTTTTTACAACATACTGCTTGTCACTTTAGTCAGTTCAGTTAACTAAGCATGAAACCTATCAAGAACATTTGGGTCATATTTCACTACAATTATTTGTTTTTTACAGAGCCGAGTTAAAGCAGCTCTGCGCCGCCTTCAAAATTCTTGGACCCAATTCACCACCTAATATCAGACGTTGTTTTAATTCAATGAAAAATTAAATTAAACTGAAGTTCCGCATTCACCAGCAGAGTCTGTGTGATCTTGTGTGATAATGGCAACCCTTCAGAGTGGCATGTGTAAACAGTGCACTAAAGTTCTGTTGTTTCATTGTGATGGGGTGGTTGGGGGTTCTCTCTGTGTTTTGAGCACCCCCTCAGCTCCACCCCCTTTGGTTAATTCATCTTGTAAATAGATCAGCAGCCCGGCCTGTGTTTGCTTTTTCGCTGGGAACCCCCAAGTGAGTCAAGAGAGAGAAAGAGAGAATACCTCCAAGCCAACCATCATAAATGTAGAGAACAGGGCAGTAAACGATGTTCAGGGAAGTTAGGTTTATGAGTTAGGAATGAGTTATTAGAAGAGAAGTAATATTGCCAAATATTTCTGCATTCAGATACTGTATAAAGGAATAGTTCAGCCAAACATTCTGTCATCATTTACTCACACTCGTGTTGTTTTACAAATTATGAAAATTAGTAGGGACTAAGGGGCCATTCACTTTCATTATATGGAAAAGAGCAGCATGAACATTCTTTCACTACCAGTGCACTTGGTTGTACTTACCTCTGAACTTTTTCATTGGCTTCCCTTTCTCTCTCCTGGGCCTGGCAGAGTTGGGTCTGAGCGCTTTGATGTTCTGATGTTAGCTGCTGCAGACGGAACAGCAGGGGCTGAATCTGGGTCTGGTTCTGGTTCGAGGAGTCCGGAATGTCCTGACTGGTTTCATCAGCCTGAATATGCATCAAGCTGAAAATACAAAAAATACTTTGATTCATTAGAGCAATTGTTATCTAGTATTAGAGAAAAACATTCTTCTAACCACTTTTTCAGCCATCTAGGTTCCAGAAGTATTTTTCCCATTTATTTTTTCCATTTGGATTTCATAAAGTAATTCATAAAAGAGTTCTAAACAATGAACCAAACAGCTCAGAGGTGAATCACAACATTAAAAACTTTGATTTGAAACAACAAAGCATTTGAAAATTGGATGAAAAGACAAAGGTACCAGACTGAATGGGAAATACAACGAAGCACTGTGAATTAATCAAACTGAAAACAATGGAAAAATGTAAAACCATTGGTTTAAAATGGATCATTTTTAAGTTTATTGCAAAATATCCATATATATATAAATAAATATATAAGTAGTTTGAGAGTATATACTGACTCAATTGCATCATTTACAGTGCGTCATGGAAATGGGTGATCACTGTAGAGCTCTTTTGGCACACTTTGTTTACTAAGATTCCCTGATTGGTAGATAATTTTCTTAAGAATTCACGGATAGTGTAGTTATTCACCACAAACTCCGCTACTGAATGCAATATAAAAAGAAGTATAATGAATGTGGACTGATGATGACTATTGATAACAAACCTCTGAGCTCATGGTAGGTCTGTCTTTAAAGATTTAGGAGTCTTTAGAAGAATTAATTTCCCTATGGAAAGAATTGATCGAATTTTTACTTTCGGAACAAGACTGTTGCACTCTATATACTACAACTAGCCCTGTACTGAAAGCGCTGTATGTAGAGATCTGCAGAATTTGAGCATCCGTCAATAATAAATCCGACATATCCCGCAAACCTAGCAAGCTAGTTCTTTAGTATTTCGTTATCATATTGGTTTTATCATATTGTCATCCTATTTGTTATTATCATATTTGTATTTTGAAAAAACTAGAATAAATGTTGCTTAACTGTTACTACAAGAGCCTGATATAACTGACTGACAGTTTAGCATCAGGATTGTATTGTCTCACGCTTCATAAACCAGGAGTTGAAATTCCAATGGTGAAATTTATTACACAAACATGAAACTTGACCCAGACTTAGTGAGAGCATGCTTGCAGTTTACCTAGAGGTGGGGAATCATAACTCTGTATCAACAGACACATTTAATAATCAAACAAAATACAAGTACAAGAAGCAATATCTGGGCTAATAATTCCCCGGAATGTCAGTGGAATACATTAGCGCTCTAACGGCGCTGCATCAAACTCTAGGTGTATTTCAGACAGGTGTTTTTCAATGAGGTGAGAGATAATGAGGGTCAAGATAAAAGGAGGCAGGGATGAGAGACGCATATCTCCATATCTAACTGACATGAGTGTAGACTGTGCCAAGAAAAGCACACCAAGATCATGGAAACTTGTTGAACTCTACATGTACTGCCAAAAGCTCTTTTGATCCAGTAAATGTTTAATGAATTTACACACTACTGATTGTCACTCTGAGCCAAGATCAAAACAAATCAATTTGCAGTACTTGAGAAAATAGCTGGTTTGTTGAGAATAAATCAACTAGAATTGGAGAACTTTCAGAAAATGTGTGCATGGCAGTGCATAAATTGCAGACACAATTCTATGATGTCTCTATGATATTCTGGTCCCTAGATATGGCTCAGGTCTGACCTTTTCCCACCTGTTTTATCATCTCTTGTGGAAAAAACAAAAAGTCTAATCGCTGATTGCATGACATAATAGTGCAAGTGATGTGCTGAACTTTAAGACTTAGGGTTTTTTTTTTTTTTTTTTTACAAAACTCCTAAACCTTAGTATGAACAACAGAATTAATATATGCTTGCTTTAGGGGAAGTGTGTGATAGCCATCAACCAATTGTGCAGGAATAATATGCTTTTAATATGCCAGCAACAGCACAGGGATGACAACAGCAGATCAGAATAATGATGACACCTGCTCCCTTTTCATTCAAGCAGAAAGAAGATAAAGACAGGTAGACCGTGTTCACCTGCGACCACAGACACACTAAACCACAACGGTATTAAGCGGGCATTCAAATTAGCTCAGGAAACAATATACCGGGTACAATGCCACGATTAATAAACAATACAAAGTTCTCTTTTACTCACATGCACCATGGGGCATGTGTCTGTAGTGATGGAGAAATCTTGATTGATTGGCACCGCCACTTGTCTTTTGTCAAATCCAACATGCGTGTTTGTGTGTGTGTTTTTGCCCAAAAGTCATATTACTCATTCAATACTGCAAATTAGCTCCAGGGCGGCTTCCATGTCAGGTTTCTCCTTTATTTTTGTCTTTTTTTTAAAGCAGGAGGTAATCAATTCTGATATGATATTGATGGTCGAGAAAGTGATTTAAAATTGTGTGTTTTGTTTAATTAAATGAAAATATATTAGGTATAAAGGTCCAATGACAGTGACAAACAAGGGTAGGAAGGCATTGCCACACTATGGATTATTTTACTTAGTCTGCTCGCTCTCCACCCCCCACACACAACCGTTCTTCTATCGTGGTCCCCTCTCCGAGTGCTTTATGAGAAGTAATTTGAGAAGGATATATGGCACAAAATCAGAGGAAAGGAGAAGCCAGCATGATGGAAACTCAATCAAACCCATCTAATACAAAATTAGAAACTTATCGATGCCGACAGATGTTTTTTATTTTTATTATTCCTCTGTGGCCAACGCTGGAGGATTCTACAGTTTAAGCTTAGATATAAAGTATTGTAAGTGAGCCAAGCCTCCATAATTACAAAATAAGAGTCACCGGTGTGTTTCGGGCTTGTTATATAAACCTGAACAAACACTGAACATATCCTAAATGTAAAGCATTCTGGGTGGTTGCAAGGTGGTTGTTTACTAATGTCAGTCTTTATAATATTTTGTCCCATCTTCTGTTTAACTCTATGATATTTCTTTGCTAATTGAATTGTCCACAAGGTAAAATTCATCATTCTTATTATCACTTATTTAGAAATGTAAAAGCACATTTTTCCTCAACAATCCACGTGATTTGAAATATGTTTAGCACAAAGTGCAAAATACATTACACATCAAAGTTTAAAACAAGAGCTAGAGGTTTGTTCAAATACCTAACACAGTATGAGCAATAGCAATAGTAACAAGTAGTGTACGTATTAGTTATTATTACTAACAGTGACTAATAAAAGCAATCTCCTGTTTAAACCTTAAATTATTCAATGTATTCAACCAACAGAAAACCTAACATACACTGGTTTCATATACTCTGGCCTCACTTTAGTGTGCGTGTTGCTCTAGTTTCCATAAAGGCCACCAGACAGAGGCTCTGAGCAGTTAAACATTAACTAGACGCATAAGATACCTGATCACAGGGGTGGGATCCCAACGAACCTGCCCTCTAACTCTCTAGGCCAGTTACACATTAACACATCCACAAAATACTATCTGATGGCAAATGTAAAATAACCTTTTAATAGAGAGCACTTATCTACAGCGAAAACAGTACATACAGTACAAAAGACAGACAGGCATTCTAAATACAGGTGTCTATAGCAACCTGTGGTCGATATTAACAAACTACTGACTACCACCCACTGTCAACTATTCCTAACACCAATCAATCATGCAGACCGCCACTGATAAAGGCCATGTTTCAATACTTCTATTTCTTTTACTACTACACAGAAATATGAGAACACACCCAATGGTGCACAAAAACACTAAGGCTAGCCTAAAGTTTTGAACAGTGGTTCATGAAAACTAAGAATGCCAGGCTGTGTCCAAAAGCTAAGCCTTGCTGCATTACTGCCAAATCAGTTGACGACTTCACAGGCAAAAATGTACGCATCATAACTTCATGTCTAATGATCTAAACAAATTCAAGTGAGCTTTAGAGATATCAAAGCAAATATTTAGTAACTACAATGCTTATTTCATGGTACAAAGAAAGATTTTTTTACTTTTATAATCTAGCACACTGCTTTAAACTGCTCTCCATGCTGAAAATAAGCCACAGCTAAAACCAGCCTGAGCTGGTTGGCTGGTCTTAGCTGGTTTTAGCTAATTAGTTCCAGGCTGTCAGGTTTCTCCTTTATATTTGTCTTTTTTTTAAAGCAGGAGGTAATCAATTCTGATGCTATATTGATGGTCGAGAAAGTTTTGTTTAATGAAATGCAAACATATTAGGTATAAAGGTCCAATGACAGTAACAAACAAGAGCAGGAAGGCATTGCCACACTATGGATTATCTTATCTTAGTCTGCTCAACCCTCTAAAACCAGCTTACTGACCAACTAAAAATTGCCCAATACTTCTGTAAAACCAGCTCTCTGACCAGACTGGCTAGCTAAAAATTGGCCAAAACCCCTCTAAAGCCAGCTTATTGACCAACAACAAAGCGCCTAAAACCTCTCTAAAACCAGCTCACTGACCAACTAAAAAGTGCCCAAAACCCCTCTAAAACCATCTCACTGACCAGATAAAAAGGTGCCCAAAACCTCTCTAAAACCATCTCACTGACCAGATAAAAAGTGCCCAAAACCTCTCTAAAACCAGCTCACTGACCAGCCAAAAAGTGCCTAAAACCTCTCTAAAACCATCCCACTCCACTGGCCAGCTAAAAAGTGCCTAAAACCACTGTAAATCCAGCTCTCTGACCAGCCAAAAAGTGCCTAAATCCTCTCTAAAACCATCCCACTCCACTGACCAGCTAAAAAGTGCCCAAACCTCTCTAAAACCAGCCCTATGACCAGTCAGACCAGCAAAAAAATTGCCCAAAACCCCTCTAAAATGAGCCCACTGACCATCTAAAAAGTGCCCCAAACCTCTGTAAAACCAGCCCACTGACCAGCTAAAAAAGTGCCCAAACCCGTCTAAAACCAGCTCACTGACCAACTAAAAAAGTGCCCAAACCCGTCTAAAACCAGCTCACTGACCAACTAAAAAAGTGCCTTTCTCTGCCTTAAAAACTGACGAGGTAAAGGCATCTTAGTTGATGGGATGTGTTGCAAATATTGAATTTGAACCGGTCTTGATGCCTTTTCACCTCCCCATACAGCCTGCGAAGGCAGCATTGTTTTCTTCGGACACAGCCCATGCCTTGCGCTGAGCTCTAGCAGATATGCTGCTGTGCATTTGGATAAAGGAACTGTTGCATGCTGGGAGGGGTTTCATGCAATCTACAAAATGTATTTTGCTGCACAGAATGACAAGGACAGTGCAGTGGCAGCAGTTTGTTTTGTTTTAGGGATAAAGCTTGTAATGCCACAGGCGCAAAAATTATTACATACATTTGAAGTTTTCATTTTTCAATATGGTGTAACCGCTGATGTGATCAACATCCAAGGGTTTCTTAGAATATTTTATTTCAGCCTAATCTGCAGGGGTTTCGAAGAGGGGGAAACAAAAAGAATGGAAATAAACGCACAGATAATCAGTTCACTGAGAAATGATTGATTAGAAATATCTCTAAAGATCAGAGATTTTATGAACTTACAACCTCATTACACCTCATATCCTCCTAAGTTAATAATAAACACATCTACAGTAGAAGAAAAAGCTAGTGGTACTTGTCTATGTAAAACTCACATCTATGATGCCAAGGGGTTTCTATCCAGTTGCTGAGGTGTTCTGAGTGGTTTATAGCATGTTGCTATGCGGTTGCTATGGTGTTCTGAGTGATTCCTATATTGCTTTGGGTGGTTTCCAGGGTGTACTTGAAGGTTACTAGGTGGTAACCTACTAGCCAAAGTCAAAAGAGCCCACCACAAACTCTGTTATTATATTCTGGTCCAAAGATATAGCTCAGGTCCCTCTTTTAATGTAAATTCATCAGATTTTCACCTTTATTATCGTCCGCCAGACGATCGCTAGAAAATAAATACCGTAGCACTGTCTCCTCAGAATGCAGCGTAATTTGAGGAATCATTCATGACTATAGCACAAATAGTGCAGGTTTTATACACAAGATTAAAATCTCTAAAAATCCCTAACCCTAAAAATGAAAAATAATACAAATGAGCAGGAAAGATTTAAAAAGCAATAGTGAAACTTATGCAAAGACATTTTGGAAAAGAGAGTTCATGTACTTGTGTAAGTTGTGTATGCTAATGATTATTGAGCTGAGGGTATTGACAGGTCGAGCTGTTAGTGTGTGTGTGTGATAATCACTGGGGAGTTTAGCCGTATGGGGACATACGGTGTTAATTCACATCTATCCAGCCTTGCTCCCTCTGATGCTGGCCGATACTCAAACAAAACACTAACTCATAGTCTAAATTCTCCTTCACTGGTCAGCCAATGAAAACCCATTAAAATAACGCTCCCTGGGAGCTTAAAATTGGCCAAATGTTGCTCTTTATCAGCAGGGAGCTTGTTGAGCTATTAGGAGACGGTTCTAATCATAACGAGGACTGGGCAATATTACTAAGTATATATATAAGTATATATACATATATTTGCTCTGTAATGGGTTAAAATTGTATATATATATATATATATATATATATATATATATATATATATTTATTATATTATTGGTTTTTTTTTTAAATTAGAGGAACCATCATTTAACCCAAACAGCCACCGTTACTGAGTAGATAAAACATTTTAATGGAAAAACTAAAATACAGTAAAGATCTAGTTTAAAAAAAAAATTGTGATTTTTCACTATTTTTCACTCAATTAAAAGTTTTTATATTAAAAATATATTTTATATGATTTGAATTAATTGTATTTATATGCACCAATATAATAAAGTCATTAACAACATTATTTACATTATCTTCATATATTTTTATAAAACATTTAAATATATGAAATAATTTTTGAATCAATAACTGTTCAAAATCAATGTTGAACAGATTTATAGAAATAATTGAACTTACTTCTAATGCATTTTTTTTCTGTCTTTCTTCTGTAATACATTTCTTAAAGATTAATGGAAGATTCTTCATCGATAATATGAAAGGGTTGGAAAACAATCCTAATTTTATTTTATTTCTCACACAAATAATATTATCAGGGCAGTAATGTAGTGCAAAAAAAGTATTTTGATTTGTATATTTTTTAATTTTAGATTTTATTTATGTTCTATTTGTATTGAACTTTAAACATGTTTAACATCTGCGGTGAGAAAAAAATAAAGTTTAAATAAGAAATGCAATTAAAACATTTCTGTCTTAACTGCAGAATTAAAACATTTCTGTCTTAATGCATGGAAAGAGGCTATATAATAAAATAAAAAAAATAAAAAGCGCAAAATAATCACTGCAATGTTCACTTTGTTGCTAAATCATATAACCAGCAAAATCATCAAGAATGGCCAATGACGTAAATAATCGATATATAGCCCAGCAGTAATCAGAACTAAGTTCCCAATGCAGACGTTTTTTTCACCCCATTCTCTCTCTCATCTGATCCCAACTCTTTCATGTGACTCAGACTGTCTGTTATCCTAAAAGACAAAATGGAGGTGGTCAGGCAATCCTGAAAGCAAACACACGCAGCCATCCTCTGGCCTTTGTTGGTCTGGAGGATTCCCTTTTATAGGTTCAGCACTGCGACCACATGGGCAGGGATACAGTGCTCACACATTAACGCTCACACAATGCAGACTGTCCCGGGGGGGAAAACAATGGGTTCCTTCTCCTCCTCCAACGGGGACAGATGAAACAGAAATCAAGAGTGTGAACGCTCTTCTCAGATTAAGAGAGTTATACTAGTTATCAACTAACATTCACAAGCAATCACTCATTTTGGCCAGAAACACTCGCAAATAAGTAAATTAAGATTCCAATGGGCAATGCATTGCAAGTGTGCAGTCCTACAGTAGAAACTTAACATGCATTCTTGCCAAATTGTGGCAGAAAACAAAGGGGGTGATAGAGTTACCCTCAAATGTCTTTGCCATTAAAAAATGGATAGTTCACCCAAAAGCAAAAATTCTCTCATCATTAACTCACCCACATGCCATTTCTTTCTTCTGCAGAACACAAACTAAGATATTCTGAAGAACACATGAGGTGTTTGTGTGTATACAATACAAGTCTATGGGGTCCAAAACTTTCAAGCTTAAAAAGGACATAAAGGCAGCATAAATGTAATGAATAAGGTAGGTAGGGAATAAGGACTTTGGTCTGTTTCTCACCTAAAGCGATCATATCATTTTAGAAAACATTGATTAAACACCGCGAGCCATATGGATTACTTATATGCAGCCTGTATGTACTTTTTTTGGAGCTTGAAATGCCCCCTTTGACCCTTTATCTAATAGAATGAATTTTTTTTTGCGAACTGACTTTTGCATGCCACACTCGATTTACTAGAGGCGCTACAACAACTGTGCATTTTATTCACTTTCACAAAAATCATGATTACAACCGCTAATGACTTCATAAACTGAAAATTAATAATTTTTCACTCTATTACTCACAAGTCAAGTAATATTTATTTGTATAGTGCTTTTCACAACACATGGTTTCAAAGCAGCTTTACAGAAAATGATGCTGTAACAAAAAAAATACTGTTAAAGTCCTCATTGCACGATTATAATGAATCACGATATTAGAAACACTTCTCACATACTGCTATGTTATGATATCAAAACTAATGCATTATTTGAAAAATTACACATTTTAACATTTAACCCCCCTTCATTTACACACTTATTCCAATGTGATAAACTTGCATGGTAGCTCACCTGATTTTGGACTTGGAAGGCCACGGTTTGAGCCCAAGCTAATACGTGAGACAAAAGCATCAAAGTAGTAACACGAAATTATATGGTTGCTACAGAAAATGTGTTGTTTATATTGCATTTGTGACAAAAAACACTATCGGTTAGGTTTAGGGTAAGGTTGTCTGTTTTGTTCACCTCTCATATATGTTTTAGGACACTGTTGGTTAGGTTTAGGCAAAGTTTTTAGGTTAGAGAAGTGCATTTTTTTATTAAAACATCCATCTATTATTCACCTTGAAACCTAGTCTGTTATACATAATAGGATCTTATGATCAGCGCATTGGTTTATGTGTTCTTGGAAGCACGAGTAAATGGGTGGCTTCCTAGAAAATAGAGAAGGAAAAAAAAAATGTTGTGGAACTTTAACATTTGCTCCATCAGCTTGTAAAACACCCATTTAATTGGAACCTTCATTTCTAAGAGTGGACCACAAACACACAGTCATGTGCAATGAGATACGGAAGAATCTCACTGAGATAGATGAGATAGGAGACATGCAAATGAAAAAAGCATTGGTGCACACGGATGTAAGTCTGGTGTAACCCGGACACAGCTCACTAAACCAGCATGACCAGTTTATGAGCCAAATGTATTTACTCCATATCATCTATCAAACCTCTCCTCACTGACAGATAAACCCCAAATAAAGCAAACAGCCCTCTGGCAGGGAGACAAGTACTGGGTTTGCGGTAGTCCATTACGACTATTGGGGAACGAGGTAGGTTTGGTTATTCCAGACCCCAACTATCATTTTGAATAAAAACCTTAAACAAGCACAAGGTACGACTTGGAAGCCAAAACAATCAGATGTAAGGTAGTGCTGAATCATTTGAGGTCGGAACCTCTGGAGGCTTCTACAGTCTAGAAAAACAACTACGAATATCTCAGGACTTTAAAGCCAGTGTAGACAGACCTCCGACAGGGAGCACAGAGGAGGAGCATCTGCAGGAGGTGTGGATTGAGATCATATCTTTACGAAAGCTCCAATCCTCCAGATTATGAATCTGTGGCAACATAATGACTCACTTCACTTGATGCGAACAATTCATTTTTCCCTGAGCAAAGCAAACAACACACATGAAAGCTGGATGATGACCACACTTGTTTCTTGTTTAATCACACACAAAATAATGACATTGGGTGATGTGGCTCTCCTAAATTCCTACACAAAATCAATACATTTTCTGCCACTCGCTGAACTATAACCTCCCAGGACACTTTTTCATGCACCTCTGCTTATGTATAACTACAATGAATATTAAAGGTATGTCACCACAGGTTCACTGTATTTTCACGTTTTGTCTCAAATCAAACAAACTGTAAATGCACGAGTCATTTAAGCAATTTCTGCGGAGTATAAGGTGAGGTGGTTAACCTGTAATACCTGCGTAAGTTTTGCAGCTCCTCTTCCAGTTTGCGACTGAGTTCCAGGGCTTTATCTCTTTCCCTCTGAGTTTCCTGAAGCTCTTCCTCAAGCTGTTGAGATGGGAGAAGCACGTGTCATTTCAAACTCTGTTACAACATACTATTCATGCATGGAAACAAAAAATGACTCAACCTTCAAGCAGCACAAAAAATTCAATTGTGAGATCTATAAGTCAAACAATATGTTTTTTTTCTATGGAAAATCTTCAGAACCAATGCAAGCTGATATGCTGATATGAATCCAATTTCATAATAGCAAATATAGGCACATTCTGAAACTGACACAAGGGGGGAAACAACTATTAATAGGCAAAGCTGGCATGGTCAGTGCTGGATGAATTGGCAAATACCAGCTGATTAATTGGCCCTGGCCCATATATTGGTCGAATACTTATGAGAACCAACAAATAAACTTGTTAAAACTTGTTACTTTTGCAAGGTTCAACTGCAATGCAATTTGTAGGACTCAGGATGCACAGGATTTTGTCAGTCCGTCATGAAAAAGTCTAAAGTTTAAAAAGGTACCAGTTTGATACACAAAGCACTTTTTAGAATTAAATAATAACTGGACTTTGCCGATGTTTGCCAGGTAACTGATATCAAGTCATTGAAAGACACTTGAGAGTTTTATTCGAGGTACTAAGTAGCATGTTAACTAGATATCCTTGGAGAAAACTTCATCCACTTCCAATCCGAAAGAACTCAGATTCCAATCTGAACTGCATATGAACTTCATTCAACTCACTCTGAGGGGGATCTAACTGATTCTATTGTCTCCTAACTCAGCACCTACTCAGCAGCACTATATTGTGAGACTGAGGGAACCCAGGGCTGGTGGGTGCAGGGAGAGCTGGGTAAACACTGTCCCTTACCTCACAGTGCCTAAACCTGCTGCACAATAAAGCCCCTGCTAATGACCTGCCGTTGAAACAGATGTATTGATGGTTTCAACCTCTCAACAGCTGGCCGAGGAGACAGACACAATGGAGGCTGTCTAAACAAACATGACAACCTGCCCTACTGTAAAGGCCTGCAATATGCTCCCAGAGAGACGAGGGGCAAAGAGGGCTAGAGATTACACAGTAACTTTTGCAATAATTGGGGTTTTGTTCAATTGAGGTGTGTTGCTGATAGGAAATTCAACAGTTTCCTTAAGAGGCACACAAATGCTGTCTATGCCTTATCTTCTGGCTTAGAGATCAGTGAGTGAATGAATGAACATTACATTTATATTGCGATTTTCTGACACAGTGAACACGGGACTCTCCTCAACCACCACCACACTGGTTGATGCGATGGAGAGGAGAGAGTAGAGTTATAGAGTCAATTAATGGATGGGGATAATTAGGAAGTCATGATTGAGAAGGGCCAATGGGGGAATTTAGCCAGAACACCCCTAGTCTTTGCAAGATGTGCTCTAGGATTTTTTTTAATGACCACAGATAGTAAAGATCTTGATTTAAGGTCTCATCCGAAGGACGATGCCTTTTTACAGTATAGTGTCCACGTCATTATTCTGGGGCATTAGGACCCACACAGACCACAGTGTGAGCACCCCCTGCTGGCCTCCCTAATACCTCTTCCAGCAGCAAACTTAGTTTCCCCCAGGAGGTCTCCCATCCAGGTACTGACCAGGCTCAACCTTGCTTAGCCACAGTGGGAAAACGGTGTTGAGCTACAGGGTAATATGGCTGCATCTTAAATTGTGATAAAGCATTACCTTACATACTACTGGACGGATTCTCTTTAAAGCATTTAAACACAAACTGTAGCTAAGAGTCACATGTCTGGCATAGCGGTATCTTTTCAACATGCAGGATGGATAGAAGTTTCTTTTTTATTATTATTATTCAAATAAACTGGAATCGAACAGCCAACTTCTTCAATGCCTCATTGCCTCACATTGATGTCACCCGCATGCTTGAAACGTGAGTGCACACGCCGTTATACATTTCTCATGCAGTCTGAGATTAAAAATCTTGAACTGCACGATAAAGAGACTATGCAAATGGTACCTTTCAATATTACAGATAAGTCTGTATGATCTCTTGCCACAGTGCATGACTGCAATGGGGTAATTCCAAGGAAATACTTTTGGGACACGTCCTGCAGTGTAAAATGCAATACTCCTTAACTATTTTAATTAGCATTTTGGTAATTCTTTAATACTGATTATGAATTAAGCTTTAATACTGATTATGAATTAACGCAATACTATTTAAACAAAAAATTTTATAAAATAGTGAAGGTTGTAAAATAGTGTTTTTGAAATGGTGTTTCAAAAAGAAAAGAAAAAAAAGAAAAAAAGAGGTGACCAGAGAAAGGACTTATGTATATACACTTTACCTTGTACATTCATATACATTTTAACCTGATGGACTCATAGATATATGCATTCCCATATATTTTCATATACATTGAACCAAAAATTTTAATGGACCTATAGATTTACACCATCCCTTATACATGAATATACATTTTAACCTAAAATCTTGATTATATACGCTTCCCTTATACATTACAGTCATATACATTTTAACCTAAAGTCTCGATGGACCTATACATATAAACTATCCCTTATACATAAAACAAAATTAACCTAAAATCATGAAGGACCTCTAGATATATGCTTTCCATTCCACATTAATACAAAAAATAACCTAACATCTTATCCACTTTACCGTAGTCATATAAATTTGAACCTAAAATCACGATTGACCTATAGACATATACTCTACCTTGTACATTCACCTAACTTATAACCTAAAATCTTGATGGATCTGTAGATATACACTTTACCTTAATCATTAATGTACATTTTATCCATGAATCGTGATGGACCAATGGATTTGCACTTTTCATTATACATTCATAAAAAAAATTATCTAAAATCTTAAATGGACATATAGATATACACTTTACCTTATACGTTTACATAAATTTTAACCTAAAATTTTTTATCAACCCATTTGTCTTGTACATTCACATACATAATAACCTAAAATCTATTAGGACCTTTATATATACACATTCACCTTGTCTTATACATTCATAATGTGTTACATTTTCACCTAAAATCTTGAATGACCCATACAAATACACTTTCTTTTATGCATCCCTTTAAAATGTAACCTAGAATACCCATAGACACATGTCAACTTTCCAATGGAAACAGGCCAATTTTCTGTTTCTTTTTATGGTACTCTAATGCCCGTCACATTTAAAACTCCGATCTCGAGGACTATAAACACTTTTGCCCATGCAGCTTCCGCCGGTGGCATCCCAATCATTCTAATTACTGGAGTGCAGGTCTCGCAAGTCAAAGACAACATCAAAAAGCCTCAAACCTCTAAAGTCAATATGTACTTTTCTCCAACAGGGAGAGGAGCCTGACTTCAAAGCTCAGTTCTTTTAATCTTATGTATTTTAACAGCATTCATTACAATAATATCCAAATTAGGTTCCCAGAGTAACGTGTTAACCTGTAGAGATAAAGCCGAGCAAAGGAGGGTCGCAGCCTTGACCTTTACGAGCAAGCGTTTGGTGGGGCAGAGCTGCTCGTGGCCTTTCTGACCCAGTGGGGAGAGGATATGATGGAGGTTATCAGCGGTGTCCACAGTCCCCACCATCACTGAATGAAGCTCATTTAAAGCAGCGCGTTCTGTATCATGTCAGAGGTCACTGAAGAGCGAGCTGGAACTTCTAAGGTTGCGCAAAACGTTAAAGGGGACACATCATGGATTTTTTGCTCTTTTGAAATGAAAGAGTTTAATGCACTATATAGACGTACTCAAACCTTCAAAACACAGCATTTATGAAAACTAGGCTACATTCAGAAATTGTAATGGTTATGATGCATGTGTACATTGACATATGAATGCTCATGTTTACACATCAAAGCCATTTAGAAGAATATGCTAAATGATTAAACATAATTTCAAATGGAAATTTTAAAGGGATAATTCACCCAAAAATGAAAATTCTCATTACTCACCCTCATGCCATCCCAGATGTGAATGACATTGTTTCTTCTGAACAAAGATTTTTAAAAGAATATTTAGGCACTGTCGGTCCATACAAAGCAAGTGAATGGTGACCAGAACTTAAAAGGTCCAAAAAAGACATATAGAGAGCATTAAATCAATCCATATGAGTCCAGTGGTTAAATCCTTATTTTCTGAAGCGATATGATAGAGTTGGGTGAGAAACAGATCAATATTTAAGCCCCTTTTTACTGAAAATCTACACTGTAAAAATGTGGAAGTGACTTTCACATTCACATTCAGCCACCAACTGGTTGGGGCAGGTCAAAGGTGGAGATTGATGTTTCTCACCCACACCTATCATATCGCTTCAGAACTTTTCAGCTGAGTTCTGGTCACCATTCACTTGAATTGTGAGGACCAAATGAGCTGAGATATTCTTCTAAAACTCTTCATTTGTGTTCTGCAGAAGAAAGAAAGTCATATACATCTGGGATGGCATGAGTAAACATTATTTACGTGTTGGCTATTTCGTATGTTCTCACACGATGTTGTTTGTATAAACTTGTATGAATTCATCACATGCAAATTCCAGGATGTGTAATGCAGAATTGCGAGTTCTGCGCACGAGGCGTTAAGGACATACTTATTAATATTATACCCTTACCAAAACCTCTTATCTAAATTTACCCAATCAGTACAGTGTGTAAACATGATATGAAGCTGTTGTGTAACAGAAGCAATAAATTGTCACGTATTAGATGTAAACGATGTCCAGCGACGTCATAGGCTGTAGTGAACATTGCAGAGATTCAAAAGAGTGCAGTCGCACAATATCATACAAATTAGCCAAATTTAGAAAAGTCGTACGAATCCTGACGATTTTGCCATGAGTGTGTGTTGGGAATACACACACACACACACACACCCTTCTCAATTTCTAAATCAATGCCACCTGATGATGTGTGAGTAAACATATTTCTCTCTACTGGACAGACAAAAAAGACTTGCATCCTCACCTGACAACAAAGCACCCCAACATACAAGAGCCCTCTTCAGCAGATCACACTTATAAATCTCTCTCCTAACAGAGTCAGCACAAAACAGCAGAGCCCTTGCTTTCGAAATTCACTGACACTCACATCAGGGATGCTTGTAGATTCAATTTCTGAACATTATAGGTTTATGTAACCTTTATGAGGGCCCACTATTATTTATTTGAAGGGCTTTTTGACACTTTCTAATTGACAGAGACTCTAGAGACAAGACCAAGACTATATTTAGGGAGAGAGAGAAGGGAAATGAGATTGGGACATGATACAGGCTGGATTTGAAACTAGTCCATATGACTCATGAACTGTATTCTAAGGCCCTGATTTACTAAGATCCCAAAATAAATGGTACTAATTTGCTCTGTGGGTGCATTGCAAGTTTTGATATACAATGAATAATTGGCAAATTACTACACATGCAAATAGGCTGGACCCTCCAAAATTAGGCTTATGCATTTGGCAATTGCACCAAATGTAACCATGCCGCTTCCTTAAAGCTCTCACAATATACCTTTTTTTATATTTCGTAGGATAGGGCCTTTATTAGAAATGCAATTTATTTTAGGCTTATATTTATTATTTAAATGGTAAATGGTCTGCACTTATATAGTGCTTTTTTTAACCTTAGATGTGTCCCAATCACCCATTCACACACACATTCACACACCAATGGCGGCAGAGCTGCCATGCAAGGCACTAGCCTGCAATTGGCAGCAACTTGGGGTTCAGTGTCTTGGCAAAGGACACTTTGGCATTTGGAGACGTGTGGCCTGGAATCGAACCGCCAACCCTGCGATTAGTGGCTGACCCGCTCTACCACCTGAGCTACAGGTATATGACTATATAAAATCATTATAAAATGTTTCAGAACGATTGTGGAGTGAAGAAGGTAATCACCTGAATTTGTCATTCACAAAGAAGAAAATACAGTATTACTGACACTTCTAGCCATCGTATCCACGGATGTATACTAAAATAAAATCTGAATTTCAAACCACAGATATTTTTTACCGTGATTCAAATCCGATGCGGAGCGCACAGCGCACAAACAAGCAATAAACAAGGAAGAAAGAGAGACGCCAGTTACGATTTATGTTTCACCAATTATAATACATTTTCAAAACACTGAAATGGGACATCATTTGGACATTATTACGTCTGAGTTATACAAGTTGTATGATTATTAGTAATATTATTAGTTATAATTGTGTGTTATAATTAACTTGTATTCGGTCAAAACATATTTCACATTGCACGGTTTGGAGTCGCAGACAGGTCCAGATATTTAATATTCTACATATCTCGCTGACATCGGTGACGCATCGGCGATTTGGAACAACATTTTGGGTGAACTATACCTCTAAAACAAGATCATGTTATACTTCCTGAATGTATGGATCATGTGGGTCACAACAAATGAAATCAACAAGGGTAACATCAGTTATTGTCTATTCTATTGACACTATACAAGGACGGAATTAAAAGCGAGTTATAGACAGAGGTCAGTCATAAATGATCAAGGTTATGAGCGTGATGGGGACAGGAGCGTGAGATCACTTTACTGCTGTCAGTACTCTGAGAGAAAAGCTGCAGAGCAAACACAGGTGGTTGAGAGCGAGGGCAGAGCTCTCTACAACAGCCCCCGCTCACCTGTCCTCATCCCCCACTCCAGCATTTAGAGGGACTCATACACTCAAGCCGAAAAGCAAGCACAAAAAACATATATGTTTGCATTGACTTGATATTTAGGTATTTTATTTTTAATGCAAGCTAATTATAATTACTACTAACCATAACCATGAAATACAGTCTTTGGCATTTTTAATAGTGAGCATGTTTACATGCATAACTACCAAAAAACAGCTTATTCAACATTCATTCACACATCACTCACACACAAGCAGGTAAGAAAGCTGGTAAAATGAGTGATAATGCTCTTCTTAATCTTACACAGTGATCTTAAATGCACAAACTTTCCAATTATGGTTAATAAGCCGAAAATGTATGGGGTCTTGTAAAATTACCAAAAATAGTTTAAGCAAAAACCGATTGGCATACATAGATTTACCTTGATGTTGCATTGCATGTAATGAACTTTACTGGCCTTTTAACCAGCTTTTCCAGTATGTGCAAGTGTTGTGCTCATGCCTGTTTGCGTTTTAATATCAAAAGCTTCGAATAATCTTGTGTTTTAAAATCTCATCTAAACGCAGATTTCTTGTGTTGTCAGATTTTTTTAAATAAGCAGATGTTTGCTAGTTATCATCATATTGGTGTACATGTATACGCACACTCAGTGAGTTACAAAATGATGAGATCTGGTCCAAGATGCTGATTGGTTAGTACACTGATCAAGCTGTGAAGGGACTGCATCTTTAGTGGAAGGAAGGTACTCAACCCTCCTGGGCTGTTTAAAAAATGTAGATACCTTGGCTATTTGCGGTCAATTTTGATGGGATGGAAGTTAAAGAAAAACTTAATAAAATAGCATTTTAATATAATGCACTGACTGACAGCCTGTCGCCGCAAACACAGACAAGTGGAGTGATACAAAGAGCAAAGCATCCCAGTGCTGTTTTAATAAATATCAGCACTCTTGGAACACTGCTTGTTGAATGAAATTAAAGGACCGGAACAAAGGGTTTTATAATTGTTTTATTTCATGGTATTTTTTAGAAGACATTATTTAGTCCCTTTAATGAAGCCGTTTTGTTGTGAGGACCATAAAGGTACAGGAGGTCATTTCAGGTTTTACCATCTTTTCTGGGGGCATTTGGTGCCCACAAAGAGAGCACATAAAGACATAAAGCTCTTGATGAATTTAGTGCAATGTCTCTGAATTGGTTGTTGAACAGGTTTTTTTTTACAGACATCAAGGTGAAAACAAACCTGTCGAGAGATAAGACTAGCAATCGCCTCAGGTTTTATCAACTGACAAAAGTTCCCTGCCAAAAAAACATTTTGCAGGTGCTTTGCTGTTCTGGTGAAATATGATGATTAAATGACAACAAAAAGGTAAATATGTCTCTAATTTCCATGTAAATTGAAAAAGAAAAAAAATCAACTGGCCTTACTTTGCAAAAGTACATTGGTTAACATTCTCCATCTCTAAAGAAATGAATCATCCAAATGAGATCCCTGAAAGTTACCGTGAGTTAAAAGTTAAATATAAAGATTTCATAAGGAAAAGTCTTTACTCAATTTTTTTTTATTTTTTAGCCATGTAGATCTTCTGGCTTTCTTTAAAGTAAAATGTCAATCGATAAGTGGAAGTCCTGTTCATTTTTAAATTGTTTTGTGGATATGTTCCCGGCACTGTTGACTAATTTTACGACAGCTGTTCCCATTTCATTTTAAATTAAAAACCCCGCTCTGTAATCCCAGGAGTCAATCTATAATTAAGAGGATTTACAGAAAAACCAAGTGCTACATTAATAACAAAATTTAATATATTTCTTAATAAGCCATCAGCCGATTGAGTCTTAAATGTGAAATAACTCTTCTTTTTTAAATCTTCAGAAAGCTTTGCCTAGAGACACAGACTGGACTTTTTCCAGATTACAAATAATTATATATTTTTATATACAGATAATCATCACCATGTGGCACAATTGTGTCCCAGACCACAATCCGAGTTATCACTTCCAAACACAAACAATCTAGTCGCCTTCAGCTTGCTCACAGGGGTTCTAAATACAATTGTTATTTAATTCTTTCATTTTAATGCACAATTTACACAATCATATTTAATCAAACTACACAATGATCACTCTGACTTTATAAATATTACAGTTTCATTTTTTGTTAATGCATGATTTTCTGTAAAGCTGCTTTGAAAGGATATGTGTTGTGAAAAGTGCCATATAAACATAATCCTCACAATGTGTCATGAATCATTTCTGGATTATCAAAAAATGCAAAGGAATTCCAATTTTCCCACTTGCCATTTTTATGTTTCATGAACTGTGAATCCAACATAACATTTTTAACTTTTGGCTGCAACTTTTTGGAATTACTCACCTAAAAATAGCATTTACATAATAAATGAAACACTTTTAATGAAACCACCTTTAAAACCAAAGAGAGGTAAATTAACATTTCGTTTGATATAAAGTATACACAATTGGGTCAGGGACTAAAAACGGTTCAAGGAATGATAACGAAAAAACTTTAGCAGAACGTAACCGAAAACCAGAACAAAGTGATTTTCAATTGTTCCTGAGTGAAAACATTAGTTTTAAAAGCTGGTAACCAGATATAACCGGTAATTTGTTCATGAAACCAAAGGGTTTATTACCAGTCAATTTTTGGAACTATAAACCACTTAATGTTGCCCGAAAAAATCAAAACATGTGCTTTGCTCCTGAAGGAAACTGCTGCATCACACATTGATTTGCCTACTCGCATGTTGTGAATGTCGCATTCTCTGACTGAAGACCTTTTTAACATCCATGTATAATTACTACATATATTTGCACAGTTAATCCAGGTACAATAAAAGCATAATTACAGATAAAAAAGTACTTTTCCAGTTATTTCCAAATCTTCACTGAATTATTGTTTGATATGATGCATTAATCTGATTCTTAACAGAGAATCTTATTTAATTCTGCAGGGTTTTGACTGAGAATCAGATCTGTTATTAAAATTATACTTAACTGTTAATTAACTGTATGTTTATGATTTATATGCTGATAAATCCACCACACATGAAAATATTGAATTGCTTATTTTTGCAAAACAAGTGGCTTATTTTGGACTTGCTTTTCCAGACCAGGTTGCTCGTTTCTCTAGCGAGATCTGGCAACACGGCAAAATTGGAATTTCACCCACAACTAAGCTTTGCTTTTTTAAAAACTGATGTTTTAAAAAGAACATTATTAACCATTTTTCATTTTGTTCTAACCGGTAAACTTTTGGAAATGAGGCTGCAGATCTTCAGAACCGCAATTAAAAAATACAGTTTTTACTCAGAACGAACCAAAATGAAAAACATTTAGTTTTAAAACCCTGTTTGAAATCTATAAAAATGTGCAACAAAATTAATAAATGAAACACCTGTGTATAAATCTCTATATATTCACGTATTGTTCATTCTTTCCACTATGTATACTTTATAAAGCTACATTCCTGTGCAATGTATACTTGGTATGCTGTGTACTGTATATGTGCATAATGTATACCTGTTCTAAATCGTATAATGTCTTATTTATAAATTTGAAAACATATACATAGGTACAATAGCAATGAACTGCATTGTCTTCCAACCTACACTTGGCTGCACAATGGCAAAAAAATAAATACATTCGACAGGGTGAATTCACGTAATTATTTAAGAATTATATACTGTACTGAATTTAGCCTATAGTTTATAGTCAATTGCCGTTGTACTGATGTACTGTATATATGACTTTGGAACTCTAGAATAAAACATAGCTATTACACTTTCCATTCTGCTTTCTAAACTCTCACTTTCACTCAAAATGTAAAGATGAATTTTCTATGAATGCAAATAATCTGAAACACTCTCACGGTGACATCGTAAGGTTTCAGACGACTTTTCTAAATTTGGCTAATTCATATGATATCATACGACTGCACTCATATGAATTCGTTCGAATTTCACTACAGCTAATGATGTCGCTGGACATCGTTGCCATCTAATAGGTGACAATTACTTGCTTCTGTCATACACAGCAGCTTCATATCATGTTTACACACTTTACTGATCGGTTAGGGAATAATTGCCGTTTATCAAGCGCTGAAACTTTGCATGGTGCAGAGTAATCTGGAATAATGTTAAACATTGTAACAGTCGCCTCTTTGCAGCCTGAACTTGTTCAGAACATTACATATTTGTGACACCTGCGCTACAAACAATCTAGACGCAGCGCAACGGATGAAACAGAACGCAGGTGTCTCGACATGCGTTTTTGAGACCTGAAGTTCTTTTTAAATTGACACAGTGACTAAAAATGTTCCAGTCCTGCGTGAGACACTGAAGAAACAGCAAGACGCGAAGAAAAAGTCAAGGACGTTCGTCCAGCGCGTTTACATAGAAAAACACTGGAAAAACAGAGTAGACACACGCAAAAATATGTTCGGAAAGCATGTATATGTTTTTTTCATAAATTACAAACCCAAAGTGATACTGACCCGAACCCAGCGGCTTCGTGAACCACGCGTGTACCCAGAACAACATGTCACCCCTCAAGAGGTTTTTGTTGAGCTTCCTACCAAGGTGGGGGGCGTGGGGGGGGGGGGGGGCCACAGACATCCGGGGCCCCACATAAATGCACGGTGGTTAGAACTGCTTCTACTTAATGCCTCGTGCGTGAAACTCATGCTTACTTCCTCATTACACACCCGGGCATTTGCACGTGATGAAATCATACAAAATCATACGAAATAGCCAACTCATAAAATATGTACGAATTTTCAACTGTGTTGAAATAATAGCCTACAAGCAGAAGCTCCCTTCTGATGCATATATCACACAGGGTGGTGAGGCTAAGTGGATGATGACATCACATACAGTGTGTTCGTATATTTGGTGCAAGTGCAGATACAAGCTCTTATGTGTATGTGTGTTCAAATATTGTAAAGGTCTGGGGCACCTCCCTGACTTGGCAACCCTGCTGAAATCAGTCCCCCTCCTTGCCCAAGTCTCTCTCAGCACGTGTTTACTCAGCTCTATCTAATGACAGCCCTTTTACAGCACTCTGCATTAAACTCAAGAGCTCTGGCTGCATCAGATAAATACAGCAAATCAAACAGGCCCGTGTTTGCCCTAAGTCTCCCTAACAGACCTGTGGCAAGGAATCGCGGCACACTGACCAGCCTGTGTCATCCAAAAACCCTGTCAAACAGACGCCTGGGGTCACTAGTCTATCGTCGCAGAATGCTGGAAAACAGCACTGGAGAGAGCAAATATGAGTTAATGAATGATACAGTGGAGAGTGTAATGACGGGATGATAAAGGGTCCAGGGGCATTCGTTTGTGTGTATGGAGGACTGCACGTATGGTGAAGGTCGTATTCGAGGATGGTGTTGTAGGCAAACATTCCCAGCGCGTTTCGGCGAATACATGTATTACGTGAAAGTGAGCGGGGGCTAACCCCAGGGCTTGTGACATTCATTTTCAGAGGATCCCAACCACGTGGGAGGTGTGTGTGCATTTTACCTTGCTTGCTCGATCCCGATTGTTTTGGGCGGCCAGGTGGCGGGTGTTGTTTGCAGAATTATGGCTTGGCTCTTTTGCACGCAGCAGCTCTTGTTCCAAGCGCTTGCACTGGTGAAGAGAGAGAACGATACAGAGCACATTTAATTATCACATTAAATTAGAATTTAGAGTAAGTGTCAGGTGACCAGACTATCCAGAAACACAGCTGTTTTCATACTTTGTTCATTTCAATCATTCAAAAAAATGTATTTAAGGGGGAACAATACCCTTTATGTGTAATTTCTATGCCACTAGCATCACCAAATGGAATTGCAAAAATAGTGACTGTTTTCAAAATGTTTTCCAAGTACTCTCTCCACTCCACCCCCAGAGCCTTTATTTATTTTATAAATAACTGGAAATATTTTAAAGGCTTAAAATCTTATAGTATTTAGACTTTTTTTTTTTTTTTTTTGTATCTTCTGAGGCATCCGTTTCTTGACAGAATTTTGTAAACTGCCAACTTGGGTGCAGATTTTTTTTTTTTTAAAGAGTTTAAATAATATTTGCATTAAGTTGGCTCAAGAAGTCTGTAAAAAGCAGTTACATTGACACATGGGGAAAAAAATGTGTATCTAAGCCTGGTCTATGAGAGATAAAATCTCTGCAGGGCATAAACCTACATTCTCAGTTATTACTAAAGAACCTCGGCACACACTTCTGATATTACTCTCCATGTGTGTCTGTGATCCCTGAAGAGAAAAACTCTGTGGTATATTTCAAAATAAAATAATACTGTTTATGAAGAAAATTATGCACCAAATTCAAGAGAATGGTTTGAAAATGTATCATCAATGAAGTCCAAACAATGAAAAGGGAAGCGTATGGACTGAAAAGATAAAGTAGTGAAAGCGGAGTCAGTAGCTCAGAGGTTTCAGCATTTTTCAGTAGCTCACTAACAGTCAGTCTTATTCAGCACTATTTGGACATACATAAAAGTTATTGTTATTCAGTAGGTTTAACTCATTTGCATAGCGTTTTTATGCATACTGAATAAAAAAAAATAAATAATGCCTTATGAAAATCCTCTGTAGGGGACTCATTGGGATTCATTTTTATTTAGTAGTAGGCCTATTCAGAATCAGAATCAGCTTTATTGCCAATTATGCTTATACAAGAAATTTGTCTTGGTGACAGGAGCTTCCAGAGCACAACAATACAATACAGCAACAAGATAATTTTTTTTTTTTTTTTTTTTTTTAAATAATACAAAATAAATAAAAATGTAATAGAAAATAAAGTGTATATATATATATATATATATATATATATATATATATATATATATATATATATATATATATATATATATTGTCTTATTGTGTATTATATATATATATATATATATATATATATATATATATATATATATATATATATATATATATATATATATATATATATATATATATAGAAATATATATGTAGTGCAAATACAATGTTATATACAGTGCAAGGGAATGTAATGGCAGAGGAAGGAAGGATGTGTTGGATAAATATATATAGACTAAACTGTGTACTGCACATAATTATTGATCAATGTGGCAGTTTAAACTGTTCATGAGATGGATAGGCTGAGGAGAAAAAACTGTTCCTGTGCCTGACGGTTCTGGTGCTCAGAGCTCTGTAGTGTCGGCCAGAAGGCAACAGTTCAAAAATGTAGTGGGCAGAGATAGTGGGGTCCAGAGTGATTTTTACAGCCATTTTCTTCACTCTGGAAGTGTACAGTTCTTGAAGGAAGGGCAGGGGGCAATTAATAATTCTCTCAGCAGTCCAAACCGTCCTCTGTAGTCATATGATATCCAATTTTGTAGCTGCACAAAACCAGACAGTTACTGAAGTGCAGAGGACAGATTCAATGACTGCTGAGTAGAACTGTATCAGCAGCGCCTGTGGCAGGTTGAACTTCCTCAACTGGAAAAGGAAGTACAACCTCTGCTGGGTCTATATAATAGTATTAAATATTTCAGTACAATTCAAAAGTCTTCAGTAGCTCAGTAATATTGAAAAGTATCCAGTACTTCATTAATACTCAGAAGTATTCAATATTTCAGTACTACACATAAGTATTCAGTAGTTCTGTACAATTAAAAATATTCAGTAGTTCATTCCTATTCAGTAGTATTTAGTAGCTCAGTAATATTCAGAAGTATTCAGTGGTTCAGTACTGTTTAGAGGTCTTCAGTAGCTAAGTAATATTCAAAATATTTTGTAGCTCAGTAATATTCAAAAGTATTCAGTAGTTCATCCCTATTCAGAAATATTCAATACTTCAGTACTATTCAGATGTATTCACTAGTTTCAAACTAGTAACTAAGTATTCACTCAGTTTTTCAGTACTATTCAGATGTATGCAATGGCTCAGTAATATTCAAAAGTATTCAGTAGTTCAGTACCAAGTATTGAGTAGTTCATTGCTATTCAGAAGTATTTAGTAGCTCAGTAATATTCAGAGGCATTCAGTAGTTCAGTGCTATTAAAAGGTATTCAGTGGTTCAGTATTATTCAGAAGTATTCAGTAGATATTCAAAAATATTTGTAGCTCAGTAATATTTTAACATATTCAGTAGTTCGCAACATTTAAAAAGTATTCAGTAGTTCAGTTCTATTCATAAGTATTCAGTAGCTCAGTAATATTCAAAAGCTTTCAGTAGTCCAGTGATTTTCAAAAGTATTCAGTAGTTTAATACAACTCAAAAGTAGTTCAGTATGAAGTGTTCAGTAGTTCAGTACTATTAAGAAGTATTCAAAGGTTTGGTAGGCTACTAATAAAAAGTACAATTATTCAGGACAACTCTTAGAAGTATTCAGTTTTTCATTAGTATTCTGGATAAATATAAGGGTCTATATAGCTTTTCTCTTCCCACACACCCAACTCATGTCCATTTTTCCATACAATACAAGCCTCTGCTGTCAGACAGACCTACTGAGAAACAGACATATTCTTTATACATACAATGATGCATACAGCTCTTTGGTGAATATTATTGTAAGTGGGCTTGTTTTATTCCATTCCATATGTGCTCCTCTCCATGTTCACATTCCGGGACAGACGGACACTTACCAGGAATGTAAACCATCCTCTCGGCCTGACAAGTCCCAATGTTTCAACATTCAGCCATCTCAAAGACCGTCGGCCGCACAAACAAGCCCATCAGCCACCGACCCCACTCCTGTCTCTTTCCTCTGCAGACTAAAATAATACTGCTGCCATCCAGACCAAACATACAGCTCCTCTTTAGTGTCAGACTGAGTTATGGCTCTCGGGCAGCAGATGTCTTTTAGGGGAAACGTATTTTAATCAGAATGCACCTCTGCACTGACGCAAAGGGCTAAAACTGCTGTTAGCTTTCCAAAGATATCTGCAGCCAGGGGGAAATGGGCCATAGGAACAGACACATTAACCTATTACAATTTTTTAATCCAACAATTGAAGTCTCAAAAAATTTAAAAGTTAATTAGGGCTGTCAATTGATTCGTTTTTTTAATCAAATTAGTTTAATAATACATTGGTTAATCAAAATAATAACAATTAATCCTATTTTCTTAAAGACCTCAGAAAAAAAGTTAATTTAAATAAATTCAAAGACATTACATTATTGTGGCAGACTAGCACGGCATTGAATAGATTATAGATAAAAGATCAAGAAGATGAAATGGCTTTAAAAGTATAAATATATTAAATATACTATCTACATCCATATCATTAAACATACAGTAAGACTATCACTGGCTTACAGTCCACAGCAATACATTTTCCAAAGTATCAATCTTAGGAGCCATTCACACTGGACGCACTCATGCATTCTCATTTAACTTTATTTATTTTTATTAATTGTACTAAATTAATGTGTTAAATTGACAACCCTAGAGTTTAAACCAAGCACAAAAACACAAGAGTTTGAACCATGTGACTGCATGTTCTGCAAAGGGGAGAAATCTTTTTTCGTGGAATAAGATCTTAAGACAATCATTCAGTCCTAATTCACCATGAAATGCGACTTCATTTCCTCTTTCACTTTAACATCGGCTCTCTATCAAGATCAAGAAAAATTAAATAAGAGCCCGGCACAGAGGCATAACGAAGCAGAAATTATTCGCCGTGTTAACTGTGAGAGGCAGAAAGTGAGAATACGATTTATTTCTTCCAGCACTTATCCAGATTTTCATATTCCGGGAGGCCAAAGGGATGTGGCGGCCCTCTGCCTGCAGCCGTGCTCTAATCCTTGCGAGATGAGCAGAGGAGATGGGTGGAACGGCAGGGGAGGCAGATATCCTTGAGGATAGAAAGGAGGACCCATTCCAGTCTCAGAGGGATCAGACGTGGGGTTCGCAACTTACTTCTGAAATTGCCCCATAGATTCATGTTTTTGGCCCCAATGAAAAATCAGAGCAGCGTTTCTTGGGGAAGTACTGTGGGATTGCAGTAATGTGCTGGTGGGCTTTGGGTGGAGTTAGAAGACTGACACCTGCTCTTCTGCTCATTTCATTGAGGTTGAGACAGGTTTTCATTGTCTTCTGGCATTGCAGCAGCATTGATCTGCACACAAGGATTTATTTTGTGAAGAAGGCCTACCTCCAATAAAGGACACATTTGTTAGGGTGGTTGCAAGCAATATAAGTACATGTAAGCTATGTATAGGGAAAAAGCTGAACATAAGGTACCATATAATCCATCTTGTTATATATTATGGTTTAACTTTTTTTGTGTGGTTTTTTTTTTTTCCATTTGATCAAAAGTGTCGTAAGTACATTAAATAAATCTTATTATATGTACAGTACATTCATTTAAAAATCGACAACTTCTCATAGAGGATGTCATTATCCTGTACTACAAACAGCGGGGTCCACTAAAAGAAACGTTATAACATAAAATAAATAAGAAATATTTAGAATATAGATTATTATAATAATGAAGGCCACCATTTTAATAAGCAAATTGGTGACATTGTACAAGATTTCCTTTCTGCTATTAAAGCAACAAGATGTTATTTGAATCACTCTCAAATCATGCTGGTATAACATAACTTGTTAGCATTTGGACATACCTAACAGATTGTAATGCTGATAATATGCACTCAGTGGCCCCTTTATTAGGTAGACACTTACTTATTCATGCGAATATCTAATCATCCAATTGTGTGACAGCAGTGCAATCTATAAAATCAGGCAGATATGGGTCAGGAGCATCAATTAATGTTCACATCAACCATCAGAATGGAGAATTCTTTTTTTTAATTTCGACTGCAGCCCGATTATTGGTGCCAGACACATGCTGGTTTGAGTATATCTGTAACTGCTGATCTCCAAGGATTTTCACGCACAACAGTCTCTAGTTTACTCAGAATGGTGCCAAAAACAAAAAAGCATCCAGTGTGGCAGTTCTGTGGATGGACACGCCTTGTTGAAGAGAGAGGTCATCGGAGAATGGTCAGACAGGTTCAAGCACACAGAAAGGCTATGGTTCCTCAGATAACCCCTCTGTACAGTTGTAGTAAGCAGAATAGCATCTCCGAATGCACGACACATCGAACCTTGAGGCAGAAAACCAATGCTGGGTTCCAATTCTGTCAGCCAAGAACAGAAAGCCGGGGCTGCAGTGGGCACAGACTCACCAAAACTGGACAGTTGAGGACTAGAAAAACTTAGTCTGATGAACCTCGATTTCTGGGTGGTACACAGATGGTAGGGTCAGAATTTGGCACCGACAGCATGAATCCATGGATCCAACCTGCCTAGTGTCAACAGTCCAGGCTGGTGGCAGTGGTGTATTGGTGTGGGGAATGTTTTCTTGGCACACTTTGGACCCATTAATACCAATCAATCAGCACTTGAATGAAAAAGCCTATTTGAGTGTTGTTTCTGACCATGAGCATCCCTTCATGGCTACATTTTACTCATCGTCTGATAGCAACATGCAGCATAATAATGCACATGTAACAAAGCAAAAGTAATCTCAAACTGGTTTCATGAACATGACAATGAGTTCACTGTTCTTCAGTGGCCATCCCACTCACTGGATCTGAATCCAATAGAACACCTTTGGGATGAGGTAGAATGGGAGTTTCGCAGTATGAATGTGCAGCTGACAAATCTGCAGAAATTGTGTGATGCAATCATGTCAGCATGGACAAGAAGCTCAAGGAATGTTGCCAACATCTTGTGGAATCCATGCCACAAATAGAGGCTGTTTTGGGAGCAAAATGACAAGTTTAATTATAGTGCCTCTAATAAAGTGCTCAGTGAGTAAAATCATTTTAATGCCAGGTTCAATTTATACCCTTGGGAAGGATAAGTACAACCTATCTAAAGTTTTATACATCAAATCAGAATAGTTAGAAATACCTAATGCCAAGGTGACATAACCAAGTTCTTCTCACAATCATGACCCCAGACTGCAAATAGGCCTGGTTACTCTGTCAATGAAGTCTGAGGATCAGCCAAGAGTTTGTTTTACAGCACTGAGATATGTGACGGAACTAAGCAACTGTGTTTCTTATGACACAAACTCTGAAGTCATTTATTTATGGGTTTATACACACACACACAGACATGCACGCACACAAAAAGCACCGTAGAGGTGGGAGAGCAGTGCAGCGAGCCCTCCATATACCTGCATTTTTTCCATCTGGTGCATTTGTTTTCTACACGTTTCACGTGAAACACATTAGACTATGATACAATCGGTAAAATATTATTTTACTCCAACCACACAGGCTTGATTACATCAGCAGTTAAATAGTAATTTCATAGGGGGAGAAAGATAATACTTTGCGATGAAGGAATTTTTTTTTTAGAATAATGTGCACTGATCAATTCGTACACAATAAGCCCAAGGACATTTCCTTTTAACAAAATCAAATATAGGGTCAGTTTTGATTTTATATTGACACTTAATGTTCCATGTGAAAATCAGAGTAAACCAAATCGTGACCAAATGTTACAACATTGGTAGCCAAATCAGAGACACTTGTGAAAAGTGAATTGTGAATTCAGATAACATTGTATACCCTCACCGAATCCACCGATATTACAATTAGACACCAGTAAGTTACCATTTTATGCACAGAAAATTGCATAAAATTCTTTATTTTTTGTTGATTAAGTTGATTAAGCAGCAAATCATCAATCGAGTGTTGTAGATCTAGAAAATCAAATATGCAGAAAGGCCTTAATGACCTGTTCAATCACAGTTACAACACATACCTGCTGAACCAAAAGCAACACTAGGAACTACCAATAGATACAACTCACCTGGGCACATAATGCAAACATCACATTAAATAACTTTTTATGAAATATAAATAGGAAGCATTTATCAACAAAAAGAAATCCCAGCAAATACATCCACTACCCCCACACTTGAACTCTATGATAAAGCGGAATATCTAGATGTCAATATTTAGCAACCTGCTTGTTTGTTGTCATTTGATTGAATTTATGTGTGTAGGAACGATATACCAAATATTTGAGATTATGCAGCAATATTTGTCCATACATGTGAATTAGGTAGCTGGTGTGTTGATTCTTAAATCAGTCCAGGATCTGTGAATAAACATAGATGTATGTGCTTTAATTGACCGATAATCAAAGTAATCTTGCAGAGGAGGAGGAGAGAGATAGTCAATATTTAGAGAGTCATATTTGACTTTTTTTTCTATGGTGTAAAGGTTTCTGTCTTGGTACACAACTACTGTGAGCATTAAGAGCTAGTGTGTTAGGATTGACCCTAAAGTCATGTACACACTACACGACTCAAGCTGGATGCCTTTGAATTTGTCAGTCGGCAACTAGTCAACAACTACAAGCCTTAAGCTGCGTACACACTGCTTGTGACTTTGTCGCTGCAGGTCGCCAATGGCTGGCGGTTAGGTTGCTAGTGGGCGTTCCAACTACTGGTTGCCTAGTAACGTTTATAAATGACATTCACGGATGCTATTCCATTGCTGTTGACAGCGAATCAGTTTTCTTGCTGCTAAAAACAAACTCTTTGGAGGGAAAAGACTAAATATACAGTGAGGAAAATAAGTATTTGAACACCCTGCTATTTTGCAAGTTCTCCCACTTGGAAATCATGGAGGGGTCTGAAATTGTCATCGTAGGTGCATGTCCACTGTGAGAGACATAATCTAAAAAAAAAAATCCAGAAATCACAATATATGATTTTTTAACTATTTATTTGTATGATACAGCTGCAAATAAGTATTTGAACACCTGTCTATCAGCTAGAATTCTGACCCTCAAAGACCTGTTAGTCTGCCTTTAAAATGTCCACCTCCACTCCATTTATTATCCTAAATTAGATGCACCTGTTTGAGGTCGTTAGCTGCATAAAGACACCTGTCCACCCCATACAATCAGTAAGAATCCAACTACTAACATGGCCAAGACCAAAGAGCTGTCCAAAGACACTAGAGACAAAATTGTACACCTCCACAAGGCTGGAAAGGGCTACGGGGAAATTGCCAAGCAGCTTGGTGAAAAAAGGTCCACTGTTGGAGCAATCATTAGAAAATGGAAGAAGCCAAACATGACTGTCAATCTCCCTCGGACTGGGGCTCCATGCAAGATCTCACCTCGTGGGGTCTCAATGATCCTAAGAAAGGTGAGAAATCAGCCCAGAACTACACGGGAGGAGCTGGTCAATGACCTGAAAAGAGCTGGGACCACCGTTTCCAAGGTTACTGTTGGTAATACACTAAGATGTCATGGTTTGAAATCATGCATGGCACGGAAGGTTCCCCTGCTTAAACCAGCACATGTCAAGGCCCGTCTTAAGTTTGCCAATGACCATTTGGATGATCCAGAGGAGTCATGGGAGAAAGTCATGTGGTCAGATGAGACCAAAATAGAACTTTTTGGTCATAATTCCACTAACCGTGTTTGGAGGAAGAAGAATGATGAGTACCATCCCAAGAACACCATCCCTACTGTGAAGCATGGGGGTGGTAGCATCATGCTTTGGGGGTGTTTTTCTGCACATGGGACAGGGCGACTGCACTGTATTAAGGAGAGGATGACCGGGGCCATGTATTGCGAGATTTTGGGGAACAACCTCCTTCCCTCAGTTAGAGCATTGAAGATGGGTCGAGGCTGGGTCTTCCAACATGACAATGACCCGAAGCACACAGCCAGGATAACCAAGGAGTGGCTCTGTAAGAAGCATATCAAGGTTCTGGCATGGCCTTGCCAGTCTCCAGACCTAAACCCAATAGAGAATCTTTGGAGGGAGCTCAAACTCCATGTTTCTCAGTGACAGCCCAGAAACCTGACTGATCTAGAGAAGATCTGTGTGGAGGAGTGGGCCAAAATCCCTCCTGCAGTGTGTGCAAACCTGGTGAAAAACTACAGGAAACGTTTGACCTCTGTAATTGCAAACAAAGGCTACTGTACCAAATATTAACATTGATTTTCTCAGGTGTTCAAATACTTATTTGCAGCTGTATCATACAAATAAATAGTTAAAAAATCATACATTGTGATTTCTGGATTTTTTTTTTTAGATTATGTCTCTCACATTGGACATGCACCTACGATGACAATTTCAGACCCCTCCATGATTTCTAAGTGGGAGAACTTGCAAAATAGCAGGGTGTTCAAATACTTATTTTCCTCACTGTAAATGTAAACGGTACATAAAATGCTTTATAACAAAGATGAACAAGAAACAAGGCGTGCTCTTTGCCATAGCGGTTTTTTATCTGCGGCGAAAACGCAAGAGCCAGTCTGTATGGATCCACAAAACCATTCAATCTCAGAGTCAGCACAGTGAGTACCACCGGCTGGTGCAGGAGCTGCAGCTGGATGAAGTCCAGTTCCAGCAGTACTTCAGGCTTGACCGGAAGGCTCTACCGTCTTCTCTCATATTGGTTGTCGCTCCCGTAAGTTGCTCTTTATTTGAATAAAGTTAAACTTGTCTCAACTTTGTCGCATCGCTGGACACACCCACATCTGGTCGCCAATGGTCACGACAGCTCGTGTCGCTGGAAGTCGCCAGCTCTCATTGAAAGTGAATGGAATGGTGTCGCTGTCTCACACGATGTCACTGGCAGTGTGTACGCAGCTTTAGGTTGGAGCAGGTGCCAGTTGCTGTTGGTCTTAAATTGTGCGCAGTTCTGAGACATGCTCTAACCAATTGCAGATGCTCCAACTATGTCCCGACGAGAAAGCAACACTGACCAACAGCCAATACAAAAGTGAGAGCATGCAAGAGCAGAGCAATAGTGTGTAAAAATCTGGTTATGGAAGTAAAAAAATCCAATACATTTTTCCCCATATGGGAATTGATTTAACAGTAACTTACCAACAATAAACCTATGAAAACAGACCTACCGTGAGCTCCAAGGTTGTATAGCGATTGTATATGGTTCTGTTGAAGCCATATGTATTTTGTGGTGAATAACTACACTACCTTTGAATCCTGAAGAGAAAAAGCCACCAATCAGAGAATCGTGACAAATAATACGCACCAAAAGAGCTATGCAGTGACCGCACTGTGAATGATGCAATCGAGCTGGTCTCCCTAAACTCTTATTTGTACATATCTAAATGTTTTTCAATAAAAATGTTTTTATATTTTCCAATGTTTTCAACTTGATTGTGTCATTCACGATGCTTGATGGGATTGTAGCTTTGTCCCCTCATTGAAGACATTAAGAACACAGCCTTGTACTTTTGTCTTTTTGTCTGTTTTTCAAATACTTTTTTGCTCTACCTCAGAGCTGGTTGATTAGGTTCATGTCTCAGAACTCTTTAATGAAGGATTTTATGAAATCCCTATGGAAAAAATAAATGGGATAAATACTTCCGGAACCAAGACAGCTGAAAAAGTGGGCGGGCACTGTTGCGCTCTTTTGGAAAGCAGGAGCCAAAAAATGTAAATAAAATAAAACAAAGTTGCAAGTTATTCCTTCATGTTGCTTGCTGATATAGTACCACAAATAAGCTCTCCCATTGCTTTGAGTTTATGAGAATGAATTTTGGGGGAGTTATTGTAATTGACGCAGCACCCAGTCTGCAATCAGTCTTTTAGTGTGCATAACAAAATGAGAGAAAACAAGAGACTGCAAGTCTTTAAATGTGCGCAGATTTTTTGTCTTGTAAAATGTGCATGGCTTAAGTGAAGAGTGTGTAAACACTGGGGTGAGAGGAGCTTCAATGTAGGGTCTTACTCTGGTTAAAGCAGTGTCTCTCTCCTCTATAACAGCTTTCATCTCCTCTGAGGTTATCTTGGAGCGGCGCTCTCTGGCCCTCTGAATTTGTTCGACGATGGCCGACCCGCTCTGCTCTATGGCAAGGGCAGAGTCTGCGCTGTTAACCCTGTTCAACAACTCCTCCAGGTCCTGAGCAGGACATAAAATAATGACATACCACTGTTTATAGGGGCATTAAATGGATGGATTGTTTTTTTAAAAAAATACTGTACAGGTAGTAATGTTCTTTCTTGTAAATGTAAATTAATGTAAATGATAACATCATTATAAATGTCTTAAGGATTAAAGTCTGTCATGCAAAACCTTAGATATTGATGTATTTGAATCAGTTTTTCCTTTTTATCCAATTGTTACTCCTTGTTGGAGGCAAATATTTAGTTTATGCGTAGTATTTCACCAAAGTTAAATGGTGCAACATTCAAATATTTTTTGTGCATAAATTGTAACTTAGAGTCTATTTATGCTATACCTAGTCTAAAGTTTTTACTTACTGTGCATCTGGAAAGTATTCACAGCGCTTCACTTTTTCCACATTTTGTTGTTACAGTCTTATTCCAAAATGGATTAAATGAATTATTTTCCTAAAAATTCTACAAACAATACCCCATAATGACAACGTCAAAGAAGTTTGTTGGAATTGTATGTAGACCACCGAGACAGAATTGTATCAAGGCACAGATCTGGGGAAGAGTACAGAAAAATGTATGCTGCATTGAAGGTCCCAATGAGCATAGTGGCCTCAATCATCTGTAAATAGAAGTTTGGAACCACTAGGACTCTTCCTAGAGCTGGCCGCCTGGCCAAACTGAGCGATCGGGGGAGAAGGGCCTTAGTCAGGGAGGTGACCAAGAACCCGATGGTCACTCTGACAGAGCTCCAGCGTTTCTCTGCGGAGAGAGGAGTACCTTTCAGAAGAACAACCATCTCTGCGGCACTCCACCAATCAGGCCTGTATGGTAGAGTGGCCAGACGGAAGCCACTCCTCAGTAAAAGGCACATGACAGCCAACCTGGAGTTTGCCAAAAGGCACCCGAAGGACTCTCAGACCATGAGAAACAAAGATTGAACTCTTTGGCCTGAATGGCAAGCACCATGTCTGGAGTAAACCAGGCACCGCTCATCATCTGGCACAATACCATCCCTGCAGTGAAGCATGGTGTTGGCAGCATCATGCTATGGGGATATTTTTCAGTGGCAGGAACTTGGAGACTAGTCAGGATCGAGGGAAAGATGAATGCAGCAATGTACAGAGACATCCTTGATGAAAACCTGCTCCAAAGCGCTCTGGACATCAGACTGGGGCGAAGGTTCATCTTCAACAGGACAATGACCCCAAGCACACAGCCAAGATAACAAAGGAGTGGCTACGGGACAACTCTGTGAATGTCCTTGAGTGGTCCAGCCAGAGCCCAGACTTCAACCCGATTGAACATCTCTGGAGAGATCTGAAAATGGCCGTGCACCGACACTCCCCATCCAACCTGATAGAGCTTGAGAGGTACTGCAAAGAAGAATGGGAGAAACTGCCCAAAAATAGGTGTACCAAGCTTGTAGCATCATACTAAAAAACACTTGAGGCTGTAATTGGTGCCAAAGGTGCTTCAACAAAGTATTGAGCAAAGGCTGTGAATACTTATATACATGTGATTTTTTTTTTGGTTTTTATTTTTAATAAATTTGCAAAGATTTCAAACAAACTTCTTTCAAGTTGGCATTATGGGGTATTGTTTGTAGAATTTTGAGGAAAATTATTAATTTAACCCATTTTGGAATAAGGTTGTAACATAACAAAATGTGGAAAAAGTGAAGCGCTGTGAATACTGTCTGGATGCACTGCATGCATGGTTGGTGAAACCAGTCCCTTGGTCCCCAAATATGGTTTGGGTCCCTCATTCAATGAAAGTCTATGAGATTTTCTTCCTCATTTTATTGTTCGCCAGGCCAAACAAACAAACATCAAACGCAAGACTTATTGCTTTGGAAAGTAATAGCTGACCTCACCTCAACAACCTGCACAATTTGAGGTATGATTCATATTCGTTGCATCAAAAGTGTGGGATGAGTTTAATACTTAAGTTAGGGGGGTTGAAAACACCCTAATCCTAAATATGAGCAACAGTAATCTTGATTCTTGCCCAAGCAAGAACTACTCATTAAGAAATCTTTCAGAAAAAAAATCAAAAGCACTTCTCACAACCCTGTTTCCTGTGGCTTCTTTTCTTTTTTCTTGTTTAAGACAGTCAGACAAAAAGGGTACACACACAATACACAAGAGATAAATTCAACAGTGAGGAAGGCTTACCACATCACTTTCTTCAGGTTTAATATTATCCAGCCTGAAGAGAGACAGGGAGAGAGAGAGAAAAAGAGAAATGAAATGTAGTGAGCTTCCTTCAGTTTCCTTTCTGTCACTCTGCAAAATGAGATCACTTCCCAAATCCAGTAATTGCATTCTGTGGGTTTTGGTATGCGCAGAAGACACACTCTGAGATATTAAAAGTGCTGTTATTCCATCGTAATGCCCATTCAGCTCAGAACTGACAGAACATTTTTAAGTTATTAATGTTTACTACTTTATATGACTATTGGGATCAATTGTTCATATTTGTGGGGAAACGGAGAGAGAGATTAGTGCTGAATATTTTGTGCCACACCTGCCATGAGCATCTTTATAGAGGGAAAGACAACAGTAATTATGGAGCCAAAATGCCTTAATACTCATGGGTCATTATGGTTATGGTTACTGTTGATCAACGGCATGGCAAGTCAAACTGTGGGGTTTTGCAATAAATGTATGAAAAAATGACTAACGGCAGTCCAAACGTAAAGTATCAGATCACACTGAAAATCTAGGATTTGTTTTTATTTAAACCTTAAAATAAACACAGTTTTAGTATTTGAATTTGTTTTGGATATTTGTTTAAAAATGGTTAATAAATTCTCATAATGGATAAACTGTAGCATTTTCCATGCTTTAAATACATCTATTCCTCGTTGAAATGTATCCAGCTAAAGAGGTTGCAGCAGATAAATAGCAGAAATCCACCACGCATGCTCTATAAGCCCCCATCTGTGTGATTCTCCTTTAAGAACAAATCGAATATCCTCCATCACCCACCAGGCGAAAAAACAACAGCCCCTCCACTCATTTATAAAGGCATTACATGGATATCCGTCCATTATAAAGGTACATAGTTATTCACACACTGGACCCAAGAGTGACCTCCAAAAATAAGGGCTTAGAACACGTGCGTCCATATTCCCCCAAAGATAATGGGATTTCACTTGGCTATCAATTATCATTTTTCTGAGAGAGCGACCGGAATGGGCCCAGGAACACGGCTACAAGGAGGACGCATTTTTATAATTAGATTTTGAAGCGATCTTGTACACATTGGGGAACTGGAAAATGCATTTCATGCCTCTCAAAAATTGCAGTTCATTTGAGTGACTTGAGTTACTATCAATAAATCATTAGACTGACTGAAATATTAAACAGGGCGTAAGGTGACAAATACCTGTGAAGAGGACATAAAGCAATGGAGATTCATGTAAATTAATCAGTAAATAAAACTGAAAGCAGTTCCAAAAAGCTGCACACATGCCTATAAGTTGTTGGGTACTTGCTTGTTAAATGGTTTGTTTCCATTATGCAGTACATTTTCATGTCTCCGTTTATAATATACGTTTGTCCTAATACAGTATATTGGATAAAATATCAAATTCAGAATTTGCATATATGGAAATCATTCATCATAATAACATACTTCAAAAATGTTGCAATTTTTTGCATGTCTAACACGACACCCTGGCAATTAATTAAGAAATATTCCCAGTGTGTCATCATTTTTTATATATATATATATATATATTGGTATATAAGATGGTTATTTATATCTTCAGCTTTAATGTGTCAATAGGAAATATACATTTTAGACTTCCAAACATTCCTTTTGCAAACAGAATAGAATATAAGAGTCCTATAGCAGACGTCATGGCCCCCACAGAGCCTGGATCTCAAAGTCATTGAGTCAGTCTGAGATTACATAAAAAGACAGAAATATTTGAGACAGGCTGAAATAGATAGAAAAACTGTGTCCAGGTGTACCTAGGAGAATTGGTGCAGTTTTGAAGGCGGAAGTTGTCACAACAAACATTGATTAAGATTAGTTTATAGATCAAAGTATTTATGGTATTATTTCTGAAGACATCCTCATTATGCAACATTTTTCACAAGAGCCTAAAACTTTTGCACAGTACTGCGTAATTACATATACATATATATATATATATATATATATACATACACACACACATATATATATATATATGTAATTACGCAGTACTGTGCAAAAGTTTTAGGCTCTTGTGGAAAAGAAAATATATATATATATATATAAATAAATAAATAAATAAATAAATAAAGGTCCTTAATTTCACTTTCCATCCTGTTAGTCTATTGTAATATTCCTTTAACAAACAAAAGTCACTTATTTAATAACATCATCAACCACAAAGATAATCATTTTTGGTGGGAATACAACAGGATAAATATCAGTAATCGCAATTAATTTGATGAATCATGTGATGTTTTGTGGGATTATTTGGTTTGTTTCACTTTAAAACACTTTACAAATCTAAAAATATACTAAAAAATATCAAAATGAGTTTCATGTTGACATTGAGCAATGGCTAACTTTAGCTCCTTATTTCAATCCTGTTAAGCAGTCTATTAATTGTGTAAATAGTCATTGTCATATAATTAATAATGTTTAGGTGCCTGAGCTTGACGAGAACATATATCTTCATTCAAATTCTGTACTTTACAACCAGGTAAAAAAAAAAATTGTACTGCATAAAAGGAATGCCCCAAACATTGACGTCTACAAAGCCATATTAAAAAAATGGTCATTACAAACGCTGTAAAATATGGATAAGGACATATAAAAAAAAGTATATATGTCCTTACATCCCCTGGAGGGCACAGGGCAATTAACGTTTAACAAGTCCCATCACCAAACAAACAGAACCTATTGCCACCAACACCTGCATCATCAGCAAGTTAAACATTCAAGGGAGATCATATTAATTAGAATCCAGCAGGCAGGGTGGTAAATGGTAAATACCTGCAGGTCTAAAGCACAGAATTGATTTCCTATACAGTGGAACTTTTGACTGAGAACCCAGTACTCGAGTGAAGGGACTCTTAAGAAATGTCACACCCCTCTGATATATTTCCAAGCCAGTCGATATTGGATTTCCTCTCAAACCCTTGTCTATTCATTCAGCTTGTCCTCTAGCAGCAAGAACAAAGCGGATTCCCATTACTACATGCCTCGTGTGGTTCTCAAACCCTTAAATCTAAAGCCTTAAGAAAGGCCGAGGAACTTTAAAAGCGCTTTGACTATAAAATGATAATAAAACCTGAGGCTTCCCATTTAGTGCCTCTAGGATGTTTGTACTTTAAAACACTCAGAATCATAAAATGTAGCCTAAGGGGCAGTTCAAGTCAAATAAGGTTTTTTTGTTTGTTTTTTTGTCTGTGCTGTTTTTATTCATTTTTTATTATTTAAATTTTTTATCCCCTTTTCTCCCAATTTGGAATGCCCAATTCCCACTACATAGTAGGTCCTCATGGTGGAATGGTTACTCGCCTCAATCCGGGTGGCTTAAGACACGTCTCCGTTTTCACCGGTTCTGAGACAGTCAATCCATACATCTTATCACGTGGCTTGTTGTGCATGACACCGCAGAGACTCACAGCATGTGGAGGCTCATGCTACTCTCCGCGATCAACTCACAACTTACCACGCGCCTCATTGAGAGTGAGAACCACTTATTGCGACCATGAGGAGGTTACCTCATGTGACTCTACCCTCCCTAGCAACCGGGCCAATTTGGTTGCTTAGGAGACCTGGCTGGAGTCACTCAGCACACCCAGGATTCAAACTCCAGGGGTGGTACTCAGCATCAATACTCGATGGTCTGCGCCGTTTTTCCATTGTTTTTCTATGTAAACATCCGCTAATCTGATGTCTTTGTATTGCGTCTAACTTTTTTTTTTCCAGCTTCTTGTGCAGGAATGCCGCATTTTTTGGATGCCATGTCAGGTTAAAAAGAACGGTAACGTAAAAACATGCATTGAGTTCCACTTATTGCACTTTGTCTAGCTTTTTGTGTCAATGCCTTCACTAGTCCATTTAAAACCTAAATGATTAGTTTCCTAACATGATATCTTTCCAAAGTACACTCAAACATCATTACCCTTACTTAATTGAATTTGAGAAAGATTTCACAAATAATTGAATGCGTTTCATTCAAGTTTAGTCAGTTTCATTGAGCCAACATAATTTTGTTATGTTGATTCAATTTCATTAGGTATGTCAAACTCAATTTTCTTTAATATAAATGTTTTTATATTGGTCCAATTTAATTTAGTAATCATTAGTACATGCCAGGTGAGCAAGTGTAAGGACAGTGAAACTGTTGCACTGTTTATTTAATCGCAAGAGCTAATAGAGCTAATCAGCAATCAAATCAGATATCACTTTAAAGTAAAATCCATCCTCAACCTAAGAACAAGCACCATTCTTCACCACATTGTTAACCCCCAAAACTCCAGCATAACAGACTCTTTTTAAATACCAATCAAACAGGACATAACACATTAACAAATCTTGCTCAAAAATGCATAAAATAACACTTAATTTTAACACTTATTCTACCTATCAAGTACCATATAAAGCATGTTGAGAAAATGTTTCATCAATGCTACATTAACACCACAAAATGCATTCATGTAGTCCCAACTTAAGTTCAATTTTAATTAAGTAAACTTTTTTTTTTTTAAGTGTGGTAATGGAGAGCATTTCTTAAACGGTACGTTTTTAGTGGAGGAAAACGGCATTGCAGTGTGGATGAGAGCTGTTAAACATAGCAAAATCAACGTGTTTTCAAAAAAAATGTATTGGCGTGGGCATGGCCTTAGATTACGTGTTTGGATTTCCACTCTGTGAAGCTGCAAACAAATCACTGTATCAGAGTTTTAAATTGATTCACTGAAACAGACAGTTATTCACTGATTCAACTGATTCACAGAAAAGAATCAAACTCACCAACTCTAGTGATGTTTTTGCAACAGAGTTTTAAGTCGAAAGACAACAAATAATCGCAAAAACGAATCTAATGACACATTCTTTTGGAAGCGTAATGGCCACATAAAATGCCCATTAAAATCATCACATTATTTAAGATGCTGCGTCATTTCATATTGCCAGCTAAATTAATGTGAATAAATTGTAATGTCTGATATATCGCCTAGCCCTAGCTGGCTAATTAATCAAGTTTATAAATTTCCATTTTGAGAGTGCAAAAATTAGACAGCAGAATATTGTGTTTTTGGACATGCTGAACTGAGGATTTGAGCAGCACATACTCCAGCGTTGCCTCCTGAAGCTTCTTGGCCCGAAGTAAAGCTTCATCCCTCTCCTCGTTTGCCAAACGCAGTCTGGCCATCACAGCCTGGTCTCTGTCCCTCTGAGCCTTATAGATCTCCTCCACTAACGCTGAGAGACAGAGAGAGAGAGAGAGTTATTATTCTAGTACTCCAGAGCTCCAGCTGCACAATAACAAGGCTAAGCTCCTCGGGAAAGAGGTTATTGCAGTTGAAACACTATGGCATAAGTATTAATAACTCTAAGTGAGCTTTATTTTGAGAAGACCATTTCCCATAGGGAGGTGTGTGAGTGTGAGCGCCCAGAGCAATAAAAACAGCAGCAACACCCTGTAGTCAGAGTTCCAGGCACTTGGAGACTGTGAGGACATTTTATTTATGAAATTTCAGCATGGAAACACTCTGGATTATCAACATTGTAAAGGAACAGTGAGCAATTATGCCAGGCTAGTGGATGTCAGAAACCATCAGAACAATATCCTCATATAGAAGCACAAACATGACTGTGTTTGACCTGCAGTTCTCAAAAGTTCTGTGGGCATGCTGACGGATGAATTCAAGAAGCAATATTGGAGACAAAGTGAACTGAATGAATGAAATGAACAAACATACAAACAAAATAATAAAAACAAACACACGAATGAATGAATGAAATGAACAAATATACAAACAAACATACAAATGAATGAACAAAGAACAAAAGAAAAACAAACAAATATACAAAGAAAACTAATGAATGAATGAAACAAACAACAAAAAAAAAACAAATATACAAAAACAAACTATTGAAACATACAAATAAATACACAATCAATAGGAAAAAAAATGAATGAATGAAACAAATATACAAACAAGAAAAATGAATAAATTAATGAAACATATGAACAATATACATTAATATACACAAAAAAGAAAAACAAATGAATGAATGAATGATAAAACTAGCAAGGAAACAAAGGAATTAAAGGACGAAAGAAGAAAAACAAAAGAATGTATGAACCAATAAATGAATGGATGAATGAATGAACAAACAAACAAAAAAGGGCATGGGCATGCTCAGCAGAATTTCCAAAGCATTTTTAGAGACAAAGGAAGATTGAAAAAGTAAATGACAGACTCATTGACTGAGTAACTGAATGAAAGAATGAACGACCAAGAAAGAAACAATGAACAAGCAAACAAATGAATGAAATCATGAATAGATGCAAATGAGCAGATTACTGAAAATAAAACAACCCTATTAATATATATAATAAAAATAACACAATATACTTAGAATCAGGATTCTCCAAATAAGGTTTACTTCAACATGCCTTGATAAGTTTATATTAATTCACGTTCACCCAGCAAAAGCCTGACCCACCCTGCACCAGACGCAAAACCACCACACAATAAGCCAGTTGGTATAATCCAAAAGATTTTGGGATCATAGAACTGTCCTTGGCTTCGTCTCTAATCCCACCGAAAGCGCCACTGTTATCCATCACCCACATCAATTCTTTTTCCTCAAGTTCCAATTGCTTCATGATAAACAGTCATTTCCACACTAAGCCATTACAAAGTTCACAAAGTAAATCAATATTGTGTTTTAGCGGGAATTTGCTGATTAAACATCGCCACCCCGAACCATGCAAATACATGCATGATCAACGCATTATTAAACGAGCCATTGGCTGCCTGATTGTATGGCATATATGTCACATGCCACATATTTTTGTTTAATTAACAAAGTGAGAGATAGCGAGTTTTCGCTAGTTAAGACGAAACAAAAAGTGAATATTGGCTAAATTTACATATTTGTTCAGCAAAGGTGAGGAGTGTATAAATTCCATTGACAAAATAATCTGTTACAAAGTGGAATGATTACTCCTGATGTGGGTGGTTAGTGTTGAACATACACGTATTTATTTACAAAAGTAAAGGAGCGCTTTTCTGAGGTTCTCTGACATGTACAAACTAATTAATTAAAAGTGTTTATCTTTCAACAATGTTCAAAGGTCAGACGTGTAAAAGATGTGGCTGAATCTATGTTCTCAAGAGCTTAAAACCATTTTGATCTAAAGCATCATGCTTAAATGCTTCAAATGAGATTTGTAGACAAATATAAATTGTTAATTAATAACTTCATGAATATAACTTTGAATATAGATTTGATTGTTGAATTTTTTTTATAGTTTAAAATGTCATAGTTTTGTTGATTTCACTACTATTCTAAAATATGGAAAGTTTTTTTAATGAGTAGGTGTGTCCAAACTTTTGACTGGTAGTGAATGCAATGGTAGACATTTCACGAAAAGCTTTGATGGCATGAAAGCTAAAAGGTAAATACAGCAGTAGTAGATAAGTCAAACTGTTTGCGACCTCCTTTTCTGTTGTTTCTTCACTCTATCTCTCGCCCCCAATTACCCTCTTATCTGTCTCCATTTCTACATCTACATACAAGTTTCTTACTCTTTGTCTGTTTATCTGTCTCTATTCTCTCCAGCCATTCCATGATATCTCCCCCCATCTTGCCCTACCTGCAGCTCTCTCACTGGCCCGTGCCTCTAGCTCAGCCTCCTGTAGCTGGCTGTCCAGTAGTTTGGTTTCCATCTCCTTCTCCTTCAGTGCCAACTTGTCCTGGAGCTACAGACACACAAACACATACATAAAACCAAAACAACTGTAAGTCCAGGGTAAGAGATGTGTCACTCTGTAGAAGTAAAAAAAAAAAAAACAATTATTTTGACATGAGACACATTTTATAGACCATGATAGATATTAATCTGCTTAAATTTGGCTATTTTGAGATTTTCAACGAAATTAGGCCACAATTAACAGAAAATCCACAACAAAACACAAGACCACAACACAATGGAAATTGGCCACAAAGTAACAAAATTAAACCACAACAATAAAACGCAGTGTTAAAACAATATTAATTTTCATTAATCTTGTTGTGTTGTGGCTTAATTTAGGTTTTTTTATGCTGAGGTATATTTTGATGTGTTATGCGCCCATTGGCCACCGTAGAAAAATACTTGCAAAACACCAAAATAAATATTAAGGTCATTTTCACTCTGAAATGTTCTTTTTGCATGAAGAAAATGAAACTTTTTTTAGGACATTAAGATTGTTAATACCGTAATGCAAAAATAAATAAATAAATTCTCATTACTGTAATACAAGTACTTAATTGTCATCAAAATAACATCACTGGCATTTGTTCGTGAGATTCAAACAATTGTTAGTTAAATTTCAATGTAATTCCATCATGGCTTCTTAGTGAGATTCACCCACTATTTGTGTATGTCTCATATTGCTGTATTAGAATTAGCATTTTATGTTTATGCCTCATTTTCTATCATTAAATTGTATTATATATATCTGTATTATTTTGGCTATTGGTCATTTTTGCATATCGCTGTTAGCCTTCGAAAAACTCATCTTGGTAGGCCATTGCTTTATAACTACTGAGTCAGGTCAAACTTTTATATTGGCAGGGCCAATTAATCTACTGAAATTTGGCCACTTTGGCCAATAATCATGCCGGTTTGGGTTCCAGAACTTAAAATTCCATTTAAACTCTCCACTCAGTATGTCTGCATTATGCATATCTATCAGATGCCCTGCTCTCTAGATATCAGTATTGGCCTTAGAAAAATCCATATTGGGTGACCAATATATTATTTCTTTATAACGTCAAGTCAAACTTTCATATTTCAACCATCTCTCTCTCTCCATCACATATGGACCTCTAATAAAAAAAGAAAGAGGAACTGCTAGGTTAAGGCTATAAATCTAGTTTAGACAATGTTACTTTACAAGCATCTCAATGATAGATTTAACCTCCCGTTTTAAATATTTTCATCCTGGTTTGTTTTTGTCCTCTTGGACTTTGAAAACATGATGAGACTGGGCTAGAGTCCTCAAAAGGCTCTCTCAGATCACTGCCAGCAAAAACACATTCTTGGGACATGTTCCTGGCCCTCTGTGAGGAGTCACAGCTACTTGCAAACCTAAGACATCAATTAAAGTCGTTTCAGAGGGCCTCCCCTTTCTAGGGCCCCTAAACGGAGCTTCTCCAGATGGGTGAAGGTACAGTATGCTAAGATATTAATAAATAGTATAATTTAACCATAGAGAATTTAATACACTGGTTTTACACACTTTTTCAAACATATAGCCACAAGACGAAACATTACCGTACAAAAATTGTATCTGTGATTTTCTCTTTTAACCTTATCTGTGTAGCTATAGCCTATACAATATTACACCTACAATGTTATTACCAGAACTGGCTGCAATGTGGACCAGACTGTATGTCAATAGTCAAAAGACCAGCTACACAGCACTAATGGAGTTGGCTGTTGCAACTTTAAAAATGTTGCAATCTAATTACAATTACTGCAATGATTCAACAATGAAATACTGTGTATGGAAAGTTTTAGCGTCTGACAGATCTAATGCCTTGAATTCCAGAAGGACAGCACCAGTTTCAAAATCACATTTAACCACCAGAAGATAAATTAGTCAGAGGGTGACTGACGTTGTGAACTTCTTAACATGTGAATTTACCTTCTTATTAAGGGCTCTAAGGGAATCCAGCTCCTTTAAAAGGAATGCGATGTTCTTCTCTTTATCCAGAACTGGGATCTGCTTTTTGGACTCATTGGTAACTATGGAATTTCCTTGGCCTTCGTGAGCATGCCTTTAGAAAAGACATAAGTTCATTAGAAATGCTTGTATATTAGACTCCCAATCGGGCAACAAAAAAACGAATCACATCCTGCCATGCAATTATCAAATAAGCAGGGATGCGGTCTCCCACTTACAAGAATATTACTGTGACTTATTTACTTTGAAATATTAGCGAAACATTACAGTTGACCTTTAAGGTAATATTAAAGTATTACTGCACTGTATTGCATGGTAAATTACTTGCCTCTTGTAGCCAGGAATTCAACTCAGTTCTTAATAAAGAGGCAGAGAAAGTGCAATGGAATCTATATTTATTGGACTTTGACTATTCACGCTGCGATATAATAAAAAATAAAAAATGTATGTTCATATTCTATAAAGGCCTTCTAGATAGTAGTCTGAAAAGGCCATACTAAACAACTGTGAGACTAAACAACTGTTGCATATAGGCACAAGGTTTAAAAATGCATACAAACTACTATTTTTGAAGTATATGCAGTATGTTTACTGTGCACAGCATGCAAGTTTTCTACACTACATTTGCCAGAATTTTCCAAAAACAGTTTACAACAAATCAATCCGGGTGGCGGAGGACGAATCCCAGCTGCCTCCGCATCTGAGACCACACATCTTATCATGTGGCTTGTTGAGGCTTCAAGGCATCCACCACAGCATCCACACTCACCACGTGCCCCACCGAGAACTAACCACATTATAGCAACCACGAGGAGGTTACCCCATGTGACTCTACTCTCCATAGCAACCAGGCCAATTTGGTTGCTTAGGAGACCTGGCTGGAGTCACTCAGCACGCCCTGGTATTCAAACTTGAGACTCCAGGGGTGGTAGCCAGCGTCTTTACCGCTAACCCACCCAGGCCCCCCGCATTAAAAAATTTAACCTTGGGGGGTTGGGGGCGGGCGTGAGGGGGTGGGGCGGGCCTGGGTAGCTCAGCGAGTAAAGACGCTGACAACCATTCCTGGAGTCTCGAGTTTGAATACCAGGGCGTGCTGAGTGACTCCAGTCAGGTCTCCTAAGCAACCAAATTGGCCTGGTTGCTATGGAGGGTAGAGTCACATGGGGTAACCTCCTCGTGGTCGCTATAATGTGTGGTTCTCACTCTCGATGGAACGGCGAACTGTTTCCATTCCTTTTACTTAATTTACAATTATATTTTTAAAAATGGCAGTTTACAATTAATACTCCATAGTATTCAACCAATGCAAAGAAAACACAATCAAGAAATGTAAATAGTAAAATAACCTGAAAAGAAACAAAAAGTTAAAGCGTCACATTCATTAGTCACATTCTAAGCTCAAAAGCAAAGATTACCCTAAAGTGACTGAGTTTGGTTATGTGCACAGGTGTCTGTTTGTGTGAATGTGACAACTAAGTGCCGTTCACACAGAGCACTTTAAAAAAATAAAATAATTATCAACATGTGCTAAATGCATGTCTTTTAAAAAGTTAAAAAAAAGGGTTTTTTAATTTGACTCAACGTGACGAGATGCTGAAAAAACTAGTAAGATGTTGCACAATGGTCATGTCTAACACATTTACATAAAACAATGATTGATAACAGTGCAGAAAGAAGCAAAAAATGCATTTTGGGTGAACGGCAGCTAAGATTCTCTCCTCTTCAGACCTGAGAGTAGCGGAAGCTGCCCTGATGATGTGAGGTGTATGGATAGGACTGCTGTCCGTCTCTTTTTTATCCTGTTCTTGCTGTGCTGGGGGTCTCTGTAGGGGCCGTCTCTCCTCCTCCATTGTTCTCACTTCAGCAAGAACTTGGCCTGGTGCAGGTGGGGGTGGAGGGGGTCTAACCATCAAACCTTCTCCGAGCCTGGGACTCTTAGGTACTGTGCAGAAAAAAACAGCAGTGTTGGTGAAGCAACTTAGAAACTGTAGTATTGTAGTTACCTGCAGTCAAGCTAGACTTTTGATTAAGGTATTAGCTTCACTTCAACAACTAACTACTAACAAAAAACTGCTAACTAAGCTATGAAAAGAAAGCAATTTGTATATAATGATATCATACGATTATGATATAATCATGATGATATAGATCTAAAGAGCATTATTTATTAATAAGAATGTTTATTAGGGTTACAGCAACTGGATTCATATGGATACATTTTATGTTTCCTTTTTGTGATTTTTGGAAATACAAAAGGTCTGATCGTCAAGTCATACACATCTGGGATGGCATGAGGGTGAGTAAATGATGGGAGAATTACAATTTTTGGGTGAACTATCCCTATAAGTTAGCAGCATCACTACTTTTAGAGTAAATTGTTCCTCCCCAACACTGAAAAACAGGGAAGTGTAAGAAAGAACCACAATTATGTAAAAGGGCTAATAAAGGTTCCAAAAGTGGTGCCATAGAAGAAACACTTTTAGATCCCCAAAGAACCTTTCAGTGAACCATTTTTGAAGAACCTTTTTTTAGTCTAAAGAACCATTTGTGCAATGAGAAGGTTCCATGGATGTTAAATGTTATTCATGGAACCATACATGTCGGTAAAACATGTTTAAACCTTTAAAAAAAAATTTAAGACTGTATGAATAAATTCCTAGCTATCTTCGCTTTTTACAAGTTTGATCCTTTCATTCTTTCAGCCACAGACTTGATGGCTAAATGAAAAAGAAAACAAAACAAGAAAGACATTACAACCATAATGTATCAGACTTGCATTATTCTAGTGTGAGAATACAGTCTGACACTTTGAAAAGCAGCTCTGTTGGTTGGCTTGCATCAGTTCTCTGAAAAGGAAACTGGGTCTGGCCGTCTTTTATGATGGAATGTGGCGAGCCATGTCGAGTGACTGGCAGGAGTGGGAAACGAGGTCTTCTGTCAATGTTTCTGTAGCACTCAGGGCCAGAGACGCAGGCGAGGAGACAAACACAGAGCTCTGCCTCTCTGGCAGCTTTACTGAGGACGTGCTTTTTTCCTGAGGGAAAGCTGGATGTACCATGACTGGTCTGTGATTAAAACCCAGAGGGTGACAATCCTTATATCAGAGACATTTTCAACGAGTGCAGTTGTGATGCCAAAAACGATGACTCAATAAGAGAGGCACGAGAGAGGACTTGTACGATAACACAAATGCAGAAACATGTCGAAAGCTAAGGGTGCAAACATCTATTTAATTGTGTGAAATTGCTGCAATTAGCATAAGTGTCACCAAACAAACTTGCAAAAATAATGATTTCAATAATGTCTTTAAACAGGTTTCCTGTACACTTCATCTTCCATTGGTTGGATAAACGATAGCCCCGCCTCCAAACTCACGCTAATGGTCAAGTCCATGTTGCTGTGTCGTTTTTCATACAATAAAAGTGAATGGTGACCAGTACTGGATAGGTTACTAAAAAAAGTAATTCACTACAAATGACTAATTACTACTCTGAAATTGTAATCAGATTACTTACTTTACTGATTAGTAGATTGACAAAGTAATCACATTAATCATTTCTTTTAAGTTACTTTTTAGAATACTCTTCAAATAATTTTTTTTTTTCTTTTCTGCTCAACGATTTTTAAAATAATGTCTATATTTACTCCTTGTGCATTGACTTGTTAGGAGGTGCACACCCGTCAGCTGTAACAAAACACAAACAGATATACATACACACACACACACACACACACACACACATATATATACACAAACAGATATACATACACACACACATATACATATGCATATATATATATTTATAAATAATGAAATTCAAGTTTTACATTTATTTTATATATATTATTTTATAAATAAGAGTAACAGAAGGAATTAAATGTAATCAACTTAATTGAAAGTCAGTAACTGCAATCTGATTTTAAGAATTTGAAATATGTTACACTACTTTTTGTACTAAAAAAGTAATTCAATAAAAATAAGTTTGATTAAAATTAGATTTAAATAAGTAATTCAACCTAAATGTAGAAATGAATTAGACTACACCAAACACGGATGGTGACTGAAGCTTTCATTCTGCAGAACATCACTTGTGTGATTCATAGAAGTAAGTAAGTTAAAAAGGTTTTAGAAAGACATTTGCAAATGATGACAGAATTTTCCATTTTTGTTGTCTTCAACAAGACTCTTCTCAGATTGCTGCTCTGCCATGACAGTTGTTGATTGAAAAAAGAAAATCTGCTGTAGCACCCCTTGCGGCATCACTGAAAATAAAGTGCATCCTTGCGTTAGGATATGAATTGCGCTCTGACACGTCACAACGCAAAGACGCATCTACGTTCACGTACTTATGTAGTGTGTGTTTGGGCCTTAACTGTGCCACTAGCATCACCAAATGGAATAAAATAATGATTTTTACCCCAATCCAAAGTCGTGCCATTGGTTGAGCCAATGGCTACATTTACATGCACACCAATACTCTGATTATTGCTATTATTGTAAGATGTTTACATGATTTGGGCAAACCTCATCAATCCAGTTTACATGCTACATGCCAATACTCTGATTATTAGAGAGAAATATGACGTTTCAATGCTTTTTTTATAAAACAATATTACAAAAAAACATCTTGTTGACAATATGCATCTTTAAATATATAAGAAATGTTAGTCAGTCAGTTTGGGAGTCTTTTTGAACGATTTATTAAAAGAACCAACATTCAATTTAGACTGCAAATGGACATTTACTACTCTGGAAAATAGGTTTTCTTTGGCCATGGGGCTGTAGATTCTGCAGATGAGGAGCACCACTGCTGGAAAACATCCGTCTGCAGAACACATATTTTACTTCGATTATCATTACTCTGATTATTAGCATAATCGCAATATCAAAATCGCGATATTATGTTTATATGAGCAACAGTTTAATTGCAGTATTGAATTAATCACATTATAATCACATTATGAGGGTGCATGTAAATGTAGCCAATGTTGCTACGCCAAGCTGGTCGTGAAACTCAAACGAACAGAACGCAGTCAGTATTTGCACTTTTCAAGGAAACCAACATACCAATGGCTAACTTATAGTGTTCTCTTCATCTTAAGCCAGGATTGGAGAAGTATTTTTACATCCAAAAAATGACTGACTTCACCTTTATCGTCTGCAAGCAAATTAAACACCGGGTCAAGTGCTCTACAAAAAAGTGGTCAGATGGTGTTGTGATTATAAACTATACCATAAATCAGCTCAACATCAATGCAATTCAAATTGTGGGCAAAACTCAAGCACGGATAAAAAAAAGCGGGGAATCGTTCTGTTAATAAATGTGATGCTCCCGTCGCAGGCTTCTGACCACAATGTACAAAAAGCTCCAGCTTAGAAGCCACAATTATTTAGTAAAAGGTCAGGTTTTGAAGTCGTCATCAGGGAGGTCTGCCTGATGGCTTTGTTGCTAGGGCTTGGCTCTGAGGATCACTGGAGACAGTTATTAGTATTCCCCGTTAGACTCGCGAGCGCAAACACCAAATTCAAACCATGAATAATAACGCCAAACACACTTATAGGAGGCCTTTGTCACACTGCAAACATGCGACTTTTGGATACATTGTTCCCTAACCTGGGTTACTTCTTTAATTTCATCTCCCTCTCCGGGTGTCTCTCACAAACTACCCCTGAGAATGTGTTTAAAGCAGCATTTCCCTCACAAATGGGGTGAGCAGGACGTTTAATCTAAGTGTGCAAAGTAAAGGCCCCTTTCCGATGGGAGCAGAGTGAAAAGGGACTCTCGTTTTGATCCCAAGCACAACTCTTATGAGCACAAGGGTTGGTAGAAATTCTGAATTTAAAATCCAGCTCCATTTCAGCTCATGAATTGGAATTTGAATAGAATTGGCCACACCCCACTGGATGTTGTTGAACTGGAATGAGAATGTTTAATTTCTTTGATTTACAATTTAGTACAAAGTACTGCAGAGGGATTTATTAGTAAACAACTACAAATTGGGCACAGATAACTTATTCGATGTTCTGTTTAAGGTTTTCAACTGCTTCATGTTGTTTGACTAGATTTTGAAGACTATAAAATAATGAAAGAATATTTTTCTTTATAGATATAATAAAGAACAACATTTTTATGTAATATATCTACTTTTCTGAAAATGTTTGATAACATGTTTATAGTTAATGATAATATATCTCTTAGATATATAAAAAATGGGTCACATTTTACATAAATCTCTATTTGTTGACATTGGTAAAAGTAGTACAATCATGAACTAACAATATTTTTTACACAATTTATTAATCTGTTAATTGGTTAATAGTGACATTTAACATTAATGCATTAGGTCTCATAAACTAATAATGATCAATAATGTTCTTAAACAACAGTTCTTAATTTTGCTTAATATTAATTTCTGAATATACTATTGTTCATTGTTAGTACATGTTAGTTCATAATGTATTAACTAATGTTAACATATACAACGTTTAGTTAAAAATGTATTAGTAAACGTTGAAATTAACATGAACTAAGATAAATAAATGCTGTAAAAGTATTGTTTATTGCATTAACTAAAGTATACAACGTTTAATGAAAAAATAAATATTTGTAGAAATAAACATTAACCAAGATTACCAAATACTGCGAAAGTATTGTTCATTGTTTATTCATATTAGGTAATGCAGTTAACAACGTTATTGTAAAATGTTAACGAAAATGTAATTACATATTTCAGCAGTTGAATTCCCTTTAATTACATTCCCTTTTAATTCAATTCAAATTCTATTAAAATTCAGGAATTTAATCTGAATTTAAAAGCTATTTTCAATCCATTCTCAATTATATTCTGAATTCTGCACAATGCCGACGTTACGCATTAAATGGGGCAAAAAAACAAACAAACAGACGTGAAGCGACATTTCTTGTGTGGCTATTTTCCTCTATTGAGCCCTCCATTACCAAGCACAACCACCATAACACTCTTGTGTCATTTTAACTAATGTCAGTCACTAATGATTCAAACACGAGCTGATTAACTGGCTGCAAAAAGATTGAAGTGTTTCACCAACAGCCCAAATGTATATTTGAGCAGAGCGGCAGAATAAATTTGCATATCAGGAGCGTCTGGTGAAGGGTCGGTAAATAGTCTGTTTATCTCTCATTGTCATTCCAACCATTCTATCTATCTAACTAAATAGTGGCTCTTCCGTAGTGTTATGGCCAAAGTAGTTATAAAGTAGGAGACTGGTGTTATGGTGAAAGGCATTTTACGCATGTATATACATTTTTATGTATCACATCGGGCAGTATATAGACAATGGGAAGGCTGTGAAGAGTAAAGTCTTTAAATGTAAAAACAGACAAATTCTGGTAAAAGAACAAAAGGAAATGGAATTTATAACACCAGTATGTGGTACCGGTACATGTGTTTAAATAGCAAACAAATTAGAGTAGATATTGTTGTTAAAAAAGATACAACTTGAATGTTATGACGACTGTGAAATGACACATTATCTTGTGATTTGTTGTGATTGGATTGTCATTATAACACAAAAATCGAATGTATTATTTATTACCTTGTATGAGTTTTTCCTCCAGGGCTTTTGACAAACTCTGACATTGGGATACAGCTGTAGATTCTCGTTCAGAGGATCTGACAAAAGAAAATATCCATTTAAAACAAAAGAACAAAATCAAGAATTATTTGGTATGGGGTTTACTCAACATCCCCTTCGATATCTAACAGCAGTGCAACAAAAAGTTTGCGATTTCCAACACGTGCAGGTGAAGATACAAAAGCTACAGGATATTGACAAACTGTACATCAATGACACTGCTTTGATGGTTGTCGTGTTTTTTCAAAGTGCTGAGTAAAGGTAAAACATAAAGCAAATATCAAAGACCTTTAAGCGTTCTGACCCAAAGAGGACAGTGTAAACTCTATTTACAAGATGTACACTTGTACGAAAAACAAACACATCAATATAAGTGTCAACAGTAAATAAATTAAATTATTTTTTTTTTTTAAATATGTACATATTGCTTTCAACAAAACATTGTGTAAATAGAACTTTAAATCAAACACTAAGCTAATTCCAATTTGATTGGTTTAAAAGAATTAAAGCATAAAAAATTAGACGGAAAACTTGCGTTCTTTGAATAAAAACTGGGCTTGCACCAATTGAAAAAACATAAATTGAGCTAATTCGGTAATCAGTACACAATTTGTATACTTCGTAAATAACAAAAGCAGCAATTGTAACATTATAAGTAAATAAGACTACAGTAAATACATGCATAGAAAGATTTGCTATGTCCTACATGCGAACATACTAACTTAAATACAAGTTTAAGTTGCACACCAAGCTAATTCAGTTTTAGATTGTTTATATAATTAATGCAGAATGGTTTGGAGCATGTTAAATGTGCATTCTCTGCACAAAAATTGCGTATGTAACCAATTTATATTTGCACTCCACTAAATATGAACAAACTATACTAGCAGCTGATTATTAAACATTGTAACACCATTTTGGATTTAGAAAACATATCTCTGCAAAGATGTCATTATGGCGTGTAATCATTGCCTGCAACGTACACTGATAAACATTTCGCACATATTAAAAAATCGTCCTTAATTGTAACGTGGTAGAAAGCCATTGACAAACATTGTAAAATGATCCATGGAAGGCATCTTTACCCAAGTTGTGGTGTGGTCTCTGAACAATGGTGCTTTACAGGGGATGGCAGCCTTTGTTTCAGTTCTTCATTGACTTTAGGATTAGCTGGAAATATATAGAAGGGATATGATTAATTTCACTGCGGAAAAAAATGCTTCTCATCACAGACTCAGTAGCGTGCTCCTTTTCCATTAGACTTAGAAAGGTTAGTATTAATTACAGCCTGTCAATATGATTTCAGAGTGCTTGGTGGAAAGCAATCTTTAATAACCTCTGGAGTATAGGTGGCAAAACAAGGCAGGTGGCTTTAATTTGCTGTGTGAAATTATGATTTAAGACTTTGCCTTTATCTCATCCACTGTGTACCAGTGCTTTACCTCGCATTTTATGGAGGACTTATCAATGCTGGCAATTAGCAAAGTGTAATCCCACCATGCAATCGTTTTAATGCTTTTAGCTATCAGAAAAGTAAACAGCTATTTAATACAGCTCAAGCCATATCAGATCCTAGTCAGGAACCGCCAATTATAGCATCATCTACTCAGGTGTAATTAAATAATGGTGGATAATTTAGTTCAGTGAACGGAAGCTATTCATAAGCGAGCAACAAACAGACAAGAAGCAATTAGGAGGAATGCTGACATTCAGATGGTAGAGCCTGTTGCTTGCTGATAGTCATGGAGCCGTGGTGAAGAGCTACCCTCTAGTGGTGGAGCCACTGAGACCATAAGATCTTCAAGATATCACACATGATTTTCAGAGAACCCATGCTGCTAATGTTTAAAATGCATGAGCTCTATGAACTGTAGCTGCTTGTGGTGCCACATTTACGATCTAAATGAATGCACAACAACTTCAAGAAACAGTCAGGCATCACACAATGAGAACAGAACTTTCCCTTGAAGCTATTGAATGGTTGCTATTTGGTTATTTATTGGGGAAGCAAGTTGTATGTTCTATTAGTTTAGGAAAACCTTAATAGTTCTTGAAAAGTTATAAAGAATTGAAAAGCTGTGACTCCTTGGCAGGGTTCCCACACTATATTTTGACAATTTCCATTACCTTTCCAGTCATTTGAGATTTGTTAATAAGGATTTTTTTTTTAATTTGATTTAGATCGATTCGCTAGTGAATCATTCAGAAGGTCTGTGAACCGGTTTGACCAATTAATTGATAAGAATCGACTCAGAAATCAGTTTCACTGTACAGAAGATCTACACAAGAACAATAACTAGTTCATTAAATATTTTTGAGGTTAACTAAAAAAATTATACTCCATATAGAAATTTTAAAAGACTCTTCTAGGCCTGGAATACACAATTATGAAATATCAAATATTGAAATTTCCAGGTTTTCCATAACCTTTAAGACAAATGCATTACCATAACTTTTCCATGAGTAGTTTGGGATAATTAGGATTTTTTTTTAATTATTGTATAGAGACTCACAAACTGCAATTTCTAAATGATGAGAGCTATCTAGAAAAATGTATTTTCACTACAAATTACCATTTAAAGATTACAATTTTTTTTTTTACTTAAATATTCCCTGACATGTCCAGGATTTCCATGACCGTGAAAAGCCTGAATCTTAGCTTGGAGAGCTCTTAGAAACAATGGAACGAAACAGCGTGTGTACATTTTCACTTTTCTGCACTGAACTGCTCACATTATAAAATATTCTGTATGTAAATGAAAAAGCAACTTTAGGACCCATTTCTTGGAAAAGAACACAAAAGGTATTCAAAACAGTATATAATGGACTACGGCAGTGCTTCTTAACTGGTTGCACGTGAATCAAAAATGGGTTTCATGTCTGTGTAGGATCGGGGGAAAAACAATACAAAATGAAAAAAAATTACATGCAACTAACCATTTTAATCATCCATAGATAAGATAGCAAACTATATGTAAATAGGCTTATCAACTTCTAAAAGGGAGCAGAAAGGTGTCAAAAGCTATGCATCCAATCAAACTTAATGGACTTTTTGGCGCAAATTCATCTGTCATTTGGTAGAAGCTTGCCAAATTAGGTAGATGCCAACAATGAGCAAAACTATGCAATGTAAAATGAAATATGGCCCAGAATACATTAAATACAGGTTCACTCAAAATGCATGTGTTTTTTGATGACTACAATGTGTTTTGTGCATCAAAACCATCAAGAGCCATTTAAAATCCAAACATTCCATTTGCATATCACTGGGCCAATGAACTTAACATAAGTATTAATACATTTCTATATATTCTTTTTAGAGCATCTTTGTTTACTTTTGCAAGACAAATAATTTTGATACTGTGTTGGGTCGCAACTTGAGGTCCAAGGTAAAATTTGGGTCCTGAAGCAAAACCAATTGAGAACCACAGGCCTAGGGAAGACGACAGACAGCATGGGAGAATGGGAGACAGCAGCAGAAAGACATAGAGGTAAGAAGAAATGATATAAAAGTGCGAGAAAAAGAGTGTGCGAGAGCGAGTGCTCTTGGGAGGTTGTGCGCTAGGCGGGTGGGGGTTACGCCAGTGGAACGTTATCCCCACGCGGTAAGCCAGCACACACACCTCACACACCACTCACACGCTATTCAGCTCAGACACAGTGAGGCGTGAACGGACAACTGGCTTTTTGTGCCAAACACCACAGGGTTCCATTAATCTCAGTGATAGACTCAGAGCGGGAGCTGGCCCCGCATACTGCACTTTCACAGAGAAAGAGAGGAGGACCAGGATGAAGAAAGACTTTTAAGATAGTAGGTACGGCTAAGACGCCTGGTAATCCTTTAACACTAACAAGAGAAAGCAGCTTTGGAAGAGACAGAAAAGAAATAAAAAACAATGCAAAGCACACAAACCTGACCTTTAGATGTTCGTGTAATTTTCGGCAAGACACATTAAACAGTTCTGTGAAAAAAAAAGAAAAAAAAAAAAAAGACTTTCCCAAATAAATTTGGGACACATTCATTGACTGACACTGTTTCCTGAGAGAATCGGCACCAAGAAACTTAATGAAACTGATACTATCCAATAATCCGACATTGAAAAACAGAGTAGTGCTCACTGGGGTTTAATGAAAGTTTGAATTGTGCTGAGTGCAATGGGAGGCCTGTTTTTTTTCGGCAAGCGCTCCAGATGGTGAATTAGCGTCACATCCACATTTTCTACATAATCGGCAGGAGTTTCATGATGGATTAATGAGCTATTAGCCTTGATGCTCACAGAGCATTGCTGAAACTATATTCACGGCTGGGCTTGTAGAGTACATGCTATAATAAAGCCAATAAACAGTCATTGTGCATAAATAGTGGCACATTGGCTTACAATGAAAGTGAATAGTGACTGGTGCTAGCATGTTGCCTAACATCGCTTTTTGTGTTCAACAGAAAAAAAGAAAGTAATATAGATTTGAAACAACCGAGTAAATAATGACAGAATTTTAGTTTTGGGTCAACTATCTCTTTAAATGGAATATACCGGGTTTAATAAACTCTTTAGACAGCATGATGTTGATTACCACAACAATTTTTGACTCTTTTTCCCTCCTTTCTTTAAAAAGAAGCAACAATCTGAGTTACAGTGCAACATGATCACACAGGAAGCGAATGGGGCTAATTTTTGGAGGGTTTATAAAGCTTATAATTTTATAAAAGCACTTACATTAATTCTTCTGTTAAAACACATGTATTATTTGAGCTGTAAAGTTGTATAACTTTAGGGTTTGTTGACATTAAAATTGGCTAAAACTTAACACAGTAAAAGTTAGTAAGTGATTTTATCACACTAAAATCATATTATCACACGTCTTGTGGCTTAACCTCCTTTAAGTAACCTCCTTAAAAGCTTAACCTCCTTTAAGTAACTTAGGGTTAGTTATGTAGAATAAAAATAACCATAAAGATAAAACATTTATCAATATATATATATATATATATAAATAAAAAATGGAAAAATCTTAATGTGACCATTTGACAATGGCAATTGGAGTCATTGCTGATTTTGAAATAAAGGAAGGTGGTTATTAAACTTGCTAGAAATGTTCATTAGATATGAAAGAGGATGGATTTTATTTCCTTGAGATAATGAAGACTAATTCACAGGGATAAAACGTGAGTAAATAAAGAAACATTAATGGGTTATAAACTGGCATCAAATGTAAAAGAGAGCTCAAGACTAACAAAACAGCATTTGGCACTTAAAACCCTTTTATCCTTCCTTCAAACTTTTCTCATTTCAATTTGTCCTTTGCTGTCGCTCAATGATCTTCATTTTCCCGTCTTGTAGACTTTAGGCTAATTGCCTCGGTGGGCTACTTATTATTCATGTACAATTATTGCAGTGTAATGTCTTTAAATCCTTTTAAATGACCATTCATGCGTCGCATTCATTGAAAATGCCTTTGATGTCTGTCAGAGCTGGAATTCTTCAAAAAGAAATGTCTAAGCCTAATTTCAATCACTTGATAAGGGGGGTTTGGCATTTGCCTCCATTATAAACTAAATTTCATTATTTTTTAAGCTGCATTTAATGCATTTTCTCAGCAAAAAAGTTTCCGGATTCTTCCGTCTGTCATTTGTATTCCAGCTGACTTTATTAATATTAATAACGGTGTTATCCTGATTAAACGGGCTTCATGCAAAATCCCTGTGAATCTACGAGCTCAGGATCCTCAGCTTACCAATTCTTTTTGAATTTTGATACGGACATTAATGTGGAGAGTCTTAACGCAGGTTTAATTGTACAGCATGCTTGTGCCTCGAAACCAAACAGCAGACATGAACTGGTTTGATATGGATAAACAGGCTCTTTTATATGGGAGGTGCACACAAGCGCTTGGGAGCACCCTGCTATGTAATTTGATTGTCATGGGCTGTCGTGAAGCTTTGAAAGGTCTTGACTTTTCTTGGATCAAAAGATTTTATTAACTCAGTGACAGATATTAACAACAGAAACAGTTTTGTCAGTCAGTTACATGCACTGTGTGTTGATTAATTCACACTGGTGGGCTGTTATTTGGTTTCCATTTATTCCAGTGGTTCATGTCTGTTAGTCAAAATTGTTGCAGCAAGACTAAAATGTATGGTAACTGAATGAATGTGAATGAGGTAAAATATTAATTTCATAAAAATATTACATATACAGTTGAAGTCAGAAGTTTATATACACCTTAGCCAAATATATTTAAACTCAGTTTTTCACAATTCCTGACATTTAATCGTAGAAAACATTCCCTGTCGTAGGTCAGTTAGGACCTCTATTTAAAGTATGTGAAATGTCAGAGTAATAGTAGAGAGAATTATATATTTTAGCTTTTATCTCTTTCATCACATTCCCAGTGGGTCAGAAGTTTACATACAATTTGTTAGCATTTGGTAGCATTGCCTTTGAATTGTTTAACTTGGGTCAAAAGTTTTGGGTAGCTTTTCACAAGCTTCTCACAAAAAGTTGCTGAAATTTTTGCCCATTTCTCCAGACAGAACTGGTGTAACTGAGTCAGGTTTGTAGGCCTCCTTCCTTGCACACAAATATTTGTAATGGCCTCTCCAATACATTGACTTTGTTGTCCTTGAGCCATTTTACCACAACATGAGGTATGCTTGGGGTCATTGTCCATTTGAAAGACCCATTTGTGATGGAGCTTTAACTTCATGGCTTATGTCTTGAGATGTTGCTTCAAAATATCCACATAATTTTCCTTCCTCATGATGCCATCTATTTTGTGAAGTGCACCAGTCCCTCCTTCAGCAACGCACCCCACAACATGATGCCGCCACCCCCATGCTTCACAGTTGGAAAGGTGTTTTTCAGCTTGCAAGCCTCACCCTTTTTCCTCCAAACATAACGATGGTCATTACGGCCAAAATCAGACCAGAGGAAATTTCTCCAAAAAGTAAGATCTTTGTCCCCATGTGCACTTGCAAACTGTAGTCTGGCTTTTTTATGGTGGTTTTGGAGCAGTGGCTTCTTCCTTGCATAGCAGCCTTCAAGGTTATGTCGTATAGGACTCATTTTACTGTGGATATAGATACTTGTCTACCCATTTCCTCCAGCATCTTCACAATCTCCTTTGCTGTTGTTCTGGGATTTTCACACCAAACTACATTCATCTCTAGGATTCAGAATGCATCTCCTTCCTGAGCGGTATGAAGGCTGTGTGGTCCCATGGCGTTTATACTTGCATACTATTGATTGTACCGATGAACATGGTACCTTCAGGCATTTGGAAATTGCTCCCAAGGATGAACCAGAATTGTGGAGGTCCACAATGTTTTTTTCTGAGGTCTTGGCTGTTTTCTTTTGATTTTCCCATGATGTCAAGCAAAGAGGCACTTAATTTGATGTTAGGCCTTAAAATACATCCACAGATACACCTCCAATTCAGTACCTCCAATACACCTCCTATTAGAAGCTAATTGGCTAATTGTCTAAAGGCTTGACATAATTTTCTGGAATTTTCCTTAAAGGCACAGTTAACTTAGTGTATGTAAACTTTTGACCCACTGGAAATATGAGATAGTCAATTAAAAGTTAAACAATCTGTCTGTAAACAAATGTTGGAAACATTGCTTGTGTCATGCACAAAGTATATGTTCTAAACGACTTGCAATCTGATATGCAATCTGTGGAGTGGTTAAAAAAAATAGTTTTAATGACTTCAACCTAAGTGTACATAAACTTCTGACTTCTACACACACACAAACACACACTGGTGGCCAAAAGTCTGGAATAATCTATAGATTTTGCTGTTTCAGAAGGAAATTGGTACTTTAATTCACCAAAGTGGCATTCAACTGATCACAAAGTATAGTCAGGACATTACTGAAGTCATTTTTGATTAAATCTAGAAAGGCCCCATTTCCAGCAGCCATCACTCCAACACCTTATCCTTGAGTAATCTGTAATGCTAAATTGCTAAATTTGGTACTAGAAAATCACTTGAGCCATTATATCAAAAACAGTTGAAAGTTATTTGGTTTGTTAAATGAAGCTTAACATTGTCTTTGTGTTTGTTTTTGAGTTGCCACAGTATGCAACAGACTGGCATGTCTTATGGTTAATATAATAATATTAGGTCAAAAGTGGCAAAAAAAAGACACGGCTTTCTCTAGAAACTCATCAGTCAATCATTATTTTGAGGTATGAAGGCTATACAATGCTTGAAATTGCCCAAAAAACTGAAGATTTCATACAAAGGTGCACACTACAGTCTTCAAAGACAAAAGGCCAACTGGCTCTAACAAGGACAGAAAGAGATGTGGAAGGCCAGATGTACAACTAAACAAGAGGATAAGTACATCAAAGTCTCTAGTTTGAGAAATAGATGCCTCACATGTTCTCAGCTGACAGCTTCATTGAATTCTACCCGCTAAACACCAGTTTCAAGTACAACAGTAAAGAGAAGACTCAGGGGTGCAGGACTTATGGGAAGAATTCAAACAAAAAGCCACTTTTGTAACAGAAAAACTCAAAGAAAAGGTTCGAGTGGGCAAAGAAAAACAGACATTGGACAACAGATAATTGGAAAAGAGTGTTATGATCTTAACCCCATTGAGCTTTTGTGGGGTCAGCTAGACTGTAAGTTGTGTGAGAAGTGCCCAACAAGACAGCCACATCTTTGGCAAGTGCTACAGGAATTGTGGGATGAAATGTCACCTGAGTATCTGGACAAACTGACAGCTAGAATGCCAAAGATATACAATCTGCTATAATATACAATATAGACATTTATTCTAAGATTGTTTTATTGTCAAAAAAAATAAAGCATAAGCTTAAATGTAATTCACACAGCTACAAAAATAAATACAATTTAGTGGGTATCCATCTTGTGTATAAATTTGATTCTTTCACAAACTATTCGACAGGAAATTAATAAAACAGAAATAAAAACGACTTCCTTGACCAACTGTCATTGAGACAACCATTGAGAATAAATTACAACTTTAGATCTGTGGCACAAATCAACTTTGCACACCCTGAATTCACATTTCACTGAACTTCCAAAAAGTCAAAATAAACATAAATAAATGCAGGAAAAATTCTCAACTTGTGGGATGAACTCTTAAAGGAATAGTTCACCCAAAAATTACAATTCTCCAATTATTTACTCACCCTCATGCCATCACAGATGTGTGACTTACTTTATTCTGCTGAACACTTTTTGAACATTTTTTAGAAGAATATCAAAGCTTTATTGGTCCTCACAATGCAAGTGAATGGGTGGTCAGAACTTTGAAGGCCAAAAAACATAAACCCAGCATTAAAAATAATCAATACAATGCCAGTGGTTTAATCCATATCTTCTGAAGCGATATGACGAGGTGTGGGTGAGAAACAGATCAATATTTTCTAAATTCTCCTCCCTGCCCAATAATCGCCAAAAACAAAAGAAAAACAATGTAAAAGTGAAACTGGAGATTTATGATAAAAAAGGACGATGAGAGAATTTTCATTTTTGGGTGAACTATCCTATTACCTAACACATATTGATTGGGCCAAAGAGATGATTAACCAATCCTGATAAATGATAACAGATAAATATATTAGGCAAAAAAAAGCTTATGTTGTATCTTCAGCAAACAAACCACTCAGATGGCCTATAAAACAAAATTTTTGTACAACTTGGAAGGGTCAGCTGTTCAGTTACATAACACAATTACTTTTAGAACAAAACCACGGAATTTCAGATGCATCTCTAATCGACAATTAATTAAAAAATATTTGACTTTGTCAAGACATATTGATTTCACTGGGGATATCTGTAGAATAGAAAAAAATCAATTTCTCTTTGGCAAGTTAAAAGATTAACTAATCAGCATGAAAAATCATCCATGCCTGTCAATGTCACTCTATCATGAAGATCTCCAACTACGCAGCCTAATTCCTGGCATTACATGAAAATTCTCCAGCTAGGCCTTACGTTTCTTAGATGATGGAGACATCTAGCAGGGAGAGTGAAATCTGTGAAGCAGGACAGCGTAAAGCTCATTCTCAGAGCAGGCGCAGTGATAATTGAATTGAGCCCGGGGAAATGAGCATGCGGTAGCATCTCAGATCTCCCTGATGGTTCCATCTTTGGTGGCTTCTATCAAGCCGCAATTCCCTGATCCTCCTGCATTAACAGGGGAGGAGAAATGACTATCCAGATCTTCTAGGATGAGTGCCTCAATTTCAACAGATCCAGCTCATTTGGGTGCAGGAGAACTGTGAGCTGTGAGTGAAGAAACTATTCCCCCACCCCCCAAAACTGCCTTTAAGCAATTATTTGATTTAGTATAACAGATTCGACTTTCCATCAACGTTTCACGCAACACAAAAATATCGGCAATGACTACATAATCCATTTTAAATAAATTGCAATTCAAACCACCAAAACTTTGGCTAAAAAAATAAAATAGATAACCTTTTATTATCAACATTGCATAGATAATCTAATCAATAATCAATGTCACTCAACTCTAATTTGATTTTGCTTTGACAATATCAGACACTGCCGCCTTTGACATTTATTTCAATAAATTAATCAATATTTTTAGCAATATTGTTTTGCAACATACAAAAATGTAGTACTCTAAAATTATAGAATTTTATATAAAATATAAAAAATTAGTATATATAAAAGTTAGTATTAATGCTATTGTAAAGAGAAGACTGAGCAAATCAACCATTTAGTCCACATAATGCTGATTTTGCATTAAGTCTGCTGTTGTACTACCACCAAAAGCCTTTGACATGATTCCTCACTTAGTTGAGAAGGACTACACAGTTACATGATTCCAAGCATATATAAAAAAGGTGCTCCACCAAAACATCTCTTTAGTCTACGTACTTGGTTTTTATTATGTACAAAATACTTAGAAATGATGTTCCATTTCACCTGCAGCAGAGGCTTGTAAATATACATGAAATAGCAGCTTGATTTGCTAGCAAAGGTCACAGTTAGTCCTCAAAAAAAATTTGGAAAAAGTCTGTATTTGCAAGCACTTAAACAAACAGCACATTTATATCAATATTGTGATTCAATGTCAAGAGTGAATATTGCAGCGATTGGATAATTCATCTGCTGAATGTAACCTCAAAATTGGTTGTGTAAATATGGACTAAGCTGAGATTTGCATTGGCTAACTTTAATGAGGGAGAAGTTATTTAAAGATGAGCTTAATGCAGTCTTAACACAAGGAAAGGAAGGCTTCACTTTCAAACACTGTTACACTATAACAGTTCCATGTCAGAGTTAAAATTAAAATGTCTGAATTCATAAAGAAATAATTTTTGTTCAAGAGTAATTCCAAGAAAGGACATACATTTACATCCAAAACATGCACTTAACACAACAAATCTTCCATTAAGTGTTCTGCAAGCCTACATACTGTATATTAGTTCAAAATACTAAAAGGCCAAAACTTTTTGTATTAAAAATATTTCCAGTCAGGGAGTTCTACTCCGATTTAACATTCCTAATGTGTGTTTTTTTCTTTTCTTTTTTCTTTTCCATGTTTGACAAGATTGGTCAAGCGTAACACATCTACCTAGCCACACAAAATTGTGTTTATTTTTCCACTTCTTATACAAAAGTTAAATAAATTACTCTTGAATACTAATGACAAAAGGCCATAACATTGAAACAGGGAGAGCAGCTACTTTTTGTGGTTTGAAAATGTTCCAGTCTTTTCTGTTCCCCCTTCCAACATATTAATGTTTACTAATTTAATTTCAGTTAGTACAATTTACTTTATAAATGTATTAAGGCATTCCTTGTCTGATAGAAGGCTAAATATCATACAAAAATTTACAACAAAACAAAAAAATATTCAAAAATAGATATTATTTTATATTTATTTTATTAATAAAATAACTCCTTTAAAATATGAACATTTGAAAGTGAACCCTAAATGTTTTTATACACTTTTCGAAAATGTACAAAGAATGTACAAATGAAACAAACCCTAGTGTTTTTATGCAATTTCCTGCAGAAGCATTCTAAGAATTTGTATAAAAGCAGCATGATAAAAATAATGAGTTTATTAGTGACAACCTTTGCTCTTGCACTGATCAAAAACGAAAAACTTCAACCGCATTCCTTTTGACATACGAGGCTAAAAGGATTTCAGCTTGGGCACAGAAACCTAAAGAAAACAAAGCCTTATTGTGGCAGGTGAGATTGTGAAACTAGTGCAAGGTGGCGTCACCAGTCGTGAGACTGTTATTACTCATGGAAGAGACGCCAAACAGGAGAGGTGGGGCTCAGGAAGAGTGTCAACTCAAGGTCAGCAATCTTATGAAAAGCATTCCGGCCAAGTGTTGCGCTTTCTCGCCTCTGTGCTGTTTCTACCGTAAGCTGTGCAAGTTTCGACTTATTATCTAGAGCCACTGTACAATACAATCAAATGTGAGGATATCCAGTTGATATTGGCCCTAAATTAATACATGTAAAATATAAATCTATTCATCAATCATTTCTTCTCTGTTCTTTCACTTTTTGCACTACAATATCTACATGTAGTCCATATTTGCAGTTATTTTCAGTATTATTGTTAATTAACGAAATGGTTTGCATTTATCAACTTTATCTATGCAATAAGGTGTGCATCATGGCTCAAAGAGATGCTAGATTTGATTTCTTCTAGCAGATTTGTTTGTAAAACTGCCACAGCTACAACGTATTCTAGCAGGGCTGTTTCTGAGCATATGGGGGCCCTAAGAGAAATCCTACTTGGAGTTCCCCCGCAATCCCCCATCTACCCCCAAGCCTCCGGATCATTACATTTTCCCTTCCCTCTTGGGCCACAAGGGGGCCCCCTATACCTGTCTGATTGAGCCATAACAGATGTCCGAGTCTTACTCGCAGCTTTTAATATACAAGGGAAAAAACATCCTACTTAGTGGGACCCCTGGTGACTCGGGGGGCCATAAGCGGCCATTTATATTTACATTTATGCATTTGGCAGACGCTTTTATACAAAGCGACTTACAGTGCACATATTACAGGGACAATCCCCCGGAGCAACCTGGAGTTAAGTGTCTTGCTCAAGGACACAATGGTGGTGGCTGTGGGGATCGAACCAGCGACCTTCTGATTAACAGTTATGTGCTTTAGCCCACTATGTCACGCCATTATTGCTAGTAACAGCCCTGTATGATAGACTGATATATCGTTTGGGCCGAATAATTTGACAACATCTGGCCATTTTATCAGCATTGGCCGATAACAGTGCTGATTGGCCAAATTAACAGAAGTGGGCATTCTGCCTAATGTCTGTTCCAAAATCTACAGACAGCTTTGCCAATGGATATTGCACATTCTAATTTTTGTATACAGATTTTGAGTAAATATTGTGTCAAATAAGTGTTTTACTTTTTAAAGTAATAACGTGTACCTTATCGTATTTGCTTTAAGTTCTATATCAGCTCATTGTTATATAATTTGGCTATTGGACACACTAGTATCTGTGATTAATAACTATGCTATATTGGTGGAATGTTATCCAAGGAAAATGTATAAAGGAAGAGTAGAGAAATGAGAGTAAACGCCTAGGATTCATATTTCAAAAGTATTTCTATGAGATCCCTAAACATTCATCAAATGAAACCCTTTTCGAAAGCAACATTTAAAGGGCAACAAAATCCATCCTGATTGCTGTGCGTGCCCCCTCAGCGCCCGGCGCTAAAACACACACATAGCTAGTGGTGCGAGGATCCTCGACAAACACATCTTCCTTTGTTCAGGAAATCCTTTCTCCAACACAAACTGCAAAGCTGAACTTTGGGCGATGCACAAGCGTCAAATCTAAACAAGAGCTTTTCTCTTTTTTTCCCTCACCCTTTAAGGATGAGCGATGCTTGTGCTTTCGACCTGCCCTTCAAACGCACCGGCTTTAAACAGCGGGAGACTGAAGTGAGACAACACTCCAGGGTTCTTTTTTTAAACTGGAGAACTTTGGGGAACAACAAAATTCATATAATTGTGTGATATTCGGATATCGCAGGCACTTGGGCGATGGTCGTGCCGCTTTGGGCCACATGCAGAGAGGCTTGTGGGAGGTATTGTGTGCGCAGGGTGCTGTACATCACTGCAAATATTTACAGAAGAGCTGATGTACTCTTCTAGAAAACATGCTCACGTACATGCGCTTACATTGAATCTGTGGCAATGATCTATGAGGAAGTTATTAAGAACCTAGAATTATAGGACTATGCAACACTAAACCTAGAGACATGCTTTATGTAAATACGCAAACACATGCAACTGCACTCAAGCCCTATTGTACATAGTTAAATATCCCAATAAATCTAAAGTTTTGTGGCTTTTGGTCCATATCTGTTAGTTTTGAGGCTGTCTATATGCTTGTGTAATCATAAATGTTGGCAAAATTCACATTTAGCAAATAAACACATTTAATCTTTACAGTCTTTCTCTTCTGGGAAAATGGACCAAAAATATTGAGAACTCATGCTGCACTAAACAGATTTGTGGCCAATCAAACACTCTCTAGAATGAGAATGCCCAAATACCACCTACAACAAATTAGTAAGCAGTAAATCTAGGCTTATAAATGTGACATTACTAAAGCCTATTGGCTATAAACAAAAAGACCCGGCCTTCAATCTGTTCCACCCAAACCTCCTGTTCCAACAGGAAATATATCGAAAACATAAGATCTAACTTGCTCAGCAAAATTCTCCTGGAAGAGAAAATTAAGCAACAGACAATTCACGGCCATTCCAGTGACTCAAGCACTTGCAACACAATCACACAGGAAGTCGGCATGTTGTGTCCGAGAGTTCTGGTACCCAAGAATCAGCCACGTTACGCTGACTCACTGACAAGCACCATCTACAGTACAATCAAACACATAGGGACTATTATAGGGCTTACAATTCACAGTCATAAAAACTGACATATTTTTTAAGGTGTACAGTATGTGTCCTTCATACACATTAAGTCATTTTTACATATTTAACCTTAAATATATAAACAATATAATGAATGAAGGTAATATGATGTCCTTCAAAAACGTATGAAAAATAATGTTTTAAATATCAAAATATTTAGAAATACTTAATGTCACAGAAAATACGTAGATATTCCGGTTTCATTTTCTGTTAAAGTTGCTTTGAAATGATGTGTGTTGTGAAAAGGCTATACAAATAAAAATGACTTAACTTGACATTTTTATCACAGCACATTTATCACCAGGAACTTTTGCCATTACATGATCCTTATATTTAAGTGAAACTGGAGTGCTTTGTGTTCATTATCAAAGTTTACATATGTTCATTTATATTTACAAACCAGGAGTTCGGCGCGAGCCTACGCTGATGGTGCATTCATCAGAGCACTTCTCACAAGGGGGGCTTGGGTAGCTCAGCGAGTATTGACTACCACCCCTGGAGTCACGAGTTCGAAAGCAGGGCATGCGGAGTGACTCCGGCCAGGTCTCCTAAGCAACCAAACTGGCCTGGTTGCTAGAGAGGGTAGACCTCCTTGTGGTCGCTAAATTGTGGTTCTCGCTCTCTGTGAGGCACGTGGTGAGTTGTGCGTGGACGCCGCGGAGAATAACATGGGCTTCTCCATGGTACATCTCCATGGTAACACACTCAACAAGCCACGTGATAAGATGCGTGGATTGACGGTCTCAGACGCGAAGGCAACTTGGGAATTTGGCATTCCAAAAAGGGGAGGAAAAAAAAGAAGAGGAGAAGTGCTTCACAAGCTCTTCCGGACAGGAGCTGCTCTGGTTGACATCCGCAGTGCGACTCAGTGATGCTCTGAGTTCAACTGAATGACACACAAAGGCGCCATTAATGGCATTTATTAGGTCTGTGAGTGGTGGTGGCGTAGTGGCTACAGCACAGGGCTGCTAATCAGAAGGTCGCTGGTTGGAACCCCACGGCCTGTGCCCTTGAGCAAGGCACTTAACTCCAGGTTGCTCCGGGGGGATTGTCCCTGTAATAAGTGCACTGTAAGTTGCTTTGGATAAAAGCGTCTGCCAAATGCATAAATGTAAATTTTATTTATTTGATTAAAATCCTCTTATTTGGGCATTAAAATGTGATTGGAACAGCCTGTATAGCTGAAAACAACTCTCTTCACAACTCGGTTTTTGCGCCCCTATGTGAAAAATACAAACATACAGAAAAGGGAGCACACGTGCCATTATGCCCAACAGCAGATACCGCTTTGGCTACTGAGCAGTGTTTCGAAAAACAGTAAGCACAGACTGATTTTAGCTAAAGAAAAGCTGTCAACCTGTTTCCAATTTCACTGTGAGACCAGGCTGGTACTCTACTTGCACTGCATTAAGAATTGACACACTGACACGCGAACACATTTTGAAATGCAGCAATGCATGAAATTAGGGTTGCACGATTATGACAAACATCACAACTGTCGATTATTGCCATTCACATTGTAAATTACATAAAAATACTTATTTTGGGTTGATCAATAAACTGCATGACATATTTTGTTATGTAGGATACACAACTTGAATGGTTTAGAATGGTTTCTCAATTAATTTATAACTTAATTAACAAACATTCAATGGCAGTGAATGTGTAGTACTATGTGAACGGTGGCTGTTCGAATTCTGTAGGTCTGTCCATGACCTTACACAAGGAAAAAGTAACTTTGACTGTCTTTTTATGTTAGCCCAAAGCATTTCAACAGGTTCCTTCAATTCTTTCTGCATTCTGTTAATAAATTCCCCAACTCAAGTGTCACACCTCTATACCCAATGAGCATTTCTGGTTGTTTTAAGTTTGTGTAAACATTCTCGAAATACAAGTGCGTAAAAAAGCAGTAAAAACGCCTCTCTGTGAAAGTGGCCCTTCATTGTTGGGCCTGCACCTTTGGGAGTGTGAATGTGTTGAAAAGCAGAGGGGAGGCCGGGGCAACAAGACCAGGCACTCTGTCCACATTACCACTTGATGTTTAAACACAGGCCATGAGTGACCATTTAAATTGCTCCTTGTTCAAACAGTTCCCAAGCATCTGTGGTTCACAGCAAAGCAAGCCTTGTTTGTTTTCCTCTCGGCTTCATGGGCCATCACTAGGTCATCTGGAATCCATGCTCACAACTGGGTGGTAGGATTGTTTGCATCATAGAAGTGTCAGTTTGACTTGATGTGAAAAAGAAGAGAAAGGTTCATCTTCAGAAATGTTCAGATGACTCCGTAGTTTGTGGATGTATTTCTGAACATAATGAGGGTGAATATAGGGAGTTGATTAAGAACTTTGTAGACTGGTGCCAGCTGAACTGCCTCCAGCTTAATACAAGTCAAAGGAAATTGTAGTGGATTATCAAAGGAAGACACATCAAATAATACCAGAAAACATCCAGGGGATAAACATTGGGATAGTCAAATCACATTAATACCTGGGTGTTTTTCTAAAGACTGGTCTGATAACACAAACTATTTTATAAGAAAGGTCAAAGTCACATTCATCTCTTGAGAAGACTGAGATCATTCAGTATGTGTCAGGTTCTGTTAAAGACTTTATATTAAACTGCGGTAGCATCTGTCATTATGTATGCTCTGGTATGTTGGAGGGGAGGTATCATGGAAAGAGAAAAAAACAAACTTAAGTTAATTAGAAAGGCCTGTTCTGTTGTGGGATGCTCTCTGCCTCTTATAGATCAAATAGGAGATGAGAGTATGGCTAAGAAACTCTCATGTATTTTAGACAATAACTCTCACCCCCCCTCTACGAGACAGTGCGGGCTCTCGGCAGCACATTCAGTACAAGGTTATTTAATCCATGCTGCTCAAAAGTGTGTTACAGTCTTATTTGTCATCTGACATAAGATTGTACAATCAATATTATACATGATTGTTTTGTTACTGGTGTAATATTATTATGAAGTAGTGTTTGGGTTGGTGCAATATTGTTTATTGTCTGTTGTTTTGCTTTGTTCTTTTATTATATTAATACTTTGTAAATTATATATTTTTAAAGATATGGGTTGTGTTACTGCTGTAACGTGTGAATTTCCCCCTAGGGGGATCAATACTGTTATCAATCAAGAGAATCTCTGTGATCAGTGATCGGTCAAATCATGATTTTAACATAGAGACAAAATTGCATGCAAATGATCACTACAGTTTAAGTCAAATGTTTACATACACTTAGGTTGAAGACTTTAAAACTCTTTTTAACTACTCCACATATTTAATATTAGCAAACTATAGTTTTGGCAAGTCGTTTAGAACACCTACTTTGCTCATGACATGAGTCATTTCTCCAACAATTGTTTACAGACAGATTGTTTCACTTTTAATTGACTATATCACAAATTTATATACACTAAGTTAACTGTGCCTTTAAGCAGCTTGGAAAATTCCAGAAAATTATGTCAAGCCATTAGACAATTAGCTTCAGATAGGAGCTGAGAGGTAGACAAGTATCTATATCCACAGTAAAAATGAGTCCTATACCGACATAACCTGAAAGGCTGCTCAGCAAGGAATAAGCCACTGCTCCAAAAATGCCATAAAAAAGCCAGGGTGCAGTTTGCGAGTGCACATGGGGACAAAGATCTTTTCCATTTTTGGAAAAATCTCCTCTGATCTGATGAATTTTTTTTTACTGTTTGTCCATATTGACCATCGTTATATTTGGAGGAAAAAGGGTGAGTCCTGCAAGCCGAAGAACACCATCCCAACCGTGAAACATGGGGGTGGCAGCATCATGTTGTGGGGGTACTTTGCTGCAGGAGGGACTGGTGCATTTAAAAAAAAATAGATGGCATCATAAGGAAGGAAAATTATGTGGATATATTGAAGCAACATCTCAAGACATCAGCCAGGAAGTTGAAGCTCGGTCGCAAATGGGTCTGCCAAATGGGCAATGACCCCAAGAATACCTCCAAAATTGTGGCAAAATGGCTTAATGACGAAAAAGTCAAGGTATTGGAGTGGCCACCACAAAGCCTTGACCTCAATCCTGTAGAAAAGTTGTGGGCAGAACTGAAAAAGCATGTGCGAGCAAGGAGGCCTACAAACCTGACTCAGTTACACCAGTTCTGTCTGGAGGAATGGGCCAAAATTCCAGCAACATATTGTGAAAAACTTGTGGAAGGCTAAAAGTTTGACCCAAGTTAAACAATTTAAAGGCAATGCTACCAAATACTAACAAAGTGTATGTAAACTTCTAACCCACTGGGAATGTGATGTAAGAAATAAAAGATTAATAAATAATTCTCTCTACCAATATTATGACATTTAACATTTTCAAAATAAAGTAGTGATCCTAACTGACATAAGACAGAGAATGTTTTCTATTATTAAATGTCAGGAATTGTAAAAAAAACTGAGTTTAAATGTATTTGGCTAAGGTGTATGTAAACTTCTGACTTCAACAGTACATCAATTAAGAAAAATCTGACCTATTGATATAGCTATCTAATAGGGTGATTTTATCAAAGAGGAATCATTATTTCAACCAAACTGCCTTTTTCCCGCCAAGTTACATTCAAAATGTTTCAAAATATAAGAAATAAAATGGTAAAAATCTAGTTAAAAAAAATTATTGAAAAAATATTTTAAACTGATTCAAGGTAATGAATCAAACTTGCCAACTCTGTTTTTGCATTCCTTGCACTGAGACATGACACAAGGAAGAATCACAAAAATAGTCCAATAACACAGTATTTAGGAAACTTAAAGGCTAAGAAAAGTGCATAAAAATCATTGCAATTTTTTACAGTGTTGCTTAATTTATTACCACCAGCAAACTCATTGTGAAGACATCATGCATTTTCAATATCTATGCCAGCCCTACCTAAGGTCGTAATGTCATTATGCAAAAATCAATTGTCCTAAAATAGGCGTAATTTTCTTTATTCTTAATTTGTTCTTTAAAATTTGGCCTCCCAGAATCAGTTTTTCCCAGAACTAAATTTCATCTAATTGAGTTGTGTAAACTTAGGGAAGAGTCACAAAAGAAAAAAAACCCTAAATATTTTAATTATTTTCATTTAGCAAAAAAAAAATAATAATTACACAATTCATTTTGATGGGATTTTGTTATGAATTTGAAGTATGTAAATCTTAATAATAGGCTAAAATATTTTTTTTCAAGTGCATGTCTTCACAGTTTTGTGAATTTAATACATAATTGTGTTCAAATTAGCAATGTAGAGATGCAAAATTTGTGTGCTGATTCTATAATCCAGTTATTTAGAACAACATTGGTCGATACTGATAACAACTGTTTGGTGGTTCTGCTTTATGCTACCTTGTTTCAAATCATTGGTATTTAATAATACAACTTCAAAATTTAAATTTAAATAATAACTTTATTCTCTATGTTTCTCTATGCCTTCCATGTTTTAGAGTAACTGTCTATGTTATAAACACTGGAACATAAAACATTCTTAACTCACATTAACTGAATTCTGAAAGATGAAACCTGTCACTTTTTAGCTCAAAGCAGTATCTGCTTCAGCTTTAACAAACTCGTCAAATTTCTTACTATGTTGAACTTTAAGGTGAGTGATCAAATTAGTAGTAAACATTTTTAACGGTAGTTCCGTCTCGTGAAATTCTAGCAGTGCTAAACTTACAAACTACAATTCAGCTATCATTGTCATCCAATTCAATGAGACAGACAGCAGACAGCACATTTTTCAGCCCCCTTTGAACAGGAAATAATCTGCCCTGATCATTGGCTGTTTACAAAGAATCAGCCAATGACCGATACATATCATTGCTATTATTGTTCAATACAATGGTTGGCTGACACCTGGCGCATCTCTAGTTAAACCTGTTTTGAAGTTTACATGTTTTAAAGTAGCACAACTAAAGAAACTAGAAAACACATTACTAGAAAAAGCTGATTTAAAGGGCATGAAGCAAAAACATCCACAAAAATTCTTACCATCAAGAACCTTTTTAGAGATGCCAACCTTTACTTTGGTTTTACAGCTCCTCTCTTTTTATGTTTGTGAGTGTGGAGGCCTTTCTACTAGGTTTGTTTGGTTTCAGATCACAGTAACCAGGCTTCCACAGTTAAGCAGTGACCATCCTAGGTCTATTCCTTAAACCAACACAGAAAGACAAAAGACGGGGACAGAGCCCTGTGGAATCCCTCTGTCGCTGCCGGACCACCCACTTAGGGAGCAGACAAGCCTATTAGGCCACACGGCACTCCATTCGAGGGATTTTGAAATTCAATGAGACACACAAGGAAGCAGCAAAGGGGTCGCCAAAGCTCCTCTTGCCCTCCCTGAAGCGAAGCATGGTGGAGAGAGAGTGAGATGTGATATCGGGGTGGGTGGCTGTCGGTGGAGGACCACACCATACTATCATAAGAAGAGCAGAGCGGATGGGACCAAACAGTGTGCTTCCTGCCTGGCCGGCTCGCGCAGGGGGAGGGGACGTAAGGGGTTAGGTAAAAGGTCGATCCACCTGCTAAGAACAAAGCTTGCTGAAACTGTAGCCCTATTTCTGCCCTTGTCGGGAAGACCAATTCAACTCCATAGGAAACTTAGCGTGTTTGTTATGATGGACTTGGTATGTGTGCTTTGAATTTGGACTGCAAAAAGATGGTTTAACCATGTAAGAAAACAATCCACCATCTCAGTTGTAATAACACGGCCCAGCCTACAGCAGTTAGCTTATCCCAAACCACATCAGACACATAAAATCAGCAGGGGAACAGAAGCAAGAAGAAAACGTGCAAACACTGTTTCAGTGGCGTGAAATTTGGGCTAAAAGTTGTGAGTTCATACTTTTTTGGCTGTGCAATGCCATTTTGAGAATCAATAGGCAAGTGGCCAATCCAAATGAGATTTACAATGCCCAATGCTCTATTTAATGTGGCAATGTTTATTCTTTGTGTATACCTGTAAATATAAATATTAAAAACAATTTAATGATTGCAAGTGGCAATGTAAGTTCACAGAATTATTGAAATTAAATGAATTATTCGGTTGCACACAATTTACTAAAAAAATCACTTATCAATAGGCAAACATTGGCGATTATTCACTCTGGCAGATTTCTAGGCCTACTACTAGTAGTGAGTCCAGCAACTAGGCAAATTAATTCGAATTTATGAAAAATATCAAATGAAATATAAAGTACAATTTAAAAAATAGGTTAAGCAACAACAACAAAAATAAACATATGAATGTATTTGTTGTCTACTACAAAAACAGTGGAGCCATTTATATAACTTGAAATCATCCAGATGTAACAATGTTAAAGATGATGTGCTGTCCTAATTTGGTCTTTATCAACTGTAAATATTTCTATTCGCAGCGGAAGTTTTTCCTTGTTTATTCTGGTGAGTGTTTATGTGTGAGCACAGCACTGCAACACCTGGCCGATCAGATCACGGACACGGAACAACAATACCCAGACACTTATTATTCTAGCAGATTTTAACAGAGCCAACCTCACCCGTGAACTGCCAAAATACAGACAGCACATTACATGCCCCACCAGAGACAGAAATATACTGGATCACTGCTATACAACATTAAAGGATGCATATCTCTCTGTCCCTCGAACAGATTTGAGACTCTCTGATCATTGTCTGGTTATCATCTTTTCCTGACCTACAGGCAGAAACTTAAATCAGCTCAACCTGTAGTTAAGACTGTAAAAGATGGACCAATGAAGCAGAGCTGGAACTACAAGCCTGCTTTGACTGCACTGATTAAAGTGTTTTTGATGATACAGACACCAATCTGGATAAGCTGACAGATACTGTGACATCATACATCAGTTTCTAGAACTTCTTTAATGTTCAACAATGTCAAACCATGGTTTACGGCAAAATTCAGACAGCTTCTTCAGGCCAAAGAGGATGCCTACAGAATTGGAAATAAAAACATATACAATAAGGCCAGAAACACAATGACAAAAGTGATTAGAGTGGCTAAAAGAAGTTACTCTGAAAAGCTGAAAAACAAGTTTTCAGCAAACGACACTACATCAGTGTGGGAAGGCCTGAAAGACATTCCTAACTACAAAAAACCATACCCAAACACTGTAGGGAATCAACAGCTGGCAGACGACCTGAATGTGTTTTTCTGTAGATTTGAAAATCCAAGATTCACACCCTACACCCACTCTGCTCTTCACTTCACACAAACATCAACACCTCCTGCAACACCCTCCTCCCGCTACTCAACCTGCACTTAAGATCTGTGAAGAGGATGTGTGCCAGGTCTTCCGTAAACAAAAGACAAGGAAAGCACAGGACCCAGATAGTGTTTCACCCACTTGTGTAAAATCCTGTGCTGGCCAGCTGCTCCCAATCTTCACACAGATCTTCAACAAATCACTGGAGCAGTGTTAAGTTCCCTACTGCTTCAAATCCTCCACAATCATCCCTATCCCAAAGAAACCCAAAATCACAGGACTTAATGAGTACAGACCCGTAGCTCTGACGTCTGTAGTCATGAAGTCATTTGAGAGACTGGTGTTGGCCCACCTGAAGGACATCACTGGAACCTTTCTGGAACACAGGTCTTTGGATGATGCAGTCGACATGGGATTGCATCATATCCTGCAACATCTGGACAAACCAGGGACATATGCAAGGATCAACACCATCATCCCAGCTCTTCTCCGGACTAAATTAAACACACTGTCTATTCTCACCTCTATCTGTCATTGGATCACCAGTTTTCTGATAGATAGGCAGCAGTTAGTGAGACTGGGGAAATTCACTTCCAGCACCTGTATTATCAGCACTTGTGCCCCCCAGCGATGTGTGCTCTACCCACTACTCCTCCCTGTAGACAAATGACTGCACCGCCAAGGACACCTCTGTCAATCTCCTGAAGTTTGCTGATGACACTAATGTAATTGGCCTCATCCAGGATGGAAGGTTGAACAGCTGGCTGTCTGGTGCAGTCAAAACAACTTGGAGCTGAACATGCTCAAAACAGTGGAGATGATAGTGAACTTTACGAGGAACATCCAAACATTGACCCCACTCACAATTCTGAACAGCACTGTGGCAGCAGTGGAGTCATTTAGGTTCCTGGGCACTACCATCTCACAGGACCTAAAGTGGAATACCCACATTGACTCCATTGTGAAAAAGGCCCAACAGAGGTTCCACCTCCTTCACTATATATGGTTGTCGTCAGGTTGGATGTTCCAAGCTTCTTGGAGAATTTGCCCCAGTTCTTCTATCGGTTTAGGCTGTATCAATTGCTTGTATCTCTTCATTTAATCCCAGACTGACTCAATATTCAGTAGGGGGTCTGTGGGGGTCATGCTATCTGTTGTAGGGCTCCCTATTGTTCTATTCTAATCTATTCTATTAACAAAAGTAATGTTTGGGAGTCTAAAATGTATATTTCCTATTGAAACACTAAAGCTGAAAATATACAGAACAATCTTAAGATAAACTTTTGCACAGTACTGTGTATATATGTATATATTCTGTATATATGTATATATTGTTGTATTATTTGGGCACTGGAAGCTTCTGTCACCAAGACAAATTCCTTGTATGTGTAAGCATGCTTGGCATTAAAGCTCATTCTTATTCTGATATTTCGAAAAACAGCACTGGAATGTTTCTCTGTTCAACCTAACTCCGCTTGTCTGTTTGCTACATTGAATTTAATTATATTAAAGCAATGCACTTGATCGTTTGACACTACTTGATTCATATGTTGGTCACTCATGAACACAAACTGGGTTTGAGACCCATAACTTCACCTGTGTGCCCAATTAAAATAACTGGTACTGAAACAACAAAGTGCTTCTTATTTTAGAGAGAGGGAAATGACCGCATCGTGGAGGTACATTATGTCCTCATTTAAAAGGTGAATGAAAATCAATGTCACAAAATTAAAAGCTAGATTAAGCATGACATGGGTGACTTTAATGCTTCGTGCATACCTGACACAAAAAAGGAAGATACAATTACATGCATGTCTTGACTATGTGTGACTGCAATGCAAAATGTAAACTTCACCTACAAAAAATGGCACATCATATTAATGATCCTAATAAATATGCCTATATTTGTCAGTGGCAGACACAAAGTCTGTGCTTTGAACACACAAAAAGCCATAAAAACAGGCACGCAGCCATATACCCACAGGCACATATATATACACACACGCTTGGCGTCTAAGATATCAGGATACATGCTAAATAGATCTTGTTGCAGGTCTTGGCCTCCGCCTATAACTAGGATGAATGCTTTGGGTTGGGCTCATGTACCGCAGGATGTGTCAGCATATCAGAGAAACAGCTAACCTGGCATTAAATCCAATAAAACAAACACACAAAAGTTACACAGAGGCCATGGTAGAGAAGGTCTAACCTCATCTATGGCATTTACAATGCATGTGGGAGAAAGTGACTGATACGCATTTGATAAATTAAAACATACAGATGGGGACTATACCATGCCAACTCAACGCATTAAAATATAATAATATTTCAGAACAGTGTTCAAAGCCACTGAACCAAAATACTTTGACAATTTTTTTCATTCCAGTCCTGATGAGAACCACATAACAGTTTCTCCTGCAAGTACACTGGCGGCCAAAAGTTTGGAATAATGTACAGATTTTGCTCTTATAGAAAGAAATTGGTACTTGTATTCACCAAAGTGGCATTCAACTGATCACAATGTATAATCAGGACATTAATAACATGAAAAATTACTATTACAATTTGTAAACAATTTCAGAACTTCTTAAACTTCTTCAAAGAGTTCTCATAAAAAATCCTCCACGTGCAACAATGACAGCTTTGCAGATCCTTGGTGTTCTAGCTGTCAGTTTGTCCAGATACTCAATGGGGTTAAGATCCATAACACTCTTTTCCAATTATCTGTTGTCCAATGTCTGTGTTTCTTTGCCAACTCGAACCATTTCATTTTGTTTTCTCTGTTTCAAAAGTGGCTTTTTCTTTGCAATTCTTCCCATAAGACCTGCACCCCTGAGTCTTCTCTTTACTGCTGTACATGAAACTGGTGTTGAGCGGGTAGAATTCAATGAAGCTGTCAGCGGAGGACATGTGAGGTGTCTATTTCTCAAACTAAAGACTCTGATGTACTTATCATCTTGTTTAGTTGTACATCTGGCCTTCCACATCTCTTTCTATCCTTGTTAGAGCCAGTTGGCCTTTGTCTTTGAAGACTGTAGTGTATACCTTTGTATGAAATCTTCAGTTTTTTGTCAATTTTAAGCATTACATATTCTTCATTCCTCAAAACAATGATTGACTGATGAGTTTCTAGAGAAAGCAGTTTCTTTTTTTGACCTAATATTGACCTTAAGACATGCCAGTCTATTGCATACAGTGGCAACTCAAAAACAAACACAAAGACAATGTTAAGCTTCACTTAATGAACCAAATAGCTTTCAGCTGTGTTTGATATAATGACAAGTGATTTTCTAGTACCAAATTAGCAATTTAGCATTACAGATTACTCAAGGATAAGGTGTTGGAGTGATGGCTGCTGAAAATAGGGCCTGTCTAGATTTGATCAAAAATGACTTTGGGTGCTGTTTTTTTACATCAGTAATGTCCTGACTATACATTGTGATCAATTGAATGCCACTTTGGCTGTTTCCTCCCGAAACAGCAAAATCTGTACATTATTCCAAACTTTTGGCCACCAGTATATATAGAATTGATCTTGTACAAAATTATGTGAATACTCATATGCAAGAGATATAGTATAATGCTAACAAAAAAGTACCATGGAATTAATTTAAATTGTTTTAGTGGACTATGCTGTGGTAGTACCACAATATTTTTGAAGTACCGTGGAGTACAATGTAATACCATGTTACACGAATATGGTAATCACGCAGTACCATGGTATATACTGTACATCAAAGTACAATGCTTTATGTAAATGTTCTATAGGGTATTATATTTTATTTGCAGTTTTATGTGATTTTTAAAAAGCTTTTCAAAGGCTGCTGGTCCTAATTTAGTTGTTTCCTCAGATTCTTTGATGTTCAGCATGTTTTGAAAGTCAACAAATATTCCTTGTCTTTGATGTTAATATAATATCAAATGAAAGACTTAATTTATCATTGCAAAACACAACAACACAAATAATTAAAAAGCACTGGAGCCTTCTCTCAATCATCTGATAAGATAAGGGCGCTCTCTTGTGCCCAACCTCAAGAATGCACCATCATTCAACTAGTGAGACCATATTCTCTAAAACAAATGGATTTTGACTAGCATTATGAATTCATTATCAACAAAATTGAAATGTAAATAATTTGTCCCATTATATTTTAATTTATGGTTTCATTATCAATTCCAGCTTTCTTCACTCAAATCATCTTGATTCAAAGATTCATCCAAAATCGTATGCAATTTAAAATTCAGCAGTAAAATGGATCTATCAGTCTCTCTTTTGTATAAATAATACACACACACACACACACACATTATATATATATATATATATATATATATATATATATATATATATATATATATATATATATATATATATATATATATACACACACACACACACACACCCTTCTTTAAAAATTAAGGATCCTGTTTGACCCTCTCCATCATTTTGACTCACTTTGACCCAGAAAAACACATAATTTTTTTTCAATACAAATACCAATCTTAATCAGAGTTTTAAGCACTAAAGTACAGCAGGAAAGTCTTAGCTTTTTATTAATATAATTATTTTGTTTAAGATAGAGTAATTCAATTGTTTTAATTTGGTGCATAAACTCTAAATGTGGTTCTGGATCAAACTGAAAATGATGGAGCATGTCACATTTTATCAATAATCTTTTGTGTAATAAAACATTTTAAGATTTATGCATTCCAATTTCATGACAAAATTCCATCAAATTGGTTTGAGTAATCTTTAACAAAATAAAATAAAAAAAAATAATATTTTACGTTTTATTCTTTTAATTTTGTTAAAATTACACAATAAAATTTGATGGAATTTTGTCATGAAATAGAAAAGCCTAAATCTTAAAAAAAAAAAGCTAACATATTTTTTGAGTGTAAATAAGGTTTTTTTTTTTTTTTTTACAGACAGATAGATAGATGGACAGATAGACAGACAGATGGACTTAAGAGTATTGCTTGATCTGGCCTGTGCTTTGACTATCAAAATATAGTGGAAGCCAAGTAAATAATTCTATACTGAAAAACGAAGCAATTTTGCATGTTTCCAAAACTGACATCAACAGATACTGAACACGGTTTTGTTTTGTAGTCATATTGAAGACTACATACACTTAACCACTCCAAATGTTCATAAAACGTGACTAGTATACAATTGACTGTCACTATCTCCAGGTTCGTACTCACATTTGTACATATCAAACAGTGAGTCCTTCAGTTCCTGTTTGTGCATCCATGACAGCTGATGCAGCTCTTCTTCACTCTCTGAGCAGCTCTCCCTTTAAATCAACAGAGAGAATACATATCAATAACTCATTGCTGTTATACTTATATGCAGAGGTCTCTGTGAGAGCCAGGCACAGTGTGCTGGGTGGGTTCTGGTCATATGTTTACTAGCTCTCAGTGTGGATGAGACTAATCTCTTCAACAATGTCCACATAAGCTCAGGGCCCACACTTCAAAATCTCTGTGTGTGTATGATCACTCTGCGAATCTCGCTTTCATTTCTGCAAAAAACATCAAATCAACTGCTACAATCATAATGAATGAATTCCTATGACTCTGACAGGATGAGCTGGCAATGCAATAAACATGATCAAAATATGGATTTAAGTGTGTGTTAGCATGCACTTATTGATGCAGATAAAATAAATTCCTTAGAGGAATCTTTCCATTAGTAATGGATACTTAATTATACCTCAAATTATGTAACTTGTTGAGGAGAGGAGTTCTATTGCCTTCACAGCGATCAGACATGCCAATTTTGCCTAACAGAAGATAAAACGGATCCCAAGCCATGGGGACTATCACTGAGTCTTTGGAAACCACAAAGCAATGCCCTGGCAAACCACCCATAACACTTAAGCTTTGAGCGATTGCGGGTTTTGCGCAGGCTAGCACTGCACACATTTCTTCAGAAAATGAAAAAGCCGGTCAATAAAATGCCCTGGTCATATGATACCCCAGATCAATTAAAAAAATAAATAAAATTTTTGACATATTTTGCATAATGTAAATTAAACCTACATTTAGGACCAACACGATAGTTTAAACTGTGACACTATTTTCAAATGCTGAATTACTCCACAGTAGGTGGTTGCACAGAACACGGCTGCCATCTACTGGCTATTATTGTCATAACATGATTTTCAAATTATGTTATTTTTCTTTTTACACCAGATGGCAGCAATCTTCCCCATATACATGACACATTCTCATATTTTCTTTATGCTTCAAATGATAAAAGTGTAGTTTTTTATTGTTGCCAAGTTTCATCCATTTGCTTATTTGCATATGCAAATTAATGGTGAAATTGAGAAATGTTTATTTAAATAAGATCTTAAAATCCCAAAAGAAGTGTAAATTTGTATTGTTTTACTTAGGGGATGAAGAAATGTTATAATTTTAGAAAAAACAGAAATAAAATAAAATATATGACTACTGTATCCGGTCAAATTTGACCCAGAATACTAAGTGTGTCACACTGTAACGAAGACTGTAGCAGGGTTAAATAAAATATTTTTCTTTTACATTGTGACAATAAAAATCACAAATACAGTGTTTACTGTAATGAAAATAATGTCACAAATATAAAAATATCTCAATGACTCAAAAAAATAGGCTAGATAATTATTTTTATTAAAAAATTAACCAATAGTAGAGTTTGCAGATAACAATAACTTTGGTGGGGGAAAAAGGCAGATAACTGGATTTTTTTTTTTTATTATTATATTATGGAAATATATATATATATATATATATATATGTGTGTGTGTGTGTGTGTGTGTGTGTGTGTGTGTGTGTGTGTGTGTGTGTGTTTTACCAGATGAGGTTTTTTGTGGAATAAGGTTTATTATTAGTTACAAGATATGAAGTTTGAGAAACGATGTATGTGCTGGTGGGGGATACTTACATACAACATTGCATTTTCTTTGCAAGGCCTCACTTCAATTTAAAACACTTGATTATCTAATCAAAATATGTGGCAAGAATAAAAATATGGCGGTATATTGTAAATTATGAAAGATTTAAATACAGCAAATTCCCACAAGGTCTCAGGGATTATTTTTATTTCACCAAAAGAGGCTGCTTGAGCCAAGCTGTTTTAATTGTATAACTCCACAGAGGAACGCAGAGAAATAATAATAAATAAATAAAAAGATAATTGATAGTTTCAAAAAGCAACTATCGGCAAAGATTAATCTGTAAAACCGATTTATTATCCGTCTACCTCCAGTAAATTCCTATTTGTCTCTTATGATTTTAGGTCAAAGGACCAGAAAATTGCAATGAGTTCTGAGAAAAAGTCAGAGATGCCTCTTGGTTTGACTTTTTGTTGTCTATTGCAATGACAATGATACAAATATGGAGGCCCAAACCTGCAAAAATAATAAATAAATGTAATAAAAAAAATAAATAAATAAAGGAATAAATGTCTTGATAAATCAAATATAATTAGTTTCTTAATTACATTTATTCCTGAATTATTGTATGACTTTATTCCTTTATTTTCTATATTTATTTTTAACTTTGTTTTATTTATTCATTTATTTTGCATTGTTTTTATTTTTTTTATTTATGTGTTCATTTATATTTTATATGTATTTATTCCCACATACATTTATTTCCATATTTATTTATTCCCACATATATTTATTTATTTATACATGTATTTAGTTTTACTTTTCTGCGTGCAACATGGAAATGAGGGAGGCGGTCCTTGCATAGCTCCAGTGCATCATTGGTTGAGAGCTCAATAGTACTTATCGGAAGCAAATAAAATGGGACGTCCCACCTTAGCACCCCCTGACTCGCACAGATTTTGAAAATGCAGGGAACGTTTTGCAGAGTGATTTACAATCCAGGATTTTGCTTTGACATTCATATCGGCACACAGCTCTCCTAAACCATCAATAAGCACCTCTACTCTAAATGAAACAGTCATTTGATGCGGTTATCGACTTCAATCACAAGTTGCGCAACTCTCTAGATATATGTGAAGCGTCAGCTAAAGTTTTTATTTTTTTACAGAACTTATATATACATGCATACATAAACAATCAGGGAAATGAAGCATGGTTTTATCTTTTACAATGAACAATCATAACAACAGAAAACAATATTATGGATTTGTGGACATCAAAATATGAAGTTATATACACAGAAAAAAAAAGAAAAGCATAAGGTTAAATCATATCATTTATGAAACTTGCTCATTTTGTGATTTTGTTGAAGAAACAGCACCCATTTATTTTTGTGATAGTATAACCAATAAATCTTGGATTGATGTAAGCTCTTATGTTTTTAGCCACACAAATTGCTATAGTTTACACGAGATATGGATATGATCTGACGTCACATCAAAACAAGCCAAGAATAATCGAGCACACGCTTCAATCTACGATAAACCAATGGTAAGCAGGACCAGCCCACATAATTATCATACAAGAGACTGAAATGTAAGAATAAATATAAAAATAAATACATGTGGGAATATTTAAATATGGAAATAAATACAGGTGGGAATAATTAAATATAAAAATAAATGAATGCATAAATAAATAATAATAAAAAACAAAAACAAATTAAAGAATAAAAAAAAGTTTTAAAGAATAAAAAGAGAAAATAATAAAGGAAAAAAAGTCTACAAAAATAAATTCAGGAATAACTTTTATATTTGTTTTATCAAGACATTTATTCCTTTATTTAATTTCTTATTATTGCATTTAATTATTTATGTATTTATTTATTATTTTTGCAGGTTTTGTCCTCCATATACAAGTTACAACATTATAGAAGAACGACAGTAATTTGAAGAAATAAACAAGTTAACAAACAGAGCGCTATTTCTTTTTACCATCTACTTGACAGAATTCATTACAGTTTTCCTCAATCGCTTTGGCACAATTCTCAAATGAGAATAATTTTTTTCAAAACATTAAGTTCAAATCTCTGAAAAATGTGTTTCTTGTTCACATCAGATTTGAATTTCTTATTCATTTAAGCAAATTGCATGTTGCATGTGTCCGAAAGAGTAAGTACAATTGTCTACAATTTGCACAATAACTAAATGCGCATGACTTGCTGATAAACTGATGAGTTGATTCTCAGTGAAATTGTCAAACTCTTCACAACTTCTAAACATTCTTTCATCATGTGAGATCACATGCAAAATGATCCATTCAATTATCAAAATCTGTCAGACATACAAGTATATTCCATAAATATCTATGGCATGACATGTTTGTAATGTCTGCTAAAGCTCTGGCCAGACCAACAAGAGCGACAGTATGTCCACTAAGAAGATGTGAGGAAGTACAATTTATTTTTTGTTTTTTTTTTACTACCAAAGGTTTTTTCATTGTTGCGGGGGTTTTGTTTTTTAAATAGATGTAATTTTGTGGCAATTTTCTATTCACTATATCTGACTTTACAAGTAAGAAATGTGTAAAAATGGAGATGCAAATGTGAATTTTCTGTTAAGATCCATAACACTCTTTTCCAATTATCTGTTGTCCAATGTCTGTGTTTCTTTGCCCACTCGAACCTTTACTTTTTGTTTTTCTGTTTCAAAAGTGGCTTTTTCTTTGCAATTCTTCCCATAAGACCTTCACCCCTGAGACTTCTCTTTACTGCTGTACATGAAACAGAATTCAATGAAGCTGTCAGTGGAGGACATGTGAGGCGTCTATTTCTCAAACTAGAGACTCTGATGTACTTATCCTCTTGTTTAGTTGTACATCTGGACTTCCACATCTCTTTCTGTCCTTGTTAGAGACAGTTGGCCTTTTGTCTTTGAAGACTGTAGTGTGCAACTTTGTATGAAATCTTCTGTTTTTGGGCAATTTCAAGAATTGTATAGTCTTCATTCCTCAAAACAATGATTGACTGACAAATTTCTAGAGAAAGCAGTTTCTTTTTTTTCCATTTTTTGAACTAATATTGACCTTAAGACATGCCAGTCTATTTTTTTTTTTCTGTTATGGAAAACGACATTCTAGTATTGTACAGTAAGCAGCCAGTGTCAACAAAAAAGTAGAATAAAAAGTAAATTTGTATATAACAAACATTTCCAGGGTTGACTGCCATGGTGAAAAATCATCTTAACATTTTGACCAGTACATCTCACACGATGACAAAAAAAACACTTTCATTTTAGTGGCATTTACCGACACAATAACTAGGTTTTGAAGCATGAATTAAATGTTTTGGGTGAGTTACTAGATTTTGCAGACATGCAATAGAGTTGAGAAGTCCCATAAAATAATTGAGACAATTGCACTTACAGTTTAAGACTGTTTCAAATAAATTAGCCAAAGTGATTGAAAACAACTGTAATGACAACTGATAGCCATATAGTGTTGTCTCTTGTGCCATATTCAGATGTACAGGAGAGACTTTACAGTTTTCCTCAATCGCTTTGGCTCATTTTTTTTAAACAGCCTTAACATTCTCATTCTCAACATTAACATAATCTAAACTAAAATCCAGATCTATGCAGCTACAAGTATCTGTCAATTTACACATATCTTCATTATATCCCAACATGCACATCCAACCAGATAACAGAGACCTCTTACTTCATTGACAGCTCATTCTCCAAAGCTGATATTTTGTGTTTCGCCCTCTGAAGTGCACATTGAACATCCCGTGCCATGCTTCTGATGTTCATGTGTGTGAGTGTAAATAGCAAGCCAGAGTTCTCTGGATGGACACAGTATACTTCATATCAGCTTGCACATCCCATGCATATGCATGCAACATGATCCATGCAGGGTGACAATGGCTGTGT